>VZTI01004541.1:254824-362277 GCA_013397865.1 Struthidea cinerea
AAGTAGCAGCATAAACCAATGAACAGGTTCAGTCCTATTTCCAAATGGTGAATTATACTTTTACTCAGAATCATACACAGAAGGAACTAGATATTGACCAAAACCAAAACCCTAAAAAACCACACACACAAGCCAAACGCACAGATTTTAATGTGACGCCTTCTTCCAAAGGGAGCTATTAACACTACTTCTAGTTTAAAAAGGGAACAAAATGAAACAAAAGAAAACAACTACAAAATACTGCAACCACAAATAAAAAGTATTCTGCTTGAGAGCAGCCTGAAAGTTAAGTACCCCTCCCTAAAGTTCTATAGGGAAATTTACGCTATGAAGAAAGGATTCGTGTTAAAATATTCAGTCTAAGTCATCATCATAGTGTATCACAACAATACCCATACATTTTAAAGTAATATTAATTTAAAAAATACTTAAATAACGCCATTGGCCCGTTGCCTTTATCCAAACCTTTTCCAAATACTTCATCTACGTCTACTAAAAATGTGCTTTTCTGGCCTCTTCTGAAGAATGAAAACAGGATATATTGGAAAATTTGTTTGCTAACATGATTCAAAAAACTGTCAGCTAGGAAAGGGAAAATTTCGGCACTTTTAAAAACACGTCTGTTACTTGGGCTCAATGCTAAATCATTTTCTCTCGGGAAAGTGTAATTTAGAACACCTCCAAAAATTGTGTCATCTTTGAATATAAGGTTCAGCTGCCAACCTTAGACAGTCAGGCATACTTCTCTCTAAAACAAATAGCAAGTGTGGTAGTCTATTCTTCTTGTGCCCATTCAGAGAACAAGTAAATGGAGGAAAGAAGTGCACAGTATAAAAAGTACTGCTGCTGAATTAGCAGTGGTTCAAGTACTTGCAGATGCTGCTATGTCTGTTAGGAATAGCAGGTTTTCTGGTGACAGACTAAACCCTGAAATCTTTAACTATAGTACAAATGTAAGCTAAGAATTGAACTAATATTATTCAGAAATCGGGATAGTTGATACTTCTTTTCCCCTTTCAATCTGAGAAGGGATATTCTGATACATGCTGCTTAGGTGCTAAACCTTAGCATTAGTGCGGGATGTCACTCTTTATGACTGAAATGATTCCCTCTTGAAAAGCAAGGAATTAATAATCATTGTAAGAAAACAAAATAAAACCTCAAAAGCTTATCCCATGAAACAAAGGCAACTGGCATGTGAAATAAGGTAGGACAAACCATTCAAGAATGTTCTGATGAAATGGTTTATCATCACTTTATTTAGATAGATGCTTTTCTTCCTGAACACATGAAAACATTTGTCACATTGAAAATACAATTTCTAGTGAACCACACAGAGAGAGATCTGTAGAGAAGAAAACAGAAGAAGACAGAGATGCAAAGTGAAAAAATAATGATGATAATAATGATAATGATGATGATAATGATAATAATAATCATCCTGATTTAGGCCGTGGTCTTGAACACAGATTGCTAAAAGCCAAATAAAGCACTATTAGATTATTTTGGATGTGAACCTAATTTTTGTGAATATTTTTATGCCTTGGATTCATGTCAATGCAGAACAGGAGCTCCTGACCTGTCTGCAAGATGAGATGACTTTCTTGCCCAGGTTTAAGCTAGAGAATATGAGATGTGAGCCAAACTAGATTTACTGAATTCTCCTGGACAAAGGATATTTACTTCCTGTCCAGACTCACCAGAATTAAGCCATCTTGATTCTGAAAGTACTGATAATTTGCTGCATTTAGCTTTTGCATGTTACTAGCATAAGGACTGCAATTCAAGCAAATATTAAGAAATAATTAACAAAGTTTATGCTATAAAAATTAGTAAAGCTGCAGGAAAAAAAAAAAAGATACTTTGTCAACTATGTCCTTTGAAAAAAGTAACTGTTTTAGTCAGTTCAAGTCTACAACAAATTAAATAATAAACAGAAAAATAAATTCTTGTCTTGTAAACTGTGCTTTATCTGAAATGTAAGCTTACTTAATCTTTGTTATATAACATTCCTTTGTAAAATGTTTATTCATCTTAAAAATTCAGTTTCCGAAAGAGGTGTCAAGTCCGTTTTCTCCTAGACCCTGTAGAGCAAGTAAAAAGTTAAACCCAAGCAAAATCTTGTTTAGTGATTAGTATTGGCCTGTAATAACGTAAAATCACAACATTTTTGTTGTGTAGTTCTCTCTATTCTGCATATCAAACCTAACTAGTGTAAATGTCAAGTTTTGTGCTCTCAAATACAAAACACATTGATGCAACACTTCATGTAATCTTGTTTCAATTTCCTCTTTTAAAGAAACATTTTCTTCAGATGCCAGTAATGACAGCAGCGCAGTTGCATTCCTACTGCTGCTTATAAGAAAAAAAAGCATGTTGGAGAGACACACCTTATTTAGAAGGGTTTACTCAAGATGTGTCACTTTGTCAGTATTTTGAAATGTCAACTGTCATGCAAGCAAGCCTGAAGCAGTATTTTAGCACTTATTTATTAGATGAGCAGTAAAAGAGACACATTGGTTGTTGAAAAAGTAGACATCACCGCATGCCTACAGACATGATAGTTATGTAATTCTACATGTCATATAAGACAAAGTTACCCTACCTGCCACTCCAGCATCCAATATTTTTAAATACTTATTAATTTCAGTTGCACATGCACACTTCTGAATACAATCTTCATTAACAGACACTATTGGCCATGAACATTGGCAATAGGAACTAGATCTTGAAGCCAAATGTACGCTTATTACCAAATTAATCAAGCATGAATTGAGAAAACTATATTTTAGGCTTGTATTTTGCATGTGCCTAATACACTCTGAATATCACATCAAACTCAACTATTGGACCACTACTGAAAAATTATTGGAAAAAATTAAAACTTTGTAAGTTATTTCATTATACATTACTTCACTAACAGTGAAAAATGCAGAGTCTAAAAACAAAATACTCCATCTTATACAGATTGTTTGAGTCTGAGTTAGAAAAACTTCTTTAAGGAAAGTCTCACCTCTGAAGACTTACCATAAGGTCAGAAAGTACTGCCAAGGTCAAGCAGGGAAATGTGATCCTGGGGCTCAGAAGCAGAATACAAAGTACATGAAGTGGTATGATTTTCTCCTTGTGCATGACATCACCGTATCAAGTGGTTGGTTTTGCATTTTAGAATTTGTCAAGTGCTGAGGTGACTTGAGCCAGCAGCTATGATGGCTGAGGGGCCAAGGAGCACCAAAATAGCAGAGGCCCACTAGTGAACAGACTCTGAGGTTTAAGAACACCCCCAAATCGCATGGTGAGAAAGGAGAAGCCTCTCCTATCAGGCTTTGTGGCGCTATGCAGACTTGATCTGTCCTGTTACCCTACACACCCCCAGAGCCTCCCTGCCCTAGGTTACAATATAGATGTATTTAAGTGTTCCATTACCACCAGATGTGGGCCATTAGCTGCTATCACCTGCTAATGACCCACCCCTGATAACAGAAAATGGGCCATCAAGAAACCACCACATGACTCATGGACTTATCTCATCCTATTATGAGATGCTGCACCCAGGAGGGAGGAGCCAAGCATTCCCACCTGGATATAACCTGCCCTTGGAACTGCCTAACTTAGCCCTGTCTACTGGGTTACCAGAGAACCAGAGCTACCACTGGACTGTCAGCTGAAGACTAGACCTTCCATAGGATCATTGTGTCAACTGAACTACTTCCAGCTTGAGCAAGCGTGTGAGACTCCCTCCAGCCATGCAGGTGAAAGGAGTAAGCTTGCTGGAGTGCTATACTGCACCCAGCGGGACGATCCCATAGACAGGGATGTTTCAGGGAAACACAGCTAACCCTTCACGAACCACATGCCTTGTATTACTCAAGATTGCAGAACATTGAAGAAAGGACACTTAAATGATCCAAAGCACAGAAAACCAGATTCACACCGCAAGATTCAACAAACTCAGTCTATTCGGTTTATTGAAGAGAACTTTGACAGAGTACATGATCATTTAAATCGGAGATATAAAAAATGTGGAAACTTTGAATAGGTTCAAGTTCCACCTTGAACATAATCGTATTCCTTAACAACAAGGGTAATTAAGCACTGAAAGATGCTACCAGTAAAAAACCAGTAGACTCAGAGTCCTAAAAAAACAGCTTAGACATCTTTTGTCTATCTCATGCTTTAATTCAGCTTCTAAAAGAAAAATAAATACACTGATTGACACTGTTGAGGCTGCCCAAGGCCACACGGTGTCCAGCTGCAGACGTCCTTGGCTACTGCTGCAGCAAGTGGAGAGGGCCGGCTCCTTCACAAGGCGTGAGCCCCAGACAAGGATATTGAAGAGGTGCCAGAGGAGGCAGAGAGGGGGGTCTCTTGTGTGGGTTCCAGCTGGTTTATTGCAGGTGGACAGTCCAGGGACAAAAGAGAAGGGAATGAGAGGGTCCAAGGCTCTTATACTCAGGAAAAAAGGGGGCAGGATAAAGGGAAATAACCAATGGGGATTGACTAAGGGGGAGGAGCCAAGAGGGGAGTATCCAATGGGGATAACTTAGGCGAGAAGATTACATGAGTCAACCAATGGAGGCGTCAAAGAAGGGAGAACTTTCTAGAACTAATGCATAGGCAATTAAGGGAAATGCGTAAACATGAACTTGTACATAAAACTGGGTGGAGAACTCCGAAGCCAATAAACTTGAAACATGTAAACTAAGAACCATTAGGAACATGGGAACTCGCTGTAACCAAGCTGAGAGAATCAGACCTCTGTGTTCTGAAGGCCTGTCCACCATTGCTCTAAATGTTCTGTTGCAGTGGCCATCGCCACATACATCACAACAGATGATGATGTGCAATTTTGTTTTACATTCATCTATTATTGTGCATAACCATTCTAAATGAAAAGAGTAAGAGACAAACATGATAGTTCCCAAGATCTTGAATGTATTTTCTTATTATTGTCCATGTCTGTCACTAGAATACAAGCAAAAAATAGTAAGAATAACATATGTGTGTAAAGTCCGAGCTGTGTCAAAGCAGATGGCATTATCACCATTCTATGCAGTGGCATCAGCATACCTGCACTTTCTCATTATTCTTTTTTTGAACATATCTCACATTAACAGAATATAAAGATAAGATTTGAGAAAAAAAAAATTAAGTGCCATTTAGATGCTTATAATAGTTTTCCAGGGCCGATGGACAATCCTGGAAGATATGTATGACCTATAATATCTTGCAATCACTGGAAGATAGATTTTAGAGAGGAGGGGAGATCTGAAAAAATGTACATACTTTCAGCTGCCTACATATCTGTTCCCAAAATTGGACACTGCAACAACTTTGTGACAGTAGCATTAGTTCAATAGTGAATTCTCACCAAAAAAAAACAAAACCCAAACTAACTTGAATAATTGTTGCTAAAGAAAATGCAAGACAAAATCAGAAGTCATTACCATTTTTAAACCACACTACATCCACACACAGAATTTTGCATAATTCATAATTAATAATGACACAAGGAGTCAGTCCCTCTAATAACCATAAAATCACAGAACAGTTTTGGTTAGAAGACACCAGAAAGATCATCTACTTCCAAACCCTTTGCCATGGGCAGGAACAATGACTTGTTTCAAACTAGCAGAAAAAAATGGAAAATAATGTATAGATAATATAAATACTTTTGATGGCATCAATCAAAATAGCTGTTTCTCTCTATTGAATTATCAAAATAATTGTTTTCACTGCTGTGAACAATAAAACTTTGTGGAAATTAAACATAAGTTTTTTTTCAAAACAGGACAAACAAGTCTCAGTCAACTGTGGTAATCAAAGGCTACATTGTTAAATACGACACCAGGAAAACCCTGTAGCAGATAACACTGTTTCTTTTGTACTTTTTTAGGCAGTAAAAAAGTCTTGTTCACAAAATGCAATGAAAAACTGTATTTTTTTAGAAATCTGTCACTTCCTGTGCTTACCCTTTTACCTGACATTAGTATTCAAGTCTCATATAACTAATGTCTAATAACATTGAGATTTGAATTTTTTTGGTGTATTTTAGGATATCAATGAAAATTTGAAGCAAATATCATTTAAAAAATCCAAGTCTAGCCTCCATGAATTGTTCTGCCATTGGTAATAACACATGAAAATATTTAAGTAACTCTGCCAGAGACCCTGCTTTTTTTTTTTTTTAAGTAATGTTTTCTGGATCTGTTCATACTAGTTTCTGCTCAGCCAGCTCCTAAATTATTCCAGCTTAAATAATTGGCAATGCCATTCATTTTCCATAATGATAATGAAGGTTTCATGAATAACTCTGCAAGCCATATAATAATGGAAAATGCAATAGCCAAATCTATCATCTTGAATGAAGTGAAGGAATTTCTACTTCTGTCAGTGAGTCATGTTTAAATTTGGTCATAAATAGATCCACTGATACTACTTCACTGCTGTATTCATTCTAGGTTTATCAGCAAAGACTTTAGTGACTCCTTGAACCAGTGGTGCATTTTAAAAAGTTTAAAAACAGGCAAGTACATTAGATCTAGATTTAATTAAGGGCTTTGAAAATTAATTATATATAGCTATGCAAGGAAAAAGCAATTACATGAATGAACAGACAGATTCTGATGTCTTCATGTAAGTTGGTGTTTCTTTACATATATATCCTGTAATCAGCATAAATGTAAATTACTCATTAGGATTTTCAGATGAGCAGTTAGGGTATTTCTATATGTCACCACAGGAGGCAATTCGCAGTGGGCCATACATTAAATTTTGTTGCACAAGACATATCTGGTGTCATTTTATCATTTAGGTAAGACATGACACTGACTTTCACCCTATTTCAAATTATTGTGACAGTGGCACACTGCAAGACAGTATTAGTCTGTTCATGTTCTCTGCTATCTCTTGAGTATGAATGCAGCTCTCAAATGAGACCAGCAAAGAGAATAGAAGCTATGACTGAGCCAACTATGGAACAAAATGTACTATAGATGAATCAACAAAGTGAGGAAGGATTTGTAATCTCAGGTATGACATCATGTTATACTCCTTGAATAGCAACAGTCTGTCTCTGTCATGAACTGTTTACTTCACAGGAGCTGAAACACTTTCCTGAAAAGCAGAGGTCAGAGTAAAATCTGTAGTCTATGCAATGAACAGGTGTAATTTGAAATAAATGGTGTAAGGTTTCAGGTAAAAGAGCATGAGAACTTTGGAACCTTTACACGTTATTTTGAGTGTGGGCCATCAGATAATTAGACAGATGAGAACTCTCATGGTAATTGATTCTTTCCCTTTGATCTCCTAAAAAAGTATTTGTCAGAAAGCACTAGAAACAGGCCACAACTTACAAGTAATACTAAGACTACTAGCTGTAATAACTACTAATGATTTAGCCAGCTTTGTTTGCTTTCTCTATGCCATAAGAAGGAATTTAATGGCAAAACTAGTGATACGAAAATATGCTTGACTCAGATTGCTGCATGCCCTCTATGCTTATTGAAGGACAGTCATATTCCTAGAATTGAAAGCTGGCCTAGGTCTATGTACCTGTTACAAATGAAAAACAGCACAATGTATTTAAGTCTCCATGCAGTGGAACAGTATTGAGAAGATAGGAAATTTAACTTTGAACTAATTCTACTCTGGCAACTTTAACATGATAACCAGTGGCAATCAGAAAACATTCAGTATGATTCTGGAGAGCATCTTCCTAAATAATTTCATTCAAAAGAAAGAAAGCAAGTAAGAATTATTTGAAAGCATAATGTGAACCAGAGCAGAAACAACAAGTCACTTCAGAAGCACACTTCTCAGTAAAACTAAGCTGAAACACTAATGTAGAGCTTCCTGGCTGCCTCAAGGCTGTGCCTGCCCCTGGTTCCCCTCCCCAGGCCGAACTCTGATCCTCACTCACAGGGTGATGTCCTGACCCAGCTTTAGCTGCGCTTCAGCTTCAGCCCATCCCTATAGAGGTGCCCCATTGTGTCCAAGGCTGCCCCAGGCCCACCCTGCTCCCTGACTACAGTGGCAGCATGGGCTCTGGCTGGGAGGCCCTGCTCTGTCTGCCCTGGTGGATTGCCCATCAATCCCCACATCTGGTACCCGGGGAGCCACTGGCCCCTGCTCTGCCCTAGCACTGGGAATGATATGCCATTGCTCCCCTACAATTTCTGCCTTTACATGTATACCCTTTTAGTGACTGATGTGCAAAAAGCATAAGCATAGAGACCTGTTCCACAATTTTAGTTAAAAGGGAGGTCAGATTCTTTACTATGTCTGTGAGGAATTTGGAGTATCTAAAAGACAAGTGTAAACTTAACCATAGGCTTCCTCAGTGATAAAGACTCTCTAATCTTGCAGCAATTACTCCTTGTAATACCTGTCAGAAAGATTACTAAATAATCTACTTCAGAAATCTCTGGGATAGGAGAACATCGACATCTCCATGAAGACAGTATCAAGCAGCAGATGAATTATGGATATCCTACGATTTTACTAAAGAAAATACTAAAAGGATCATATTAAAGTACATCTTTAAAGCCTATTATATTTTGTAAAACTTTTTTCTGAATCCACTTTTTTTTTTTTTTTACTCATTTACAATTTAAAAGTTTACCCCAACTGAAAATCCACAAATTTTCACTGTACCAGATATTGCATCAGTAATCCCTACTGGCTAACCAACCAATAACTGCAGTTTCCATGTCTCTTCACTGTCAACATGGCACTCTGGGCTCTGTTAGTGTGGCTGTGTCATGACACTGTTTCGCGAACCCATGCATGTTTTGGCAAAAAAAATAAAAGGTGGAAGAAAAAAAAAAGCTGTTACACCTACTTCTATATTTTTAAACAAACTTAAATAAATCAGGAAAACCCGCACAAATTAAAATTATCTTTCCACTACAAGGAATACTTCTATTGCAATGCAACAATTGAGTGGATCCAGAAATTAGGGAGAGATATTTCCTACCTAACAATTGTCTGCTCTATCTGAAAGCCTTTACCTGAAGAGATGGAAATTTTAAAAGAATATAGACCGAAGTTATTTATTAAGCACAAAGTTTAAAATTTACACCAAACTATTGATAATTATATATCATAAGTAAAATTAGCACACATTTGGTAATTTCTGGTGAGAGATTATTTGTTTACTGATGAGCATTGCATATCTATAGGCTTGGTTCTTCTTTAATTGATACTGCACAATCAGGAGGTAACTCCTTATGGTTCACTTAGCAGAGAACAAAAGTCCAGCCCATTGGATAACACAAGACAAGTCTGTGAGTCTGATAGTATCCATAGGGTCTCTGTGACAAGAGCCTTCAAATTTAGGCAAATAAAACCACTTGTAAGCTATTTTCTTTTCCATTTGCAAGCTGCTTCCATTCATCTTCATGCATGAAACAAAATTTTATGTCTCCCCTAGGGACGAGAAGAGGAAAAAATTTTAACCTGTATTGGGTCTTTACCATGCTAAGTAGCCTGTTTTGGAGAATAAGCTCTTATCTTTTCTTCATGGGCTTTAGTGTGGAAACAGGTTGATTAAAGGAAAGAATGTGAAGTGGAAAATAGAGCGTACATTGAGAGTTCAAAACTCTCTCACACACGAATATAGTTTATTTTACTTCTAAAGTCTTTCATTGCCATGGCTATTCTTCTGTCCACAATATGAATATTGTGCACCTGAATGTCTATAGGTCATTGCAAACAGCACAGCAGTATAATCAGCAGGACTGTTTCATTTCATATATCATTCACAGCTTGCTGCTGTGATTCTAAATCTGTCCATAACTTTCTCATAATGCAAGAAGGACAAGAAGCTGTAATTGGCTTTTAATCCTAGGTAAGTTTTCCAGGTTTTCTACCTTTGTTTTTTCTTTCTCCATTGGGAGGATGGATTTTTGAAGTTTGATTATCTAATAAGGAAAAAAAGGAAATGCAAAGTTGGGATCTAGAAACATTTTAATATTTAAATGTTTTCATTTGCACGCAAGTGGTCATACATTTATGGCTTAACTGGGGACAGAGTTTACAATTAACAAATGGGTTAATGGTAATAAACTGGGTTTTAGAGTATGAGACTGAAGCTACACACAAGTAGTAGTATAATCTATCCACCATTCTTAGTATTTACATGAACTTCATTACTGAAAAAAGATTATCATGCTCCCATGCTGAGAACTCAGGAATATAGAAGACAAGGCTGAGGACAATATTTCAGATCTACAAGTATTTGGATATCTAGATATCTACTGGCATCCTGGAAAATTAAATTAGATGGCAAGGTATCAAGCTTCCAGCAAAAAGAAAACAAACCAAAACCAAACCAAACCAAAAAACAGACAACTGATGTAGAAAAAAAGTATTCTAAAGTGCTATTTTGAATCAAACATAATTTTCATATTTTTTGGATGAACATTTGTTGAATACACGTGCTGTTTGGTCTTCAAAGACAACCTCCTCAGGGCACAAGAATAATCTGTTCTTGTTAGGCAAGTCGGGGAAAAGGTCAATGTAGATGAAGACCGAGGTCCTGGCAGCTCAACTACAAAAAGGAAGCACACAGAAGACAGAAGTGGGGATGGGCTATATGGGAAGAATGCAAAGGCATTTCCTTTCTTGTAGGAATGGTTGGAGGAAAACCACAACTCACTTTGAGTTGAAACTAGCTAGGGAGGTGAAGGGCAGCAAAAAAGCTTTCTGCAAGTATGTTATCAGGAGAAGAATGGATAGACCTGTTGCACAGGGGGGCAAGGGATCTAATGACATGGGTCATGGAAAAGGTTGGCTACTTTGCGCCCTTTTTACCACTCAAATAGCAATCAGTTTATAAAACACATTAAGATAGGAGTCGGTACATTTGTATGTAAATTAACTGCAACCCAGGCATGGTCAAGGTGTTTACATGAGAGAGATTTAATTTGGTTTTGGTCATCTAGTTGTCAAAGGCTTTAGAATTCTATCTATGGCTCAAAGTTAGATTTCTAGAAATCTTCAAATCATTTCAGGTTGTGTTAAATTAGTATTAGTCCAATTTCCGTCTTAGAAGTAAACAAAAACATTTTCAGGGAATTTGGACCTGGTAACTGCACATTCTTGTAGCACTCATCCTAGGCGACTTTGCAAAACTCTTTGTATTAGGCTTAATGTTTGGTTAAAGGAGAGCTGTGATAAATAAGGGAATTGTTTATTTAGTTTATCTAACCTTTTCATATATTTTAGAATTTAGTCCAGCATTTCATTCTGAAACATGCACAGTTAACCTTCCAGAAGGCAGCTTCAAGTTCTGGTTTGAAAAGTGGAAAAATGTACTATTTTATTATAACTTGTACTTCAATAAATTTTTTCACAGTATCTACACATTTTTACGGCAGCTCAAAGAATAGTAATAACAGCAGCATCACATCATGCCTACTGTTGTTTGCATGAGAAGAGATGAAGGAAATAGCTACCTTACTTAGAAACTATTATTGTTAACTCAGGATATGCCACTTTGCCATTGTGTTGAAATGGTAGCTCTCTGATATAAAGCAGCCTGGAGCAGAATTCGGCACTGATGTTACTTATTAGATAAGTAATAACATAGAGGACATGGGGTTTTGAAGAGTAAGCCCTGCTGTGTGCCTAAGGGCACTGCAGAATTATGAAATTCAACATGGCATATATGACAGGGGTGGGTGACTCCTTTTAATTATGTGTGCTTTTGGATCAAGGCATGACACAGAACCCTTAGTGATAAAAACTGGAGCATGAACCCTGCAGTCCCATAACAGACAAAGAATTCTGTTACTCAGCAGGACATTGAATAATCTACTGTAGGTCTACAATGGAAAGTAATGAAACCTAAAGACTTTTCTGCTACTGTTAATAACCATATTTTAAATTACTTCTAACATCACAATAAAATACCCTTCTTTTAGAAACCACCAAATATAATTTCCTATTTGGACAATGTAGCAAATCAGGGCCTTCTGACACCTGGATGTTTAAAATATATTCCAATTAAAATGTTAATTACTTATTTAATTAGAATTGCTAATATCAGCTGTCCTTAAATCCAGGTATGACCAAAATGTTGCAATTAATAACAGAATTTAGTAATATTTTCATGGAATAGCCAAACACAATACATACGCATTTTACATAAGCATGAGAGTAATGTGACCATAGCAGTGGCATGTCTGTGTGTGGTTGCACAAGGAAGCAATGGAGGGATGAACAGTTGCCAGACAAATGCAAGATAAGCACTAGGTACCACAAAGAGGCAGGATATCCTGCCTCATGCGCACCAAAAAGCTGTGCTGGAATCAGAAAACACACATTTTTTGGCGTAGGGACAGGGAGGTATTAGACATCAGAATTAAATGAAGAAAATGGGAGAAGAAAGAACACAAGCCCAGCCTGGTTGTCTTTCAAGGAGCACTCAAGCCTGGTCACCTGGGCCTTGACTGCCAGGCCCATCAAGGACTCTAGCTGCCACTGATAAATATTTTGCTTAAGTTTCATGGCACTGTATATTCACGTGTAACTTATAATACGGTTGCCAAAGACAGTTTTGTGTAAACAGTGATATCAATTTATAATATGTAAGAATTAATCATTATCTTCAAGTGTTCGGTTATTGTGTGGATTTGGTAAGTTTACTTCAGCAAACACCCCAGGAAGTGCCCTTTGTTCCTTGATTCAATCTGCCTTTAACAACCAGTAGAATACTTAGAAGCAATGTAAAGTGCCTCACCAGAAAGGTAGAGAACTTTTCTCAGTAACATCAGTACAGCTCATGAGAACAGATACCAATTTTATTTACATTGAAATTAATCTTAAGATTATTACATCGTGTGTTCTTCTGTATATTTTTCAAAAGTTGTACGATTTTGGTTGTTAAGCAAGTAAGAAGCAGTTTAGGAAGTTTATTGAGCTTTTCAAATATAAATTTCACAAAACATTTTCTTTTTTTCACAAAATCTTAAACTACCTTGAAGAACTGAATTTAACCCCATAGTTTTGGTCAAATAGGAACTTTTCCACACTAAACTTAGAGAGAAAAGAGAATAGAAGAGCAAAGAGTTTTCTTGATTTCTCTAACAATATGAGGTGTTAAGCTGCAGCTGAAAATCCAGAAATTGTTTATGTGTCCTAGGCTGAAAATCTCTCCTCAGCTTTTTAAATAAATAAACAAACCATAAAAATTGCACATCTAGTGTTTTCTGGGCAAGTTTAGTGTTTAGTAGTTTCATTATATGATCACAGCTGGCAAAAAGAGAGTGTTGTTCTTTGTTTATTGTACTGAAAACCAGGATTTTCAGCACTTTTAATTGTCTTCTCAGTATGCAGCATTGCTTATGTGAGCAAGGAGTTTTTCACAATATAGATAACCATCATGAAAATTATGTGCTGATAATTTTGAAGACTCCATTTTCTTGCGCCTTGTGTGGTCTGATCAATGAAAACAAAATACATTGCATGTAAAACATAATACAGTGTATGGATAGTGGGTGAACAAATAAAGCAAAAGGGACATAAAAAAAATTGTAACAAAAAATCCATTATTCTAAACTGAAGGTGGATTCCACTAGAATAGTACAAACTGCTATTGCTGGGAATACAGAAAGGCACACGTATGTGAGAATTTGGAAAAATTACACCTACAAAGGTACTTGGACACTTGAATGTATGACTTTTCCACAGCATATTAAGTATGAAATGTTGATCTAAACCAGGTTTGGGAAGAAATTTTGCACTTTAACAGATTTATATATATTTAATTTCTATGCTAGTATACATTGGCCATAGATCCTAAACCTATGTTTCTACTGGGGCAGTTATAGTAGATTTAGTCCTTCACATACTTTAATTATTATTATATTTTTTTAATACAAAATATTAATATATCTGAACCATTTTTTTAAAAGAAAAATTTTATTGCAATAAAATACTTCATTCTCTATATTATATGAATTGCTTTCTGGCAAAGGTTACTTGTTTTTGAATAAAATAAAGCCAACAGCTTTTTGTTTCACATTGTTTTTCTGCTACCAATAAATCTCAGTAAATATTATATTTGAAACTGAAATTTCAATATGCCCTCTCACCTCCCCCAGTAAACAAAGAAAAGATTTCAAAGGTTTGAATATTTTCTTTGTTGCATTGTGCTTATGAGTTCTGCCTTGCTTGTTAAGCAGATGTACATCAAGAAGTCGTAAGACAGAATGCCTATTTGCAAACAAAGACAGCATTACTGAAACTGGACTTCTGTCTCTTTATATTTAAGAAGATTACAAAAATTAGCCATCCACTCTTTGAAACCACAGTTAATGAATTACTTAATCTCTCTTTCAGCAGCTTCAGTATGCTCCCTTAGTTTGCTCCAAAGATCTAATCATATGCTAAAACTTAAAGTCACTGTAAGGAAAGAGTACAAAACCTGCTGTGGTTAATACACAGGCTTATACTTTGTTCTGAAATGGGAAAAGATAAAGACAAATTCTGCTTATGTTTCTGGAAAAGAGGTGAATAAATGGGACTTTATATTTAAACTCTGTATTGTTGTCCTGATAAATAAATTGGGATTTTTTTTCCACTTATTTTGTCATTTTTAAAACAGAACTGGTTTAAATTTTCACTTCTTACATTGTTGAGATGTATAAACATAGTTGTGGTGGTCTCTGACACATGGTAACTATGGAAAAAGTAAATGACAAATGATGGAGTCCTAGTTTCTATGTAGAAACTGTTTACAAAATATTGGGACTTGGTATAGGTATGAGAAAACAACCATCTCAAATGCATTTCCAAATAGAAATTCTGTATGAAAGATAAAATAAGGCAGATGTATTTTTAGAGTTATTTGAGAAGGCAACATTCAGCACTTACATTCTTTTACAATATTTATTAGACAAATATACCATATTAACGTTAAGACAGTATATCATTATGTTTATATCCTTGTCTGAGATTTAGCTAATGGAAGAGATGGTGAGAAAATTCTGCAGATGATAAGAGGGACTTCTGAGCATAACAAATAACATGGGGCAATTTCACAAAAATTACAGAGTACCACAAGGGATGGATGCATTTCAAAGATGTTTAAGAGGGAGTAAAGTGACTTCTGGACTGATGTCCCAGCCCATCCTTATCTCCACAGTCCAGCCTGGACATCCCAAGGCTGTGTCTGACCCCAGTTCCCTGCAGTGGGACTGATCCTGACCCCACCCAGCAGCAGAAATCCCAGTGAAACCTCAGCCCTGCACTGGAGGAGATGCTGGCATTCTGCTTCTGGCCCCTGTAGAACTACTGTATCTATTAAATTCTGTGGGATCATCTCTTTGAAGGTCTTAATCTAAGGATTACTTCAGTCACTGACAAAAGGGTTGGGTTAGTTAGAAGTATTTCAATATTCACACATTTATAATTAATATGCAGCATAATTTTGTGATAGTTTTACAGTTACGTTTTTGAGAAGTGGTGTTCCTTAATTCTATGCAATTAATTATATAATTTAGTGGTGTAGAAAATTTGATGTGATTTATTGTGAAATATCAAAACATGTATAAAAAGCACAGTCAGTAATACCACAGCAGCAAGAGCCTTCCTAAAATGGATCCCTGTATGTCTTTTATGATCACTGATTATTTTTTCCCCACAAAGCTAAACCTACACCTTCTAAGCATTTATTGCTGTATACTTCTGAGAACATCTAAAAATAGAGCATTCAGGTAGTAGATCTGTTCTTATTCTTGAAAGAAATAAAATTAATGCAAAAAGTTTCCAATAGCAACTTTTAAAAATTGTACTGTTGTTGAGATACTGCGGCATTTAATGTTGCACTCACAAAGACATGGATGCAAGAAGTTTTCTCCTAGAACTGTTGCAAATAAATATCTCCTTGTTTACATACGCATATATGGAAATATTGTTTCCTTATGCATATATGGAAATATTGTTTCCTTATGTATATAAGGAAAATGATTTAAAACATTTTGTTTATTTTGTTTCCATTCTTAACATTTTTCTTTTCTTTTGTGATAAGCTGGCTGTTAGTTTTTGACAATGAAATGACTGGTTGCCCTGAGGTTTGATTTTTGAATACGTGCCTTTGAATCTTCCAGTCTATAATCACAGCTCATAGGATCAAGTCATAGGAAAAGTAAAATAATATTCTAGCTCTCTATAAAGGAATTTTTTGGCATTTAAATTTGCCTGTGTATCTCAGAAGCAGAAAATCCAACCTTTTTGTCATCAACACTTCCAGTAAGAGAAGTTAATAGCGATGTTTGGCTAATGATTCAAGGAAACAAAACGAACGAAAAAGAGCATGCTGATTTCATTTATCTTATTCTAATGCTTTACAGCATGGGTTTTTATTTATGGGATGACTTAGCATTAAGTAATACTTTGTTATAATAATAATAATAATTCATACTGGTTTTGTTGATATGAACTTCTAATGGTCATCTCACATCTGTTTTTAAAAGTAGTGTTTTCAGAAAATGCAGGGTAAAATCTATTCAACTGCATAAAAAATAGGAATATATTACTCACAACCATGGGATTTCAGGACTAAATTCTGCTCTAAGTTATATTGTGATTACTTTGGGTATATTCTAGAATAACTGAAAGGAATAATTGGCTCTTTTCAGTTGCCACACTACAAAACTTTCTGAAAATTTCATGTAGTAGTTTAATGGAAATTACTAAACCGACAAGCAGAAAAAAAATTCCACATTGTTTCTGACAGAAGAAACAAAACCACCTCAAATTCTCACAAGAGACTCAGCATCTTTGTGATTCATAGCAATTTAGTGCTAAATATTAGTTATTCAACTAATGCAATGCTACAAAAATTTTTTCATTTGACTTTGTTTTTCTGCCTATATTATAGATGTTTACTCTTTTTAGAGTGGTGCATTCAGTTCAGCAGTCAGTTTAATTTTAATTTTCTCTTAGTTCTAGTCATTGGGGAAAGACATGTATGCATAGGTAAAACATATATGTGTACAAGTGTGTGTTGCTGATGGGTGAATTTAGATCAGAACAATATAGTATCAAATCCAAATGGGAAGATGACATGAGTTTATATTGCATAACATACAATTTATATTATGAATTGTCTTGTTTTATTAAATGAGAGAATAGAATGATTCACCTTCTGAGTCCTGTACCATGGGTCTCATCAACACTGTTCAGAGAAAACCCCCTTCTGGTTTGTCATCTTTAATTTTTGAGAGCCTACATTCTTGATCCAGCTTTGAGAAAGATTAAGTCTTTTCTTTCTTCTGGTGGCGAAAGGCATCAAGAGAATAGAGCTTCAATTTGGCAGACGTTCAAAAGTTTCAGGCTTTAAAAATGCTTAGATTAATAGGGCAACAATCAAGCAAGTTTTACAGTCCAATGAGAAAACAAATGCAGAAATGGATAATCAGCATGGATTAGAAACAAAGATATACTGCTGATTTGAAGCATATGCAATAATTGCACTGAAATAAGATTAGAATAAATTCTGCATCTCAAATGAGACTTGGCGAATATTTTAAATCAGTTCATTTTTTAAAATTCCTTGACTAAACTCCCACTGGTGCCTCCATGCCTCAAACCCAATATTGTCTGAGACGTTTTTCACTTTACCTGAGTCTGGTCAAGAAGACAGACTGGGAGCCATTTATAATGGGTTGTCTCTCGGCTATCACAATGAATTTGAACAAGAAATCACTAGGACTAAATACATTCTCCTTAGAATCAGAAAGAAAAAAGTACTTTGTCTGAAAGTCTTTGTACTTAAATCTCAAGATTACTAGACAAAGTGAATTTCAGAATATAAAGTAATAAAGCTATCTATTAGTGAATATCAATAGGCTGCCTGGAAAATTGTTGAAGGGTGACATAAATATTCAATACACATGCTTAAAGTTAAATTTCTTTATAGAAACTGGATTTTGAGTTTGTATTAACTGTTTACCAGTCCCTTTCAGAGCTGAGAAGTGCTGAAGAAGCTGGTAGTTCTCACAGGTAACTTTTCACTAGAATTTTCTAAGAAATAGAATTATATTGAGCCTACAATGCCAAGAAACAGGAATGAAAAAAGAAAGATGTTTGAAATGTAGCATTTCATTGAAATTGCCCTAACATTCTGAAAAAATTGACAATGTTAATTCTGGAAACTAGTCCAGAGAATCACTTACTTCAGTACCAAAATTAATTTTTCAAGTGTGTTGAAATCTGCTTTTGAATAAACCCCTTCACTTCTACGACCAGTGTCATCAGAATATTACTCTTACTAATTAATTGTTTTCAGAATACTTTGAACATAAAATAAAGGTTAATAATACCATTATTAATTTTCTATGTTTTCTTTTTTTAAAATAAAACATAGGAATTTTCATATATAAGAAGTAGGTTTTTTCTTATTTCTGCATGGATATATTGTGAAACAGTTCCTAATGTTAGTTAGAAATATTTAAGAAAGTCTGCTTAGTGCCTTTCTGAGGATTAAGGTACTAATCATGACTTGGGAGAGCTAGTTGCTTGAGGCAAAGCTCCTTAGGAATTACATCATTGGGTTGGACTTTTATTTGTATTGTTTGGTTTTTTTTTTAATTCATCCACAGAATGAACTCTTACAACATTCCCTGGGAGAAGTTTGAAAGGTTAGTACTCCTATACTGGGTATTCTTGCAATATTTATAGCCAGCACAGTAATATGAAAAAGTTTTGGTTTAATCCTTAATATTCTGTAAGGAATTAATGTGCTAATATATTATCATTCTAGTATTTTCCTGACAAAACTTTTATAACACATTAAATAATGAAAAAGATAGAATACTTAAATTGAATCTGCTGAGCAATGTAACAAGCTTAGAGTAGATTTTTGGGCAAAATGATGCAGATCATTTGAGAAGATGCCAAAGGATTAACAATTACATTGGTTATTTTAACAAAATTAGAAACCAGTTGCTGAAACTCGGTCCAAAATAATTGTGACAGCAGATTTCCTGCATAGCAGTAGAGTATCACTCAGATATTCAGAAGGTCAGTAACACAGGAAATGGTACTCAGCAGGAGCAAACGAAAAATATTCATAGTTTCATTTTTATCTGTAACCTGCAAAATACTTCCGTTTTAGGGAAGATAAAATAACCTATTGAATGAGATTATGTTTATTTGCCTTCTAAATAAACCTAAAAAGCAAAGAGAAAGGAATCATAGTTTTATTAATATATTACAGCAAAAATAAGTTAGGTGGGTTTGCTTTTATTATAGACTGGATTAATGAATATGAACTTTTTATGATCCAAAGTTTTTATTAACTAATTTAAATAGTTACTTTGCAGCACAATGACAATAAGCAAAAGTAATTCTCCTGGTAGATCTGGTCTTTCGGCTGGAAAAGTTGTTCTTATTTCAGTATTTATTCAATCTACCTAAACTGTTTGGAGTCTTATTTTCTTATCATAAATGATAAGCAATTGCAGTGAAGTTGTACTGGTTTAGGCACCACAAAGAACATGTGAGCATTAGACATTTTAGAAAAATTGAAATTTAAATTGCTCTCACACAGATCAGATTCCACCGGATAAAACAAATTGTCACTTGGTTACCATCTTATATTTCACAGCTTTGCTTAGGGGCTGGTTTTAGATGGGAGTGAGGGAAAAGGGCAAAACCAACCATGCATTATGTATTGAAAACATTATGTGTCTTTTGGTTATATATCATGACTCAAAGGCTGAGAGAGATCACCACAGTATGATACTCATTATTCTAGGAATATATTAAAAAGAAGCACCTTATACTATAGAAACATAGAGCCATTTAGTTAGAAAAGTCTTTAATGTCATTGGGTCAAACCTTAAACTGGCAAGTCCACCATAAACCATGTCCCTAAGTGCCATACCTGTACGTTTTTTAAATACCTCCAAGGACTGATGACTCAACCACTTCCCTAGGCAGCCTGTTCCAATGCTTGATAACCCTTTTGGTGAAGAATTTTTTTCTTAATATTCCATCAAAATCTCCCCTGGCACAATTTGAGGCCATCACCTCTTATCCTACGACTTGTTACTTAATGAGTCTGGCACTCAACCTACCACAACCTCCTTTCATGCAATTGTAGAGAGCAATTACTGACATGTTTACTGAAAAACATTCCCTTTTTTTCCCCACTTCGTAATTCCATAATCACTGCTCTGTTGGGGCAACTTATACTCACCATTTCAGATGTATTGCTAAGTTTTCATCCTAAATACTTTGAATTATGACATGAATCTTCAATGCTCTCTAAACACTAATAATGCTGACAGTTGAAAATCAGTAAAAAAATCCCTGTTTATGGATTACTAAAGAAAACTTTCGCAGACCAGCAACACATTGCATGCTTTGAAGATGAGATCATATATCTCTGATAGGGTGGTAAACAACCAGTGTCTCTAATGCAATATCTAAGTGCCCTCATTCTAAAAAGCTGTCAAGAGCCGGGTAACAAAGACTCTCTGCTGGTGATAACTTTTAATTATATTTTAAAAGTTTACAAGAGAGATTTGTAAGATTGTCATCTTTATTTTCTTCTTTAAGAGGTAATATTTAGTAGAATGATTTTTTATTCGTTTGTTTTATTAAAACAAGTTGACTGTGCCATTAGCAAATGTTCCTTTTGCTTATCTGGGAGATTTTAATAAGATGCTCAGGTGAATGATCCATCCAGAAGTTTACGTCAAACTACTGTCAAAAATAAAACTAATCACTAATAGTATTTTGGTGTTCTGAACACTTGAACACAAGACAGTTTATATCCTATTGGAAAAATTCTACAGAGTTTAAAGGGGATGAAGTCCGTAGGAGACCCAGATATTGGGAGGGGGGAAATGTAAATGTACAGGCATTGCTCTAAATCCCATCAGAAAATATGAAAATATCAGTAGCTCTCTGGAAATCGTATGGGTTAGTCACATTAATTGTCCATAATCCATAAGCCAACATGGATCAACCACTGAGTTGGTAATCTATTTTCAGAACCCAGTACTATTGTATAGGAACTGGTTAAGTGCTCAGAAGATGAGAGCAGAAAATGAAATTTGGTACTTCTTTCATAAACTAAATTAAATTAAATCCCACATATACCATTCATTTACTTCATAAACCTCTGCTCCCTTATTTTCCTAGCAAAGAAATGAGAACCTATGTTAGTTTGCTTGCCTTTCTCATGATAATTTAAGTCAGCATGCATCTGACCTTCGACTGATATTCCTTAGCATATGATCAATTTAAGTAGGCATTTTCTACATAGAGAAACTGGATAAACCAGTATCTCATGAGCACACAACTATAATTTTACCAGTAAAACCACACCTTTGAAGCATCCTTGCTTCAGCTGAAAAGTGTATTTTTGGTTTAACATCAAACTTCACATCTGAATAAGGAATTTTTACTCAAATTTTGAAATAGGAATTTTAATACTTGAAGTATTAAAAAAGCTTCAGCTTATATTTTCAGAAAAAAATAATAATTCCTAAGTATTTATCACCTCTTGACGAAAATATTCCACAGTGAACAGCAATTTCACTGACATATAGCAATGTGTCAATAAAGGCGTAGAGGGTAATAATTAAATAAGGACAAGAAAGGTGTTGAATCCACACAGATACAGTAATCAGAGTTTAACTATAAAACATTGGAATTAATAAGACTTTTCATGTCACTGGACTCCAGCCCAAGTCCCTGGGCTTCAATAAGAATAAGGAGAATAGGGAATGTATATGATAATTACTAAAAGGATAGAGTAAGACATTGGATAGTAAAAGTCCTTGTGTAGTCCTAAGTCAGACATCCATTTAGACCCTTTTGTGTCTACAAGCAGAACAACTACTAGAGGAATATTAAAAAGAAAAGGAGTGGTTCTTAATTTACAACATACTGAGTTGGAGAGAAGGAAGAAAATCAAGAGATGTTACAAGAAAAGAAATAATTTAAATACCATCACAGACATGAAATACTACATTGTGAAAGAACTATTTATATTATATACCATTTGATTTCCATTCCTAAACATGACTTGGAATTTTTTCTTTTTCATTATGAATGAAGAAGACTATGATGAGATTTTATTGATGGCTTTTTGATGATATTTATAGTAGATTTTAATTTCTGGAACTGTTCTTGAATTTCCTCTTCATCAGGCTTAATATCACATGTAATTTGGTTTTTTGAACGAGTGGGTGGCACTTCACCTGAGTTTGAACAGGTCTTTAGAAATCTGAGATTGCAATCTTCAGGGCAGATTTTCAATACTGCTCACAACAATAAGTTATGTAGTGTTTTACCTGATGAGTGCTGAGTGCTCCAGGCTCTGACAATCAGGCTCTGAGCTTGTTTTTCCTGTTTTTGTTATTGTCACACTTCTTAATCTAGAAAATGCAAGAAAGATACTGCAATAACTATCATCAAACTCTTAAAACACACTCATTTTCCTGATGAGAATAAAAAGCTTTGTCAAATGGCATTTCCTGTGGACTCTGTCAATGTGTTTGCTTAGATTTCGTAAAAATATTTATTATTTTTACACAGTAGTATGAGCAGGAGATTGGAGACAGCAAAAAGTATATGGGTATAAAAGTAATGTTCATATTTTCTGCTTTTTTAAAATTTCTTATCTTTCTCTTCAGAGAGATCTCACACCATAAGGATTGTCTTCTAAGGAATCAAATTTCCTAATTTAGTTCAGTGATCATAGCTGTGCCATTGGTTAATTCAGGCTACAAATGTCATAATGGGTTTTCATGTGCTACTATTATTTGTTTTACAACAAAAAGTGAGGTTCTGCAGAAATTCATTAATTTCTTCTTGTGTTTTAATGGTATCAGTGAAAAACCATTTTTGCAGCTATTTGAATTTTCTTTAAATAGTGACGAATTTCAGTCTTCTTTTTCTTTTGGTAAAGATCCTGTTATTTATGAAAAAATGACATAATAATAGGCTTTAATCCTGATGGTATCACAACCTTATATTACCTTATATTACACTTGATGTCACTCTGTTAGCTGCATTAAAAATAAAATGTCCTTGATTTGTATAACACAATTTAGCAGCTAAAAAAGCAAATGATAACATCTTAAAATAAAATTTAAAAAGATGTCAAAGATGATCAGGATAATCAAAAGAAAAGATAATCTAATTAAAAGAAACTTTCCAATAAAAATAGCTGTTAAGCTAAACAAAGTTTCTTGTGCTCTTTTTTGTTCTTATATGTATAGTGAGTCACCCAGAAAATTATGTTCAAATTCACTGTAAAAAATGTGTTTCCTTTTTTATGGTTACCTGCAATAAGTTAATTTAATACAATATGCATTTAAAAGGTAACAAATGAAATTTCACAGTTGGAATGGAATGAGGTAACCTAAAGGAGGAAAAGGAAGGCACAAAAAGGGAATAGATAATATAAAAAAAATATACATTCAAAGTAGCTTTCCCAGCCTATACCAACCAGGCTAATGGCACAGCACCAGGCATATGTCAGTACAGTATAAGAAGTCGTAGGCTTAACTGCAAAGACAGACATCTTCAATTTATCTGCACTTGTTACACCAAATACAAATAAAGGTGCATACCTTTTTTAGAAGGTTGGTTTAATGCTGACAGACAAGTAAAAAAAATCCCTGGAGTGGATGTATATGTCAATGTCATCTTATTTGCACCTACTTATATGCTTGACTTTATGTTTAACTTTCATCAAAACTATAATAAATACCTAATTAAAAAACTAAAACTATGATTATGAAATTTTCTAATTTGTTGGTTGTTTTTTCAGTGGGATTTTTTTTGTTTGTTTGTTTGCTTTTACTTTTTGAGATAGAATTTAGGCAGCTGTCTGTCTAAACCTGAGCTGTAATATAAATCTAGTCTGAAGAAAAGCTACTCAGGAAACACGTGGCACATAGTAACCTTGGAAACTAGAAATCTAAGAGAACTGCCTAATGAATTTGGAAGTTGAGAATTCTTCAAAATAAAACTGATATCTTTCTTTGGACGTGAAATTAGGTTCAGATGCCTACATCCTTATTAAGTGAACAATAGCCCGTTTAAATTTTCTAATATGCCCTAAATATTTGCTAGCAGGTACCCTGCTGGCTCACTAATATAAAAGAGAGACTTCTATTAAAAGTGATTTTCTCTAAGAGATTTCCTCCCACCTTTTTGTGAATTTTAGGGACTTGTTTTCATTTCAGTACTGCTTTAAGGTAATTCTAATTGAAGCTGGCCTAATTCAAATCAATAGCATTTCTTTTAATTGCTTTGATAAGCCTATGCGGGGGACATCAGGGCTTGAGTATAAGAACTCAGTATTTCTCAAAACAATATTTCAACACCTTTCTAGTTTCCTAAATCCAGTACACAGTATTTTGGAGTATAAACAAAGCTGAACTGTAGTGCTACATGTCTATCAACATCATAGTAGTGATCAACAAAACTGGGGGCTTGGGGGGATGAGGAGGCAAATCTCTTTTCACATTCCGCATTTTGCACAGCGCATGAATTTGGCTGTGCATGCATGCACACAGTGATGCTTACTGCTGTGAGATCTAGGACAGACCTCGGATTGATCAGGCATTTGCAGGATCTTCTGCTAGAAACAGAACTAGCTGTCCACTGTGGAAGAATAACAACTCACATGGAATATTTTAATATCTTCTTAGAAACAAAACCAATACAATACCAGGCTAAGGTAAATAAAGAGAAGGATCAGCCTGCACATGATGGTAAATCTGACTGTGAAACAGAGAGAATGATGTTTGGATGAAAAGGCAGGTGGAACATGAGGCTGCCCTGCAGGCTGTAGTAAACACAGAGACTTCATGCTGATTCAGATCTTGCCAGGAGATGTCAGTTTTCAGTTGAATCAGTAAGTGGACAAGGGTGTTATGTTGGTTTCTGATTCTGGTTCATCAAGGACTTCAAAATAACTTCCCTTCTGATTCAAGAAAAAAGTGTAATTATTCAAGCAGATTTACAGATGATCCACGTTTCTAAAAATATTTTTTCTAACAATATTCCTTCTAACTTCTGACCTGGGAGAGACAGGCTGCAAAAAGACACAAAGGACTAGATTAACCTGTGAGTACTGTCAGAACTGTTTAAAAGTTCAGTAAAGCTGAATTTTTTTAACTTCCTTGTTTAAAATCTCATTCCTACATTTTTCTTTTAGTAAAAGAGTATTTCCCATGCAAGAAAGGCTGGTGCTTTCATTAACCCAAATGTGCAACACCTTAGAAAAATAAACTTGTGACCAAATACTTTCAGAGATTTCAATAAAAAAGAGACCTTATGGGTAAAATAGTTTGGGGTTTTTTTTGTTTTTGTTGTTGTGTTTTTGGAGGGTTTTTTTGTTTTGTTTAGTTATAAGCTGCTATATTCTGCACCATAGGATGAATTATAAAAATACCAGAACATTCTCTTGAAATGAAAGTCAAAGAATATTTCACATTGGCCTTCTAGAAATATTACTATTTGTTCATAACAATGAATTTCCCACAGCAAGTGTCTTCAGCTGGGAGGTACTTTAACTATATTCCTGGTTACCATCTCATATTACATGACTGTAGTGTACTCATCATGGCAACATTAGTATGCCAACACTCACTGTTTGTGTAACGTAGGAAATTAAATCTTTTATGAGATACTTTAGGAATTACATCTGATTTTTTTTCCTTATTGCTGGTGTGCTGTTTTCTAGAATTTCGGCCTTATATAAGTGTAAGTATGGTCTTTAATAATAGTGCATGTTTTAATATTCAGTCATTCCTTGTAAATGTTGATATTTCAATAATATGCAAAAGAATTAAAGGGACACCATTATATGTGACCCAGATTATATTTAAAATATATTTTTTTTTAAAACTTTAAAAGCTGTATTTCAACAGTCTCAGAACAATCAACCTGAAAAACAAGAAACTACAATGTTAACTGCAGCATGTAGAGGAATTTTCTCAAGTACATTAAAATACAGTTTACCATCTTTGAAATTATTTTTAGCAACTTGAAAAGTAGATAAATTATTTACAAGAATATATATAGTTGTTGTTCTTGCCACTACTTTTTTATGCTTTTCTTCATTTAAATCTTAGAGTTCTCAATAAATTTTGCCTGCTGCACAGAAAGGCCAGATATCTAATGAATTGAATGGTATCACTTATTGTCACTGAAAATTAGTAATTATCGGTAAGTTTGTAATATCCTGACTAGAAAGCCTCAAAGGTTAGAATCTGCAGTTCTCAAGGTATACATGAAGCAGTTCATTGTGAAAATCATATACCTGCGATAATCGAGTAGAAATTAAATTGCCCAGACACCAGCAAAAGTGTCCATTTAAATGGATCTTTGATGAAAAGACCAAAGGGAAGAGATTTCACTGGTAAAAGTGAAAGAAATTAGATAGAAAGAATAAAAATTAAAATATTTTTTAAAAAGATTAACCAACTGCTGGGAATATTTCAGATGCAGTATTAGATTTAGCTTTAAAATCCAAGACTTCATCTTGGTTGAATTAACAATATCTCTAGCTGAATTAACAGTATCTCTTCCATAGTCTTGTCTCTAGCATGAATGTTTGCCCTTGACCAAAAGCCTCTTTCACATACACAGTGCGCCGGTATCTGCAGTCTTGTCATATAGATTCTTCAGCATTTATGTGATAATGTGCATAATGCTTTTAATACGTGAAGCATTTGGAGATATCAGAAAATGAAAGACTTTATACCCATAAAACTATTACTTTCCTTGTTATTAGATGACTGAGAATCTTTAAAACAATAAGGCACTTTCTAAATACATTAAAGATTTGAAAGGTAATTTTCCAGCTACTATATCACTTATTGCTTAGAGTAGTGGTACCTTGAACATCTTTCAATTTCCCTTTCGTAATCAAAGTCGAAAATGCATGTTAGACCAGGTACAGTCAATTAATCTGCACATCATGTCTAGATGAAAAATTCATGTAAAATGAATTTGAAAGCAGTGTTTTCAGTGACTGACAGAAGGCCTAGTTTTTATGCTGTTTATAGACTTTAGAAAAAAAGAAATATTTAAAAGGCAAAAGTGCATGTTGGTAACAGCAATCCAAGTGAATTCTTTCCCTAACACACTGAGAACACTGGAACAGTGTTTTCATAAATAAAATTCTCAGATCTCAGAAAGTTAAGTACATATCCCGAAACAGTGTTGTAAATACCTTAGGATGTACCAAAGTGCAAAAGACTGGTATAACAGCAACAGCAATGACTCTGATGAAAAAGCTAGAGCACAAGTCCTGTGAGGAGAAGCTGAGGGGGCGGGGGTTGTCTAGACTGGAGAAAAGGAGAGTTAGGGGCTGCTTTACTGCTCTCTACAGCTACATGGGGTTGGACAGTTCTCCCAAGTAACAAGCAAAAAGACAAGAGGAAATGACCTCAAGGTGCACCAGAGGAAGTGTAGATTGGTTTTTCAGGAAAAATTTCTTCACCACAGGGGTTGCCGAGCATAAAAACAGACTGCCAAGGGGAGTGGTTGAGTCAGCATCCCTAGCAGTATTTAAAAGACAGGCACATGTCCTCACGTGCCATGAAAGTGTTCTAGTGGTGGACTTGGCTGTCTCTTTGTCTGGCTGCTGGGCTGGCTAGCTCGGGGGTGAGGTCCCGAATTAGCTCAGCAAAGTAGCAGAGCTTAGACCACGTTTAGAAGCCGGCTGTGCTATCTGTGATTTTCCCTTTCTGGCTGCGAGCTCTCCAGGTGATGCAGCTGTGTCCACAGGAGGTCTGGGTTGGACCCCCCTGGACCCCGAGAACAAAGGAAGGCGAGAACGGAGACCCTGGAGGTGGTACAAGGAGTCTACTTCCCCCAGCCCCTGCAGCCGACTGACCCGGGAGCTCCTGGCTTTCCCCAGGGACCCGGGGATGGGGGCGGGGCTTACAGCAACAGCCAATGGGAAGGGAAGGAACCCGGGGCCAGCCCAAAACCCTTGGCACCGCGGGGGGGGAAAGGGAAAACCGGGGTGAACCAATTCACATTTGTATAGAGGGAACATTAACAGCGAGGGTTTTTTCCAGGCGCGGCTCCGTCCCTCCAAGCCCTAGGCTGGCAGGTTTGCCAGGACACCCCAACACTTGGCAGTGCTAGTTAACAGCTAGGTTACAGCCCAATGATCTTACAGATCTTTTCCAACATAAATTATTCTATGATTCTACAACCACATTGGTGCCATTTCCAGGGGTGATAAAACCAAAACCCATTATGTTTTTATTTAAACTACAAATTTAACTTGTAAGTTTAACAAATATACAAGTTGTTAATGTATCTGGCCAAAGGTAGTCTTCTACACACTTTCATCAGGAAGTGCAGCTGATCTAATAATCTTAATTTTGAAACTATGCAATTATAGCAGTCAAAATAAAATTCACTTGTTACCTAAAGCATTGAAAAAGTGCTTTAAGTAGCTGAACAGATATTTTGCACTGTTCATGTTTGCTTATAGTGAAATTGTAATAGTAGCAGCAAAAAACTAGTATGTATTTTTCCTGTGTCAGACAGAACCCTCAGATGAATAGTGATGCTAAATTCTATTAACTAATCTCACCAATTTTTTTCCTTTTTTTACATGCAGAATTCTTACACAGTCCTATGAATTTGACAGTGACAGTGGGTTTTCTTTTTCCCTTGAGCCTTCTAAATGTGAACATCTTTTTCAGCTTATGACACATGTGAGAATTTTTTCCTTCCATAATTTTTCTCCTTCTTACTCACAATATCCCTTTTTATGTCTGGCAGTTCAGCCAATTTTTCACCTATTGTCACTCCATATCTTATCAATTTAAAATCTTGTTAAAATCAAGACGATATAGATGACATCCACAGCTCTACTGTTACACATTTCTTTTTTACAAATTGTTACATCATAGGAAAGTATCAGGTTGGTTAAACACAATTTACCATGATGTATTTTCAGTCACTTTCTAGTCCTTCAGATACTGCTAAGTTCTTCCATAATTTTATCCAGGGGCTGAAATGCACTTTGTGCAAGTTTCTCTAAATACGATAAAATGGACAGTTCCACGGGCAAATGTGTAAATGAAGAGACAACATTGCTAGAGTCAGGGAAGTAAGATCAGTGCTCAATATCCAGGACAAGCAGTAATTTGTCCTGTCTAGGAAAACAGCAGAATCTCCAGGGGAAAACTCTACATTCACAGCTAATTAAATATTAAGAAAAAATCCTGACTAAAACTGTGTAACTACAACAATCTTCATTCCGTGTTTTCAGCAGACGTGACTTGGTATGAAGATTGTGCATGGGATCATAGAAATTCTGCATTTGTATATAAGCAAAGCAAGCTGAAATAGATGTAAAGCAAGATTTTGGAATTATTTAATTTTTATATGCCATTAGCATGGAAAAGATTTTTTTAAGATGATGAAAAAGAAAAAACGCAAGAGAAAGGATTTTCACCTTGGTATTTTTTTTTTTGAGCATAAATTTTACAGAAGAGTATCTGTGCAAAATCAACACTAAATTGATTTGATCCAAGTACTAATTTATTTTTATTGCTGAAAACAATTCCTGATTAAATGAAAAGAAGATCTGAATTCAGCTTGCTGTTTACCTCAGCTGTTAACACAGGCTGCATTTTATTCAAAGACTAAAATGTCCCCTTTTTAATTTATGTAAAAGAAATCAGTCAAAGATTTTGAGTCTGTTTTTTTGAACCAAGTAAAATGTTCTTTGCAGTTTATAAAGAAAACCAACCAAACATAGAGTCGTTAAATGAGTTTCATCAATGTGATCCCCAAGCAGAGTCATGTAAGTATCACATAATAGTTAACGTAGACATAACATGGCTTTGCTAATACCTCTCACCTATGCTTTTAGATATTTTAGTCCAACAAAATACCTGTGCTGAGACCTAAACAACTATGTTTTTGTTTATGGGGTCAGATTGATTAACAAAGCATAGAGCTCTAAAATGAGGTATCAGAAGTAGTCTTTTGAGTCTGTCACAGCCAGATTGTTTAAAAGTATGTTTGTAGGCCTCATTTGCATATTTGTGTAGCCACATTAAACAAGTGCAGATGAAAAAAATTACCTGTGTCTTGAAATGAAAGTCAAGAAGATATAATGTACTTCAAAGAATTGCACTTGATTCCTTGTCATCTAGAACTTTAGTTGATCCTTTTACCTTTTTCTAAGCTGGCTGGTGAGTTTGTTTTACCTAAATTTGAAAAAAAACTAGAGAAAGTACAACTTGAGAAATTAAAAGACAACATAGGAGATAAGGAGAGGGAATAAGGAAAAAAAATCAATTTTCTAAATCACTGTGTGAAGAAAAATAAATGTGCAAAACTCCACTATGCAATTTTACACACTGTACTCTACCCTGCAGAGGGACAGAATTTTTGGAACACAACAGAAAATGAATTTGTTCTTGGATTTAGTTCAGAGAGAATCATGAGACCAATTTATTTCTGATGCAGTTCCAATAAAAGAGCTATTATGCTGATTGGCATAAAGTTCATCAGTTTAAATATATAACTTTTATTCCTGAGTCATCATTTAGGTAAAAATACTCATTCTCTATGACAAAAAATGCCCTAAATAAAGGAAAAAATTATTTGAAGTTCTACCTACCTAATGTTCTCTTATATCATCCAAGTAAAGGATGTGCAATAAAGCTCACAAAATTCTTAAAATAAGAGTGGGTTCAGTATTTCAGTACTTTCCTGCAAACAGTCAATCAAACTCTATCTCATTTCATGAATACAACTGGGACTACTTTAGTCTTCTTCAAAGTTATCTCCACCTCTTCTCTATAAAATTTTCTCTGATACTATTTCTTGTTATTCAGGTGGTGATTGATTGATGTGTTATAGTTTTAAATCTTGAGACAACTCTTTCGTTACCCCGATCATGACCTGCAGAAAATTGGGAGTCATGGAATCCCTCTCTGAATCTGCTTGCGATAAAAATACAGTCTTAAGCAAACCCTCTCATGTAGCTGAAGACACAAAAATGGCACAAGAATCTATAACAAAATCATTATGAGATTTCTAGTTGATTGCTATCAGATACCAAGGACAATCCATGATGCAGTGGGGCATAGTTAATACACAGTGAGTCACTAGGTAACACCATACAGAGTGTAGGACATTATCTGGATAACTGCCAGTCCAGGAGGAGATGGAGTAACTAATGTCTTTTGGAAAAGACTTTCTGGAAACCATCCAACATTATTTTGTTGGAATATTTCCAGCAGTTTGATTCTTGCTTTCTGATGACACTACTGACTGACCATAGCAGCAATGATGGAGCTGTTTGACGAACTATTTATTGACCTTGGAATAACACGCAGCTCAAACATGTCTCTAGAGTTTTGTATTAGGAAATTATGCATTGCAGCCAGGTGGATTAATGTGATCGTATGGTGTTATAAAGTCTTAAAGTATGCAAATGTCAGCAATGCCTATGATCTACATAGGATTTGTTTTAAAATGCAAAACATAACTAGAAAAATAACAAACAAAAAGACTTCCCAATGTTGCTGTTCCGTTGTAAATTTCTTCTGACCTCAAGAATTTCAACATCAACTGCAAGATCTTGCACTTAGATTGAGGCAATCCCCAATATCAATACAGACTTGGGGGATGAATGGATTGAAAGCAGCCCTGCCAAGAAGGACTTGAGGATCTTGTGGATGAAAAGTTGGATATGCGACAGAAATGTGCATTTTCACCCCAGAAAGTCAAGGAGGTCACATCCTGGTGATGGAAGACAAAGAGAAGGCAGAATTACTGAATGCCTTCTTTGCCTCAGTCTTTACTGTTGAGGACGGCCTTCAGGAATCATGGATGTTGAGGCTAAGAGAGGAAGGCTGATAAAAGGAAGACTTCTTGGTGGTAGAAAATTTGGTTAGAGATAGGCTAGGGAGATTCAACACCCATAAATCTTTGGCCCCTGATGGGATGGACTCACAGGTCTGAGGGAGCTGGCAGATGTTGCTAAGCCACTCTCCATCATCTTTGAAAAATAATGGAGAACATGATGAGAAATGCTCAATGACTGGAGGAAAGCCAGTTTTACTCCCATCTTCAAAACTGGAAAAGAGGAGAGCCTGGAAAACTACTGGCCAGTCAGTCTCACCTCCATTGCTGGAAAGGTGGTGGAGCAGATCATTCTGGAGGTCAGTACCAAGCATGTAAAAGAAAAGAAGGTCATTGGGAGTAGTCACATGGATTTACCAAGAGGAAATCTTGCCTGACCAATGCAATATCCTTCTATGATGGCATGGCAGTATGGGTTGATGAGGGGAGAGCAGTGGATGTTGTCTACCTTGATTTCAGCAAGGATTTTGCCACTGTCTCCCATAATATCCTCATAGGTCAGCTCAGGAACTATGGGCTAGATGACTAGACAGTGAGGTGTATCAAGACCTTGATGAATGGCAGAGCTCAGAGGGTCATTATCAGTGAAATAGAACTGGAGGCCTATAGTCTGTGATGTTCCCCACGGATCAGTACTGTGTCCAGTCCTTTTCAACTTGTTTATCAGCAGCCTGGACTAACAGATAGAGTGCAGCCTAAGCAAGTTTGCTGATGATTCAAAACTGGAGGGAGTGGCTGATATAGCTGAAGACTGTGCTGCTGTAGCTGAAAGCTGTGCTGCTGTTCAGCAGGACCTTGAAAGGCTTGAGAGCTAGGTGGAGACAAAACTAATGAACTTCAACTAAAGCAAGCGTAGGGTCCTGAACCTGGGGATGAATAACCCTGAGTACCAGCACAGGTTAGGGGATGACCTACTAAAGAGCAGCTCTGCAGAGAACAACGTGAGAGTCTTGGTGGATGACAAGTTGATCATGAGCTGGCAATGCCATTGCAGCCAGGAGAGCCAATAATATCCTGGGGTGCATCATGAAGAGTGTGGCCAGCAGGTCTAGGGAGATGATCCTCACCCTCTACTCTGCCCTACAGGCTACATCTGGAGTACTGTGTTCAGTTCTGGTCTCCACAGTCCAAGAAAGACCATTTGCTACTGGAGAGGTTCCAGCAGAGGCCAGAAAGATGATGAGGGGTCTGGAGCATCTCTCCTATGAGAAGAGACCGCAGGAACTGGTCCTGTTTAGTCTAGAGAAGACTGAGAGGGGACCTCATCAATACATACAGGTATCTCAAAGGCAGGTGCCAAAGGATGGTGCCAGATTCTTTTCAGTGGTGCCCAGCAACAGGACAAGGAGCAATGGCCATAAACTAAAGCAGAAGAAGTTCCATCTTAACATGAGGAAGAATTGCTTTAGTTTGAGGGTGGCAGAACACTGGAACAGGCTGCTCAGGGAGGCCATTGAGTCTCCCTGTCTGGAGACATTCCAAACCCACCTGGATGTGTAATCTGCTCTAGGTGACCATGCCTTGACAGGGGTGTTGGACTGGATGATCTCTAGAGGTCCCCTCCTACCCTAATGATTCTGTGATTCTCCTTTGCTCTGCTCTACTGAAACCCAGTGTGGGTTACTACATCCAGCTCTGGATTCCTCAGTAGAAGAAAGACATGGAACTGCTTGAGCAGGTTCAGAGGAAGGCCATAAAAATGATCAGAGGGATGGAAACATGTGCTGTGGATAAAGGTTGAGACCGTTGGGGTTGTACCAGCTAGGGGAAACAAATCTTATTGTGTCTTTCAGTCTTTAAAGGGCACTTATTAGAAAGATGGAGACTTATAACAAAAGCTCGTAGTGACAGAACAAAAGGTAATGGTGTTAAACTTGAAGAGCATAGGTTTAAATTAAATATAAGGAAGAAGTTTTTTTACAATGATTGTGGTGAGACATTGGAACAGGTTGCCCGGAGAAGTCAGGGATGATCAACCCCAGGAAGTGTTCAAGGCCAGATTGGACAGGACGCTGAACAACTTGATCTAGTACCTTTCATGNAGACTTCTTGGTGGTAGAAAATTTGGTTAGAGATAGGCTAGGGAGATTCAACACCCATAAATCTTTGGCCCCTGATGGGATGGACTCACAGGTCTGAGGGAGCTGGCAGATGTTGCTAAGCCACTCTCCATCATCTTTGAAAAATAATGGAGAACATGATGAGAAATGCTCAATGACTGGAGGAAAGCCAGTTTTACTCCCATCTTCAAAACTGGAAAAGAGGAGAGCCTGGAAAACTACTGGCCAGTCAGTCTCACCTCCATTGCTGGAAAGGTGGTGGAGCAGATCATTCTGGAGGTCAGTACCAAGCATGTAAAAGAAAAGAAGGTCATTGGGAGTAGTCACATGGATTTAACAAGAGGAAATCTTGCCTGACCAATGCAATATCCTTCTATGATGGCATGGCAGTATGGGTTGATGAGGGGAGAGCAGTGGATGTTGTCTACCTTGATTTCAGCAAGGATTTTGCCACTGTCTCCCATAATATCCTCATAGGTCAGCTCAGGAACTATGGGCTAGATGACTAGACAGTGAGGTGTATCAAGACCTTGATGAATGGCAGAGCTCAGAGGGTCATTATCAGTGAAATAGAACTGGAGGCCTATAGTCTGTGATGTTCCCCACGGATCAGTACTGTGTCCAGTCCTTTTCAACTTGTTTATCAGCAGCCTGGACTAACAGATAGAGTGCAGCCTAAGCAAGTTTGCTGATGATTCAAAACTGGAGGGAGTGGCTGATATAGCTGAAGACTGTGCTGCTGTAGCTGAAAGCTGTGCTGCTGTTCAGCAGGACCTTGAAAGGCTTGAGAGCTAGGTGGAGACAAAACTAATGAACTTCAACTAAAGCAAGCGTAGGGTCCTGAACCTGGGGATGAATAACCCTGAGTACCAGCACAGGTTAGGGGATGACCTACTAAAGAGCAGCTCTGCAGAGAACAACGTGAGAGTCTTGGTGGATGACAAGTTGATCATGAGCTGGCAATGCCATTGCAGCCAGGAGAGCCAATAATATCCTGGGGTGCATCATGAAGAGTGTGGCCAGCAGGTCTAGGGAGATGATCCTCACCCTCTACTCTGCCCTACAGGCTACATCTGGAGTACTGTGTTCAGTTCTGGTCTCCACAGTCCAAGAAAGACCATTTGCTACTGGAGAGGTTCCAGCAGAGGCCAGAAAGATGATGAGGGGTCTGGAGCATCTCTCCTATGAGAAGAGACCGCAGGAACTGGTCCTGTTTAGTCTAGAGAAGACTGAGAGGGGACCTCATCAATACATACAGGTATCTCAAAGGCAGGTGCCAAAGGATGGTGCCAGATTCTTTTCAGTGGTGCCCAGCAACAGGACAAGGAGCAATGGCCATAAACTAAAGCAGAAGAAGTTCCATCTTAACATGAGGAAGAATTGCTTTAGTTTGAGGGTGGCAGAACACTGGAACAGGCTGCTCAGGGAGGCCATTGAGTCTCCCTGTCTGGAGACATTCCAAACCCACCTGGATGTGTAATCTGCTCTAGGTGACCATGCCTTGACAGGGGTGTTGGACTGGATGATCTCTAGAGGTCCCCTCCTAACCTAATGATTCTGTGATTCTCCTTTGCTCTGCTCTACTGAAACCCAGTGTGGGTTACTACATCCAGCTCTGGATTCCTCAGTAGAAGAAAGACATGGAACTGCTTGAGCAGGTTCAGAGGAAGGCCATAAAAATGATCAGAGGGATGGAAACATGTGCTGTGGATAAAGGTTGAGACCGTTGGGGTTGTACCAGCTAGGGGAAACAAATCTTATTGTGTCTTTCAGTCTTTAAAGGGCACTTATTAGAAAGATGGAGACTTATAACAAAAGCTCGTAGTGACAGAACAAAAGGTAATGGTGTTAAACTTGAAGAGCGTAGGTTTAAATTAAATATAAGGAAGAAGTTTTTTTACAATGATTGTGGTGAGACATTGGAACAGGTTGCCCGGAGAAGTCAGGGATGATCAACCCCAGGAAGTGTTCAAGGCCAGATTGGACAGGACGCTGAACAACTTGATCTAGTACCTTTCATGGTGGTAGGCTTGGACTAGATGATCTTTAAAATTTCTTTTTCAACCCAAACTATACTATGATTGTACAATAAATGGAAAAAACGTACCTTGAGGAACATAAAACTGCGAGACAGTTTTAAATTTTAACTGATATAATGCCTTAATGTATTCTCATTACATAATTGAATTTGATCAGAGAATTTTGAAGTATATGAATGATTCAAGGGAGGAAACAAATGAGGTAATGCATGTTCAAAAATATACATATAATTGTATGTGGATGAGTCCAAAAAAGAGCAAGGAAGCTGGTGAAGGCTCTGGAGGAGCATAAAGGAGGCTGGACTACCTGAAAGGAGGTTGGAGGGAGGTGGGTGTCAATCAGTTTTCCCAAGTAACAAGTGATAGAATGTGAGGAAATGACCGGTGAAGTTTTACAGTAGAATAGAATAGAATAGAATAGAATAGAATAGAATAGAATAGAATAGAATAGAATAGAATAGAATAGAATAGAAAATGTGCAGCATTAAGACCCCCCCTGGTCTTTAAGACCATCCTGGTCTTTTTTTTTTTCTTTTTCTTAACTGATATGTAGTTTTGCATACATAATGAAATAAACACAGATTCACACTGCCATAAAAAATGCCTAACTGTGAAAGATTAAGATATGTTACAGAAAGTTATCTGTAATAAGTTTTGTTTTACTGTAAGCATAAAGAAACTTTCAAGCTTCACAAAGCAATGAATTAGGTGCTGTTTTGAATGCAAATATATTGCTGAATGTTACAGTCATTAAATACTCAACAATAGCTCAGACATACCTTGAAAGAGCATAATCTGTTTTATTAAAAAAGAGAATTTTATTAGGACACTTCACTTCAATAAGTTCCCTGGAATTTAGAAGATCTTCTGATAATCAGTACTAGAAAAGAAACAGCATCTGTGACAGTTCAGTGTCTTTGAATTGCACTGCAGTGTCAGCGCTGGAACTGTGCCCAGGTCTCAGTAGCTGTTCTCTAAAATGTACCATAAATTGCACCTTAGTTTAAAGTATGCACTTTCAGTGTTATTGAAGTGTTATTTTGCTCCAATGTAGCCACTGAGGGTTTTGGATAGGGGAAAAAAAAAGGTGGCAGAATGAAAAGACAAATTCCATCTACTTTTTTATATTTTGTAATTTTATTCATGTCTTTGCATTGAAAGAGAGAGGAGTCGGGGCAGTATTTGTCAGTGTGTCCTTAAATGTGCAGAGAAAACCTGATATTTCAAACAACTACAGAGATCATTTTAGAAATTGTATCACACTCCTTCATCTGTTCCTTTTCTCATTTGACCTATTTAGGCAGATATAGAGTTCCCTGCTTATTCCCCCACATGGTATCTTTAAAATTACTTCAGAAGGCCCTGCCACAGTCAAAACCAATAGACTGAACAATATGTTAAAAAGAACAACTTCACACTTCAAAGGATTCTTCTGTATCAGATGCAATGGATACAAACACTTCTAAAATAATATTGGGAATGTCACATAAGTTTGGCTGTCTTTTCAAAAAGTACTATTTCCTCCATTTTAGATTATGCCATCAAGATCCTATGACATAGCATCTTAATGTTTTTTTCTTCTTTTCCTACATTCATATTATATTAGCTTGTATTTGTAAACACCCAAGACTTAAATGTGGAATGTAAAAACAGCTGTTGATTGGTAACATGGTATATTTGATGATTCACGTAATTGTTTCTTTGATAAAAAACAGCAATAAAAACAAATTAATTATTCTTGCCATCCCTCTGTTACTGAAGAAATCTAGTAGAATACCATAAAAATCTTTTCAAAGAAAAGCAATAATTGGCTGATGTAGAAAAGCTGTTATTTGTCATTGCTTCTCTATGTGTAGGAGAAGGAATGGATGAAGAAAGGTTCATGAAAGTTTGGTGTGTAAAAGTATATCATCCTGTGAACATATTTTCTCATCTCTCCCATGATAGATGTGAAATTTCAATAGTGATTTATTAAAAATTTTGATTTGGGTATTGAGAAGTTTTGCAGTATAAGGGTTAGAATCAGTTGAAAAGGCAAAATCAAATTATATTACGTGGGAAGATCTCCTGTAAGCACTTGGGAATTTTTACTGGGCAAGTGACATCTAATAATTGAAAAGAACGTAAACACATTTTCATCAGCTACTAAAAGGGCTTGATCAAGGAGAAGGAGGAGGAAAAAAACACTAACCAATCTTTGGATGGATGAAAAGTTTTCTTATGAGAAAAAGAATGTAATTATCAAAGAGCTATTTTCGTTATTGCGACATAATAACCTGAAAAGTTCAGGCCCACTTAGATTGTCATCAGCTGACAGTGTGTGTAAGATCAGTAGCATTCTCCTTCAAAGTTAAAAAGTCATCAGATAACCAGCCTTCCAAAGAATCAGAAAAAAAACCCCAACTCATTCTGTGATAACAACATCCCAAATCCATCCAGATGATTACAGAACTATTTTCAGGCATCTTTCACTTCATTATCTTTGGGTTTTTTCATCCAAATCACATCAAAGCTGTTCGTGCATACTACAGTGCTGAAGATTTATAGGTGATTCCTGCAATATGTAACAGAAGATTTTAAATTTCCATCTGCCAGCTATATCCTATAGCTACTATCATGCTTTTTAAGGTTAGATACCCTTACAGATCATTTTGTGTGTATATGCATGTACATGGTCCTATTCATCAAAAGATACCTGCAATATATCCTCACCTGTGCCTTATGATTAGAGTAGGACTGGGTTTTGTTAGAATTTGCTCTTGTAATTGTTCGCATTTCCATGTTTAAATTTTACTAATGTTACCTATGATTTCTAAAATTTTACTAATGTTACCTATGAGTTCTAAAACAACTTCTTTAATCAAGAGTGTTTTAAGTGAGGGGGGAGGATGGAAAAATGGGCTTGTTTGTAGAATACTTCTTTCCACTGCCGTTTGTGAATCCCACTTTGCTAACAAGTGAAGAAATGAAATAATTGTTTTGATGTATTATTGCCCATCTGTAATAAACTATAGTCTAATTATATAATTTTAAAATTACTTAGATGTGTAATATTCACATTTATTCATATATATTTCTGGTGATTTGGGAAATCATTTACATAGTTCAAAGAAGCAAATTAGATACTCTTTATCTAATGCCTTACTAAAATGAAATCTAGGAATGAATAGGTCTATGCCAATTCACTTGTAGGCCATTCCAAAATGTTTATAGGAAAACTCAAAATAAAATCAAGAATCTTGGATTGTGATATAATTTTATTAACCTGAAAATTTTGCAGGTAGCAAAACAGCATAAAAAATGAAAAATGAATAAAATAATAAAAATAATGTCTAAAATATCTGTGATATCTATATTTTAAGGTGCTAGAAATTAAACTTCCTTAAAATGCTATAATTTTATATGTTGGTGTTGACATTCAAAAATAAGATAAACATTCATTGGAATTGTATCATCAGTCACTCAAAGAAATATTCCAGTTTTTACAGCTCCATCATAGTCCTTTCTAAAAAAAATAATAATTTATATGGAGCTATTACAAACAATAATTAGAAGAATCAAAACTTTCTTCTAAATATTTCAAATAGATGTTTAAAAGAAGTATTGCAATGTTTAGGGAGACTGATTGACATATAATAATTGCTTGGATCTTCTACCGAGCATATAGTATGAAAAAGTAAAAGAGAACAGATTAAAAAAAAAAGACAAAACTGAAATAAACACATACAAACTATGGAAGAGCAGTTGTTTCATAAATGACAACTTACACAATAAAGTGAATGGGGATGGGGGGAAGGAGAGGGTTGGGTTATAATAGCCTAAAAAATGTTTCTGACAATTATTTTTCTACCTCATTCTCCAAGTCCCTATTGTAACATGCAGGAACATTATTAAAGACAATTCTATATTACGTTAATATGACTGTAATTTAATAATGCTATACACCAAACAAATTATTCATGTGAAATTCTGGCTGTAACATATGCATTAATATTCTTCCTATGATTTTGAAAAAAAACAAAAAATTTCATCATAGATTATCTATTTGGGTTTTTCTTGTCTTTTTTTTTTTTTTTACATTCCCTAACGCCATTAAAAAAACCCCAATACATGAGAGCCTGTGTCTGTAGGAAGTCTTGGAAAGACTTTTTTGTAGTCAATGCATTTTTCAGTAATTACAAAATGAATGCTGGATGCTTCTTAAAATTTTTGTGTAAGAAATATATGAAATCAAAAACAAGTTCCCCATTAAATTTATTAAACAATATTGATTATATTACTCATATTCTGTAGTTGAAAAAGCTCTCTAGTTATTTTTTAAATTATTCTTTCTTTTCAGCGCTTTGAACCTGAACACACGGATATATATTTTCATCATACATAAAACCAGATTTTAGAGCATTTGAAAAAAACTTCTCTGAATAGCACTTACTACTTTTTCTTAGCAACTAGCCTTATCTAAACAAATCTATATATATTTATGTAATATTTTAATAATCGGTGTACATATGATCTAGTTTGTATAGAGCCTCATGTATTTATTATATGTAAAAAAGAAGCTCCAAAATTATTATTGTTTCATTAGTTGAACTGAGAGAAATTTGTTTTCCTCAGATTCCTTTGAAAGGCCAACATGTACAATGAATTTCAGACTAAATAAGAGGATATATTATATTTACAGTTAAAAGAGTCTCTAGTCCTGCTTGTATACAATTGAGAAAAAGTGGAAAATGAGGAGTTAACAACAGTAAAAAAGGATAAGTCATCTGTGAAAAGATGAATATCATGTGCTGTTGTTTTTGGGAAGAATTCAGCAGATAGAGGAAAGAAGAAGTGGGGGAAAACGGGAAATACTACTTTATGCTGCTCTTTTGGAAGAGACAATATGTTTCTATACTATTTAAATAAAAATGTACACATAAAGAATTAAGGAGCCATTCTATAAAGGTAAGAAATATGAAATTCCATTTTTTTGAATATATGAAAATTAGTTCCAACAGAATATTTTTCATCCCTCTAAAACCACATAGCCAATTCTATTTTGTTGCTCAAAATCTTTTTTTTTTTTTTTCGTCTACATTGATCATAATGATTCACAGCCACTATGGACCAAGGCTGAAGAGGCCATTGTTAAAAACAATAGTGCTCTTCAATGCTAAGGAACAATAATCTTGTATTTTATTATTATCTGTGATTCTGGTTTTTTACCTTCAAAAGGAGCAGAAGTAAATGAGTTTTCTAAAGACAGTTATCCCTATTTAAAATAAATAATTTGAAGGATTCAAATTAAAAAAACTAGGAAAAAATTGGAACTCATCATTAAAGGCTCTCCAAGTATGGCCATCTACTCCTTACAACATCTCTTACAACATCTTGAATTTTAATTGTTTAATATCACTTCTTTAAAAGCCTATCATTTGTTTTCTAATATTCTGAGGACATGTAGACACTGCTGGCAAAAATGAGTTTTGAACAGCTTAAGAAAATATTGCTTTCGAGCTTAAGAAGCAGAGTTTTGTCTGCCTACAACAACAGAAAATATTAGAGCTCATATCCATTGTGCATTTCAGCATTTTGAATATCCTTGTGAATATTAACTGCTTTATTAAGTTTGTCTTTTCAGGAAGTGTGGCACTAGGATACAATTTCATTTGCAGCACAGTTTTATTCAGAAGAATATACGTCTATTTGCTGAAGGTGGGGTGGCAATTTGGAATTGTTACCTGCTAATGAAAACTATGAGCCCCTTTTTTGTGTCTGAAATGCCTAGACAAAATATTAGTTTGCAAATTACTGTTAATAAAGCAGCAGAATTATTAACCAGTTAGAGAGCTCGTGAGAAAAGCTGGAGAATTACTACTTTTTCATGAATTTCAGAATCTTCAATTTCATAGCTGGGATGGTAACATTAGAGTGGATATTTTTGCAGCTATCAATCTGCTACCTTCTTCTTCAATTTATTATCAAAGTCTAATTAAAACGAAAAAGTGATACTGAGTACTGTGCAAATCTTCAGTTAGTGAAATAGCCTTTCATTCAATGGAAAAGATGGGATGCTAGATTCAGACTTAGTGGTTGACAGACATGCACTGGGGATCGTGCAGGCTTACAGGATCAAAGGAGATAAGAATTAAACTGTGCAGAAGATCTTTCCTGTCTCCATGGCAGATACTACTTCAAGAAATAAGGATGAACGGTAGAGGAGATATCCAAAACAGTTACTACATTGAAATATATCTGAATGTGCAGAGAAAGTTAGACAGCTGTATGTGAGAGCAGGAATGAAACTCTTGTAAATTGACACCGAAATCTATATGACAATCACTATTGAGAAGATAAGATCTATTCACTGGATTAGTAATTGTAGAAGGAAATTATTTAGGTAGGCTTTTGGAATTTAGTGGTCTGTAATGTAAAGCACAAAAAATTAAAGGCTTAAGATCTCTGAATTTCAAAGAGATAAAAAAAAAAAATATATATAAAAAGATGGTTTTACAGAGTGTTTTTGCAGACAAAACAATACAGAACCACCTACTGTTGCAGTTCCTTGTCTGTATCTCAGTATTTCTTCTTAGTCAAAACCTCAACAATTGAAATTATCCCAGTCAGACATGACAATGTCATAGAATTTGTTTTTCTGATGTTCTAAATGGAAATCCATTTAAGATGGGTGATGATGCCATTTGAGTAAATTAAAATGTTCCTGCTGGAAGCATAGATTACGATCTTAATTTTGGGAATGAAGCTGTTGGCCTTTCCTTCACTGTCAAAAGTATCATAGGAAAAGAAAACAGTTGCTGATATACAGTGTTGTGGCCTTGGAACAAAACTAAATCAGACTGGTTTCAAAGCTGGTACAACTTAGTGTTGTGTGGTCATGGTTGTGAGCAAGAACTGTCATCAGAGCTAAAATTGGATCTGAATTGATGCTTTGGGAAAACATCTTTCAAGGTTTAAAGCTGAGTGTGGCTATTAAAGAGAATTGAACTTGAAGCAGGGAAAGATCCAGGAATATGCCACTTGATATTATAAGCACATTCATAATCCTACCTGAAAAATAATCAGTCTTGTAAAAGGGTTCGCTTAATCATCACGGTACAGAAAATTTAAATCAGATCCAAAATCTATCCTCAAGATTATAATCTATTGCAGTAGATGTTATAGCTGGCAACATTAACAATGCAAGGAGAAAAATGAGTTATAGGAAATGGGAGAGTTACTAATTATCCAAAAAATTATTATACTGAGTAATGAGGTTTTTTCACTTAGTCAAGTGGGAAATATAATATTTTAGACAGCACAACAGATAACTTTCTGGAAAACTGGCAAGTATCCAAGTTTACTGTAGACTGTTCTTTCTGGGAACAGATGTTTTGGGAAAGATTTCATCCTGTGAGAATGAGCACAAGCCTGAGCAATGCTGAAAAGTGAATTGTCATTGAAAATATTACCTAAAGAGGCTGAGAAATAGGAAAGCAGATCAAAGTTTCCAATTGGCAAGAGCACAAACTCTTACCTCTTCTATTTGGGCACAGTGATGGGCTACCCGTAAAAATGAGTCTGGTAGAAAAGTAAGGAAAAAATTGTTGGACAGCCCCCCCAAACTGACTGCATGACTGAGGAATTAATACTAACATGTACTATATCAAATATTGCTAGATAATTTTCAATCTGATATTTGTAAGGTTTTGCCACACTTCCAATATCTCTAAGACAACATTTCTTATTACTTTCGTATCAGTTCTTCTTTTCTTTTCTTTCTTTCTTTCTATTAGACTTACACGTTGGAGGGCTGCAACCCCCTCCGGCCCCTGTTCCCCCATCCTAAGATCCTTGGGCCTGATCTCAGAAGTTTCTGGTAAGTCTTGATTGAGCTGTCCGAGAGGTGAAGTGTCCCTTGACTGTACCACTCCAGCTGTGAGGAACTCCCTGATCGTACTAGAAGCTCTTGCTTGGTAGAGCTGACAACTTTCAGAAATATCAGCTGCTCATTCAAGGTGGGAAACAAAGGATAAGCAATTATCCTTTGTAGCCTTGGTGAACCATTTACCTGAATTGTAGCCCAGGTGGAGCCGTACCACTTTGAATTGTAACCCTAGTGAAACAGTACCATGGTTAATGAATTTTGGATAAAAAAGTCCAGTAGTAATCGAGTTGGGTTATGGCCAGGATGGAAACCTAATGATGACCAAAGTCAATCATCTTGCGACCCTATAAACAGTGGTCCTGAGCGAGGCCCTTAAGTTCACCTGGATTGCAGTAGGCTGCACCAGCCTGACCCTGCGGCCGGGACTGTCCGTCTCGGGGGCTCCGTCCGACCCCCACGAGTGTCGGCCCACAATCTCTCCTGCGGGCTCCGGACACGTGCGGAGTGCTGGGAGGAGAACCGCCGCCACCACAAGGGAAGCCGCTGCCGGGGGAAGCAGCCCGGACGACGGGTGCTCGCTGTCCCCGAAGGTGGCAGAACGGGAGGCTGCGTCCTTCCCTTGTGGCCCACGAGAGCGAAGGAATAACGAGCAGGAGGACTCCCTTGGTGCAACCAGGACAGGCGTTATTAGCAGTCGAGGTCAGTGAAGGGAAATCCCCCCAAACTGCTCCACGCAGAGAGTTTTAAGGGGAAGCAAACGGGGAGGAGTTTACAATGGGAACTAATGGGAAAGGACCAGAGCGGAGGGACCAGGGTACAGAGAACCAATGGGAGTTGAACTGGGGAGGAGACATCGAACAAGGACCAATAGGGGATCGAGTAACGGGGTATGTTCTGGAAATTTGGGAAGGTACAAAATCTCAGTGGGAGGAATTTTAAACTTGGGAGCTGCCCACGGACCCACCTTCTGATTTGGATTCGTCCGCCCATTTGAGGGCATAGATTGGAGTGACCGGAGGTGGTCTGTGCAGGGACCAAGAGGATGCCCGGTATGATGATTTAAGGGGCATCCCAACACCAGCCCCTCCCCATTAATTGTACTCGTTAGAGTTCACAAAACCTCAGGCTTCAGATAGTTCAAGAACTGTCACTGATGATGAAGTCTATGCTGATACACCCTCCCCCACATCTCCATATTCCTCGAGATGCAGCCCTTGCCTGTTGGGAAACACAGAGGGATTTTTTGTATTTCACTGAGCCTAAGGGAAGTTTTTGATAGGTACCCTTACATGCATAGAAATAGGTGTAGACATTGTTTTACTCGTGTGTGTGTGAAGTGATTATGATATGAATGGTTCTACCTCAAATCTATAGTTAAGTCATTGTTATAATTTTACTAAAATCTATTGAATCACTTTATAAATGTTAAAATATTCAGTGATTAAGTGTTGCTAAACCCTTTTGCACCCTTATCTTGCATCCTTAACTTTTGCATTCTTGCCCTCTTTGGCATTTCTGGCTTCTGTGTATATGGTTCCAAATTTCTTCTAGTTTTATCTTCCTTTTTATGTTTTAACCTGTGTACTAAGTGATAGAGTGAACCTTGCCATCAAACTCTGTAAAGTCACATTTTCATAAATTCATATTAAACCCTGCTTTTAATCTTTGACAGTGTTTCTTTTAATAGACAGGCCACTCATTTGCAACACAGGTATAACGTTTATTCTGTCATATTTTTAATTCACATGGTTATTATAATGTATCAAATAGGGATGGCTACATGGGAGAGCTGTAATTCTAGAATTGACAATAGCAGCACAACTACAGCAGATCTACAGGTTTCTTTAATGAGAAGAAAGAGTAAACAATTTTTGCAGCAGGGATCCTGGCTTCTTATTCAAGTTTGGAGTTCTTGTTTTTTTACAGGGACCATTATTATACTTTTTTAACAATGTGAGTTGAAGACTGTTAAAATTAGATTATAAGACATCATATACTGAAGCCAATAGTACAGATTTTATTTAACAGTAAATGCAAGGTAGAGAGATGGAAAGAAATAGGAGAGGGACAGGGGGAAGAAATAGAGAGCAAGAGAAAGATTAGCTAGAAAGGTACCACCACCACATGGATCCCACAGCATCCCAGTCATCTTCTTCCCCCTGGTCTTCTCGATGGTGGGGATCCTAGAGTCATTTTTCTGGAGATACCCAGGGGGCATCCATGGGCATAGATGCCATTCCCACAGCTTGGGCTGGCATGTGTATAAGCACTTGCTTCCTTTCCAACAGTTTTGTCTGGATAGGTTACCCAGATGTGCCTCACCACACGTGGAATTAGCATCTTGCTATTGTTGTTGTCTGTGCTTATCTCAGTGGAGATTTTTCTGCTGGCTTATTTTATGGGAAATTCCTTCTGTGGCTTTGAGAGTGCTTTGAGATATGTGACTGCATTCTTTAAGACCTCACAGAGATAAACATCAAGTTTCTAGCATGAACCACGACCAGAACAGAAATTCTAGCTTATTGGTAAATCCTTTTCACCCACCTCATTTTCTGTGTAGTGTATCAGGCTTATCAGGTGCACATAAACTAATGCTCAGCATTAGTATTTCCTCATGCTGCTCTACATATCTGTCTGGGCCCACTGACAGTTATTTAAAAGGTTTGAGCAAAATGTGTTTTCTACAATTTGTGAGAATTCATATTTCACTACCCCAATGATTTAGAGAAAAAATACTGGTTTTACTTAAAATTGCTGTTATATTGAGCATGTTTCTAGCTTGCATTTAGTTATGGAAATATCAGTGTAGGTGTTTAATATTGGCATAAAATAAATTCATGACTGTGCTCATTAAAGATTTGAGGACAAGGACATATAGAAAGATCAGTCACTGGACTGCCAAAACCTTAATTATAGACAGAAATAGGATGACACGTACAGAGAAAGAATGTAATTCATGCATTGTCTAGCATATTACTACAATAAAGAGATAAAAGCATTCATATGCACAAAGTATTTTGTACAGTTGTCCTCCAAATACCATGTCAGACAGGGGAAATGGTAATAAACACCAGCAATTCACTTAAACCTGTATGATAACATCAAGAAACAGAGGCCAGGTCTCTTACGGCAGGTCATAACAAAAATGATGATTATTGGATTTGGCTGGGATAGAGTAAATTTTATTCATAGCAGCTGGTATGGTGTTATCATTTGGATTTGTGACCAGAACAGTGTTGATAAGACACCAGTATTTTAGCTCTTCCTGAGCAGTGAGTGCACAATGTCAAGCCCACTCTCTTTGTCACACTACCCAGCCAGTAGGTAGATTGGGAGTGTACAAGATTTTGGGAAGGGACACAGTCAGCAGAGTTGACCCCAACTGACTAAAGAGATATTCCATATTGTGTGAAGTCATGATTAGCAATAAAATCTCGGGGAAAGAAAGAAGAAGACGAAGGAGGACTGTTGAACAAAGACTTTTGGAATTAGAGCACCTGTCTTCCCAAGAAACTGTTATGCATGATGGAGGTCTGCTTTTCTGCAAATGGCTAAACACTTGCCTACTGATGGGAAGCAGTGAGTGAATTCTTATTTTGTTTTGCTTATGCATACAGCTTTTGCTTTACATACTTAATTGTCTTTATCTCAGCCCCGGAGTGTTCACACATTTACCCTTTAAGTACTCTTCCCCATACCACTGAGGCTGAATGAGTGAGCAGCTCTGTTGGGATAAGCTTCCTGCTTTACATCAGTAAAGGAAGGCTTGCGGTAGGTTAAGGTGTTTGTGAATAGCTCTTGAATTCAGACCTTTGCTTCGGAGGATTTTTTTTCCCACCAATCCCATAGTAGATCACATTTGGGAGAGCAAATAACCATGAGAGATTCAAGACTCTTTTATACCTTCTCAGGCTGTACTATTGGCAAAAGCAAATTCTTATATTTTACTGTTGTTTTCAGTTCAGAAAAAAAGCAATAAAAAAAAAGTGCATGAGTTGTTCTGGCTTTTTTATAATAGTCACTGTAACTTCTCAAAATTGGTATCCAGCACATCCTGAATTTCCGCTTCTGTTTGCCACATGTTTTCATGCTTACTTTCAAATCAAATATTCTGATATTTTCCTTGATAAATTTTTGTTTCTTAAGTGAATGTGAAATAACAGACAGAATGTAAATTCTGTTTTCTATTCTGTCATGTGTGGAATTTGAGATTTTTTGCAAGGAAACTATCAACAGTTTGGGCACAACAGACTAAAATCTGACATTTATTCTCTGATATATTCTTCTGTAGCCCAGCTACACTGTCTTTATAGATTAATAATGAGATCTTGTTTAGCAATCAGTGCAACTCAGTCATGGTTTACTTCCTCCCTGGAGGACCAATTGCTTATCTCATCAAAAGGATGATAATTCCCTCTGTCTGTCAGTTGATATGATCTTTATCTGGACACAAACTACATCAGCAGACTGAGCTGAGCTCCCAGCCTTGCTGGTGGTAAGGGATTCGAAATTCGTGTTTATCATATGCAGAAGATAGATGCTCTAGCTAGCTGCAGGCACTGCATTAGTGCTAAAGTCCATTAATTCTAATTATGTTTTGCATATAGAGAATATTAAAATGTTTAAATTAATAAAGGAGAAGGGCCATCCCCTTGGCACAGTTTCTGCATATTAATACAGTTTTCTGTGCTGGAGCTGATCTGTGCATGCAAGGAACATTCCTCAGGCCACTGGAGATTGAGCACATAAAGCTATTTAGGGGACACGTGCCAAACACAGACATCTCGTAGCATCTCTGTTCCTTAGTGCATGGAGTTTTATTGTTATAGACTTTGGATAAGAATGACATCATTAGCTTCTTGAATGAAGGTAGGATGGGAGTGGTCCAGCTCATCTGTGCATGTCACGTACATGGATGTGCATGAGAAGATTGCATAAAACCAATGCCATCCTTCCTTATTGTCTTCCATATAATGGAATTAGTCATTACAATGGTAGTTCAGCTCTTGCATAAAAACAGGGAAGGAGCCAGGATGATTATAGCAAATTTCTTCATTGAATAATTTCCTTTCAGTAGAGATTTTTTTATGATTCTTTCCTGAACTTTTGATTTGTCTTGGTTTCCATCTGATAATTTTTGTTTAAATGGCGACAAACTATAATCTTGTTTGAACTAACAAAACCAGCCTTGCAACATTTTCCTCTATGTTGTCTTTTATTGAGTCTATTAATTTACCTTCCATTTCTACAAAGTATCAATCCTCTACTCTCAGGTTTTATTTTTGTTATTTAATTAAATAGTACGTATAAGTAAATGTTCAGATCCTATTTAATAATTATAATAATATATCAGAAAGTCACTTCCCTGCCAACAATATCGAGGAAGAAGTAAGAGCAATCCAAATAACTAACACTGAAGCCTACAATCCAGCATTCTTAACCTTAAAAATACCTGATACCCACAAAAAATATACAGAACTTTTCAACTATATTCTAAAACATTAAAAAATAAAGAATGTGGTACTAATACTAGTATTTATAATAATGCTGAGAAATAGAGTCAGATATGATTTTAAAACCCTAAGAGGAAGTTCTAAAACCAGCTAGTAAATCTTTATTAATATATTCAGCTCATTTTAAAGCCAATGAGCTGAGATATTTGATATCAGGCTTGAACTTTGTATGAAAGCAGTGCCCTTTAATTGCCAAAACTTAACAGTAGATCACTATGGTAAAAGATCTGTATGGACCATTTAACCTGGAAATTTGAAACATTGCTCAGATCCCTTCAGAAATTTTTGGGCTTTTCCAATTCTTTTTTTTTTTAAATCTGTTTTGTGTACGTTCACATGGTCTTCTGAAAGGCGAATAAAGCTTATTCTGCTTTGCTCTTGCTGGATGGAGAACTGCATAGCTCTCCTCAGTGTGTTATCATACATGAATCTAGTAATCCCTGATGAGAGACAAGTACAGTAACTTGCACTCTGTATTGTGATAATACAGCAGTTACTCTCTTCTGCTGGGAGTTCGGGTCAAGATGGAGTGTGGGCAGAGGGAACCAATATCTGCATTCAAAAGCCTTTTTAGGTCTATCTAAATGCTCTGAATGCCCTGTGATACACTGACAAGTTAGAAACTTATCATCCCAATATTCTTTTTCCAGCTGTTTTATCTTTTTAAGGGCTTCTGTATGAATATGATTTTCTTCCTGTGTACAATGAACAATAGAGGTTAATTAGTCTACAACCTCCCCTCATGTATTCTTTGCCAGCCAGGGCTCCTCAGAGGATACATGTCCCCACGTAATTTTCCACACCTGGCTGCTCTCAATGAAGATAAATAATGACATACAATGTTCAAGGAAAATGTTAGGCAGTTTTGGGTTTTTTTTCCTGAGCAAAATGTACTAGAGCTTTCTGTTTTTCCATCAAGAGCTTGGACAATTTACAGTTACCTCTGGTGCTGTTTGTCATATAGATTGCTTGCCTGGTTTGTGCTGAAAGACTGAGTAGGACTTGATGCAGAAAAAGTCTATGAAAAGTATCTTGTTTGCACTTTATTGTACTGTATATGTCACATTATAGCACTTTGGCCATAGAGGATATGGCTTCATTCTCTTGTTAAACAGATTCTTTATTTTCTTATCTTTCAAAAAGAATCTATTTTTCAAAATTAATTATTTCGCCTCTTTTTCCCCAGTCTGCTGGATCTCTTACTCTTCTAACGTCTCACCAGCCTCTCTCTCACTGTGGTACCTTTTTTATGTCAGCCTGTAGGCAGTCTTGGACAAGTGGAGGGGACGACGAAGTGTCCAGTTCGATAAGTGAGTGCTATATACTTCAGAGAATAAATATGGAAAATACAAAACTAGCAATACTGTTGGGTATTAGAGCCTGTGTGTTGGCAGTATGCTCAACAGTAATATTAAATGAGTGCATTTCTTGGTTTAGTTTCATATTTGGGAATATAATACACTAAAGAAACAAAGTCAATATTTCTAATGACTTGTTTTTTCAAGATTTGGCAAATATTACTCTGTTATAACACCATAACCCTAGAGAAAAAGTATTAGAAGGAGATATCATAACATACCAAAGACTGATTGCAAATTCTAACTAAATTCAACAACATTATTGTAAGAATGGCATGTATCATGGTAAGCATTACATGCCTTAGATCAAAACAAACCCTGCATCACAAAGCATCTAAAGCAGGCATTTTATAGAGTTTAAAAGATATTTTCCCAAGGTGTATACCCAAAAGCAAGAGTTGAACTGCATATCTTCTATTTTCTTTCTTTAAGCAGTGAAAATGCACATTTAAACTCTTCCTTTTCATTTCATTTTTTTCCTAGCAAAAATGAACAAGATATTTTTGGCTTGTTTCATTCAAAGGTACCCTAGAGGAAAATGTTATGGCAGACATACAGTTCATTTGCATATTCAACTAGAATTTTGGCACAGAATTTTAAGAACTGCTATGCAAACTAACAAAAAATGCCAGCATTAGAGAAGATAAAGAGGGGGCAAATCAAGTGAAAGCAACATGACATGATGTAATTCAACAGGATAATGCTACTTACAGAATAATCTATGCTTGAGCATGATGTAAAAATAATACAAGTCTTTTTTCTTTTCTTTTTTTCCCCATATTTTAGATGTCAGAATTCCTAAAAGTCAGCCAACACAATTAAATATTTTTATAATTTTATTTAAAAACTTTGGGGCATGTCAAGTAAATGCAGAAAGATCTAAAACCTTTTTTCAGATGAAAAAATAATAACAGGAAATAAGGCATCTGTCTCTTTAGTAACAGTGGTTCAAAAATGAGGCTTCCAGCTGTTAAATAGCTTGCAGAAGCATTACACTGCATCACTTCATTTATATAAGTAGTTTCCTTATTTTAGTGTTTTAAAAGGCATGCAGCAATACAGTATCAGCCTCACAATGGAAAAATGCAAATTTTGACTAATGCAGGAGCTTGAATGTTGACTGCATGCTGACAGATATTCTACCTATAAGTCTTCAAAACTATTAATAACAAGAAGGGGATGGTGGACAGGAAAGATATAACCCAGATATTTTACACAGTTTATCACAGGACCTTGCTGTCTAGGGAATTGAAACCAATTAAAAGGTAGATAAATAATACAAGAAACAGAACAGTATTGATTCACAAGAGAATTGACAAAGATCCTTAAACCTTTTTCCTTTTCTTCCATGTCTTACAGAATAACCATTTACTGAAGGATAAAAAGGAGACATGCTTTGTGACCATACACAACTGAATAGGATTCAGACATACGGAATGAGTTTTTCTTCTGTTCCAAATGGCTTTTTGTTTCCAAAAATCAGTACACCTTTTATGCAACTACTTTGAATTAAAATGGAAAAATGTGTTTTGGAGTCGCGCAAGCTTATGAATTAATAGCTGAAGATTCTAACAGTCTGCCCTGGATAAGGGCCAAAATTGATTTAATGCTGTGGTTTCATTTCTGTGAGGAAGGTAAAACCAAATTTGGTTTTAGCATTTAAAAAAAAACAAAACAAAACAAAAAAAACCCAACAAACCAAGAAGAAGCATTATAGGACCCTGGAAATATATTGAGTGACAATATAGAATCATGTAAAGTACTTTTCCTCTTTTTCAGACTGATGAAATGAAAGGCAAGAATTTTTGCATTGTATAATTCATCAAAAATACTATTTCAGACTATGAATGGCACATTTAGCATTCTATATCTACATGCAAAACTTGAGATTTGTATTCACAGTAACTTATTGCATAAATCTTCTAATTATAACTTAAGCAAATCAACATTACCGTAAGATCCAAACCTTACTTAAGTCAATAGAAAATGTCCAGCTTCCATAGGAAAAAAAGCCCCAAATACTATGCTTGCAAAAAAAATCAGACTTTGATTGTAAGATGCATAGCATGATATGAAATCATTAAAATATGATCAGCAGTTATATGAAAAATTGCCATCTTGGAGATATTTAGTAAGAGCTACAGACAAATATTCTGACATATATGCATCTGTGCCCTATGTATTACTTATTTATACATAAATAATAATGATGTAGGAATGGAAATGACTTTGTGACCTCCTTGTTCTTGCAGATTAGGAAAGCTTACCGTTCAAAAACTATTTCGAAAATAATTAGTCTTGCTTCACCTGCTACTATTATTGGACCTTGTTCCCCTGACATTTAGAGACAACTTATTTTTTTAGGGTAAATTTCTCTGCAGATCATTTCACTCATTTGGTTTTGTACACACAAAATTCTTTAAAAGAAATAGTTCTTTTCCCATCTCCTCTCCTGTTCCCCAGTTAGTTTCCAACATGTTCTTAGACTTCATTTTTCTACTTTATTGTTGTATTTTCATCAGTTTCTTTATCTTATCAAACTTACTGCCACTTCTACTAATTTATCTTTGTGGTTATTCAGTTCTTTAAGTAGTACCCTAATAATATTTTTCTGTGTTGATGAAACATTTGCTTTCCCACATCAGTGTGTTCAACTTTTGCATATTCATTGCACATTATCTGTGAAAATATTCAATAATGTTTTAAAGAAAGATCATTCCCATTCCTTGAGCAGACAGCCTTGCCTGTACCTGGCAGTATGTGCAATTAAAGGATGATGGCTACTGAGAAATGTAATTGCCCACTGACTTTTACTGCAAGGTGCTGCACCTGGGTCAGAGCAATCCCCAGTGTCAATATAGGTTGAGGATGAGCAGATCAAGAGCAGCCCTGCTGGGGACTTGGAGGTGCTGGTGGATGAGAGGCTGAATATGAGCCCGTAATGTGCACTTGCAGTCCCAAAAGCCAACTCTATTCTGGGCTGCATCAGAAGCAGAGTGGCCAGCAGGTAAAGGGAGGGGATGCTGCCCATCTACTCCATGCTGATGACATGCCACAAGGAGTGCTGTGTCCGGTTCTGAGGTTCTCAGCACAAAAAAGATGTGTTGAAGTGAGTCTAGAGAAGGTCAACCAAGATGATTAGAGGAATAGGGCACGTCTCCTAAGAGGAAAGGCTTAGAGCACAGGGTTTGTTCAGCCTGGAAAAGAGAAGGCTTTGGAATGACCTATTTGTGGCTTTCCCGTACCTGAAATGAGCCTACAAGAAAGATGGAGAGGGACTTTTTACAAGAGCATGTAGTGACAAGAAAAGGGGGAATGATTCCAATTGAGAATAGGTTTAGATTAGATACTCGGAAGAAGTTTGTTACTGTGAGAGTGGAGAGGCACTGTAATGGGTTGCCCAGAGAAGCTGTTGGATGTGCAGTTCCGGGAGTTGTTCATGGCCAGATTAGATGGGGCTCTGCACAACCAGGTCTACTGGAATATGTCCCTGCCCATGGCAGAGGTATTTGAACTACATGATCTTTAAGGTCCCTTCCAGCCCAAACTATTCCATGACTTAATGATTTTGAAGGAGTATGGCATACTTTATGTATGCTAAGTAAGTTTGATTATGACTTCTGTAGTCTAAATTAATGCAAATTACACCACTTATTTAAAATTATGCAAAATAAGTGCTTCTCTAATTATTCTAGAGTAACGAGCTGGCCAGAGATTTTCCCCGGTTCATGTCTTTATATCAGTAGCTTATGCTATATACAGGAGATGTAAAAATAACTGGTTTTCCACATTTTCATTTCAAAACAGGCCATAAAGGCACATTTTCAGGAAGGGAGTTATGTCTTTTACCTATCCCTTTGATGATAGCTATTTGTGATCTGTTTCATAAGATAATAGCACCTTATATTTTTTTCAATATATTTTTATAAACACATATACATTCAGTTTTTCTGCATGTCCAAATGTTTGGTCATTTTTGAGGAAGAATCTGCTGCTTGAAGCCATCAGGTTAAAGTTGCCTTTGTGTTGCCTCTACAGTCTCAGGACTGGACTCTTCAATTCCATTTTTTTTAATCCACCCTTTTGTCACTGTGAAATTTTACATGGTAATATGCTCAGATTCTTTTCTCCAGCAGCTAGATTTCTTTAACAAGGAGAAAAGCACAGCACTGCAGTCCCCAAGGTTTGCCTATTTACGTTTACTTATCTGTGGGGTTTCAGTATTTCTGACAATACATTGTTTTGTGCACGGGACTTCAAGTTTATTTCTTTTGCTCAATTTGTTTTTATGAAGGTATTTTATTCATGTCTTCTGCAACAACTAATTCAGCTTTACAAACTTTATATACATTCTGCTGTGCTGTCCTGTATATGAGATGAAGTGGCAAGCTGGCCAGTTCTTAAGATCTTTTGACTGCATGTCTATCTAGGTGTTAGTAGTGAATGCCCAGCTGTGATGGGCTGGGTATATAGTTAACATAAGTGATAGATAAATGCCCAAATAATTCTTATATGGTGAAACAGGATATAGAAAAAAACACAGCACCTCTGCCCATAAAGACACTTGGAGGATACTTTTGATCATGTTTGGTTTATGGCCAAGGCTTTTGATGTCCTACTTTCAGGTAAACAAGACTGGAATACCATAATAACATGCCGTTTTAAACAGCATTCTGTGAGCAGTAATCCATTCAAGACAGAGTAAGGAGGTGGCTGCAGACTATATCCCTGTACTGTCAGACTGTGTGCTGAAACCATATGAGACTAAAGGATGTGGAAGCCATCTAAGGATCAACCAAGTTTAACTCAGCAATCAGAGACTTTTGTTTATGACATGACTAGAAAGAACACCATCACTTCTAGTTACTTTTTGGAGCTTCTTACAGTAAATATTATTTAATTAATTACATTCTCACAGATTTTTCTGTGTATTACAGATTATCTACTTACTAACATAATGCACAAAAATTTTTGTGTTTGATCAGAAGGATTTTTAGTTCCCTGGCCTCTATCCCTCAGCTCTCTATTCTCAGTCCTGCTTTCTGTATCAGGTTATTTTTTCTTTTCCATTAGATTCTCTCTGGACCTGATGACCTCTGCTTGGGAAATTTGAAGTGCTTCATCACAGGTCCATTTCTGTGATCTCTTACGGAGTTTTCTGTTTCATGTTGTGTGCTCATTTTAGGGATTTGATCCCTTAATGTTCCAAAATTGACTGATCAGTTCAAATCAAATGTAATCTCTTCTATGATGCTAACTTTGCTATAATACATTTCTGATATCTTTACAAGTGATATCATGAGTCAAATCCCCTTGTTATCCTTAATTTGCAGGTACCTAGAATGTAAGTTCCCTACTCACTACTGAAGAATATAGTCTAATGGTCAGATTCAATATAAAAGGAATCTTTTCCATTCGTTCAGCTACATTTTCAGAGTGAGAGTGGTTATGACTGTTGTGTTTTATATTGTATCAGGGATGCTGATGGGTGTTAAGCATGCTCCAGCATTCCATGAGAGATGTTATCTGTTTTGTTTGTGAGTAGTTTACTGTATGGACTGAAGGCTGAGTTTGTTTTGTCATAGCAGATGTGCACTGTATTATAAAAATCATAATGGCAGGAGGAGGAGATTTTGTCTGAAAGTAACTGAGCATGTTCAGTTAGTGAAATGTTTATACTGTGAAAAGCAAGGGCAGCCAGTAAGAAGAGACAGCATTCAGTAAAATTGTAACATGTCCAGAAACCAAAATGCTCCACCAATACTTTTCCATGGAAAGACTGAATTTGGCAACCGTGAGTGTAGCAAACAGTAAAGGCAAGCTTCAGCATATTCAGGGTGTATTTTCTTTCCATATGGTGGTTATTTTAGCTCACGATTAATTTAGTTCACACTGGTAATGCATAGAAATAGTTACAGAGAGCCATGTAGGTGACTTGAATGGAGCACATAGTCTTTCATTATTCAGATCTTTAGTCTATTGTAAAGATTTCTCCTGGAACCTAATGAGAGTTGTGTGAAGTTACTTCCAACCCAACAGTGAATCAAAGTTGCTTGATGGTGAACAAATCAGAATGAACAACCCACGACAGAAAGAAGCACTGGATAGGAGAGAGACTGGCTTACAAGTCATTTAACTTGGATTACCTGAGAGATGTGTCTTCTCTATTTCAAAGCTACCTTGTTTCTGTGTCTTAATGTATCCAAATTATTTTTTTAATGTGAGCTTTTTATGAAACTGTTGTTAAGGGTTTCATTTCAATATAGCATCAGAGACCTTTTCTCATATACAATCAGAAGTTTTATTCTGTTCAGCCTTTCTTTTGGATTGTTACAAAACTTGCTCATATATTGGGTCTTTTCATACAACTGGGCATCCTTGCTCTCTAAATAATAATTTGTGACCATCAAATTAATGTAAGTGCCTAATGACTTTACCAATGCAGGGATAAGAGCTTTCGGGGCTTTTTTTTTTCACTGTCTGGATCAGTTCTGTAAATTCATTAAAACATTTGAGGACCACTTTTGCAGCATCATCATTAATTGTGTCATTTAAGTTATATTTTTTTTACACCTGCAGGACTTGATATTATTAAAATGTAGATGAATGGGCTCTTTAAACATAATTAAAGACATTCAGTTTTTCACTTGGACCATCTGATAATGTAAAGGCTACTGGGCAACTGGACATCTGTATGCCAGTAGAAACTCCCTGTGCCTTTGCTCTTATGAACTGATGACATAAATGTCTACCCACTCCTGGTTTGGAATATTCCCATTCTCCCTTTTCCTTAAAATTAATCTTCTTTAAACTTGTATATAGTTAGAAACCAAATTCTGAAATTTAAGCTGCAACTTGTTCTACCTTTCAAGTCACAGTTTAGTTAGGATTGGTGAGGTATTCAATGTGTAGGAATTTTTTTTTGGTGTTACTTCTCCAATAGAGGTTAAAAGAGAAATTAGAATTTTTTTTCTTCCTCATTGCATATTTCACTCATTTCTTAAAAAGACTGCAGTCATTTTTGCCTCAGTAGGCTTTCCTTGTACTACACTGAAATGGGGAAATTAACAAAAATAGAAAAAGAAAAAAAAATACTTTTAAAGATCTTTAAAGGGAAGCAAACCTTAAACACTAGTGCAGAGGAAGAGTGAACTAAGATTCAGGTATGAATATTGCTTTATACTTTGTTTTTATTTGCGATAGCTCTTTGTCACTGTTTAAGCCCAGCTAGAAACTAAGCACCATGCAGTTGCTTGCTCACCCCCTCCACTGTGGTGGAATGGGGAGGAGAATCAAAAATAAAAGTTGTAGGTTGAGATAAAAACCATTTAGTAACAGAAACAAACATAAAATAATAGTAAATAATAATAATGATGGTAATAAAAGGAAAAATTTTAAACCCAAGGAAACCCAAGGAACAACAAGTGATGCACAATACAATTGCTCACCACTTGCTGACTGATGCCAGACTTTGTCCCCACCCACCAATCATTTCCTCTTCCTGGTAACTCTCCAGGTTTGTATACTGCGCATGATGTCCTATGGTCTAGAAGAGAAGAAGGGAAAAACCAAAGTCCCAGGAAAACAAAGTTCAACTCTCCATCTCCCTCCAGAGAAAAGGAGCCGAAAGCTGGCTGAAAAGCAAGAAGGGTGCTTCCTCTGCGCTTGCTGCCGCAGCCAGAAGCCGAGGAGAGTGTGTCCTTGAACAACTGCTTTGAAAAGTTCTCTCGGTTTTTTCCTCTCCCCCCTCTCAGGCTCAGTTTAAAGGCACAGAACAGGCACCAAGTTAATTTCTGGGCATAGAGCAGTGATAGGGGATAGACATCATAAAGTCACCCCAAGACACAGCCTGATTTTAAAAGTTAGTGCTGCATTGAAGTAAAGCCTGTGCATAATTAAGGTAGTTGCACCTATTACTGACATGTCACATAGCAAACACACTTGTAAAACACTGTATACTGTTAAATGTTACTCAGAAATCTCACATTCAAATTTTAAATTTTAAAATAAAAATTTGAAAATTTCCTTTAAAAATAATTTAACAGCCTTTTATTCATTCTTCTCTTGCACTAGATTTTGCTCAGTAGAATCATAGAACCATACTGCAATTAAGGTAGGAAAGATCCTCTCAAGATCAGCTAGTCCAATTTCTCTGCTTAATGTAGGGTCACTTAGGACAGGTTGCACGGGATGTCAGCCAGTGGTGTTTTGAACATCTCAATGGATGAAGATTCCACAATCTCTGCAAAAATTTTCCTTGTCTTTCATGTATTTCCTGTATTTTATTTTGTGTCCATTGTCTCTTGTCCTTTCACTGGAATACTAGATCTGGGACAGAGTTAATATTATTTACAGCAGCCTGTATGGTCTTGTGTTTTGTATTTGTAACCAACACAGTTGGTTACAAAGCACATCAGTTTTTTAGGTATTGCTGAACAGTTCTTACAGAGCATCAAAGGTGTTCAAGAAGTTGGGTGGGGACACAGCTGAAACAGTTGACTCCAACTGACCAAAGGGACGTTCCATATCATATGAAATAATGCTCAGCAGTAAAACCTAGGGAAAAGGAGGAAGAAGGTGGGATATTTGGGGTTATGGTGTTTGTCTTCTCAAGTAACCAGTACACATGATGAATTCTTGTTTACCAAGAAATGGCTAAACATCTCCTGATGAAGAGAAGCAGTAAATTAATTCCTTATTTTGTTTCGCTTGTATATGCCCCTTTACTTCACTTATTAACCTGTCTTTATCTCAATCCAAAAGTGTTTCTCCCTTTTGCCCTTCCAATTCTCCCCCCCATTCTGCTTTGGAGGAGTGAGTGATAGAGGCTGTATGGGGCTTAACTGCCTATTGGGATTAATCCACCACAATTACATGTGAGTCTGGCTCATTGTGTTCCAGGCTAGCTTCTCTATATGATGATGACTGTGTATTCCCATATAATTTTCAACTCTTTTGAATGTATAAATTTGACTTCTTATCCTATGCAATTATTGATGTGTCACCGCGGTCCCTCGGTCAGCGGCCGCTAAGGCTGCATCTGACCCGATCCCGGCAGGGCTCGGCGACACAGTAAAGGGACACTGCCTTTCAGAGTTGAGCTTTTCGGCAGATCGCCGTTGATCGCTTGTGCGGGTTGTCGCTGGCAGCGGGGTGAGGTTGGCCAATCAACCTCCCGAGGCCCGTCGTCCGGGTCACTCAGGCTGCAGTGGTAGGCGGTTGGGTGGCCGTGCGACCCCAGAGGCGAAGAGAGAAGAAGAGAAGGGGAGCTCTGTCTCTTAACCAACAACAGCTTTATTAGCAGCGTGGCAAGAGGGGGAGAACTCCAAAGACTTTAGGGGGTGTCAGGGGTTTTTAAGGGGAAGATTTGAGGGAGGGGGTTTACAACTTGGACCAATAGGGAAAAGGAGAAGGGGAGGAGTAAGGGTACAAAAACCAATGGGGTACAACTGGGGTGTTAACTTGGGAGGAGTTAGGGAGGAGCCAACATGATGGGCACTTAACTGGGGACCATTCTGGAATAAACAAACTGGGCATGTGCGGAGAGGTGGAGATGACAACTTTGATGGACAGAGGAGTGGGAGGAGATCGGGCGGGAACTCTATACCTTAGAGTCTCCTAAGGAAGAAGACTGATCCGCTTCCGATCCCTCCATCCACCTAAGAGCACTCATTGGTGTTGGGGGAGGCGGCCTCTGGAGGTACCAGGAGGAGGCTCTGCTGGAAGCAGGTGAGAAACCCTCACCCACATTGATGTAATTATTAATTCTTGTATTCATCTTGGAAAACATTTCTGCTGATAAGGTTTGAAGCCCAACAATTCATTTAAGCCTATTATTGTAGTTTTTTCATAGTGACTTTAGATATCTTTGACTGACACAAAAATTTCTCATAGACTAGGAAAACATGCTAATCATCTTTAATCAACACTAGATAAAAAATATCACTGAAACAATTGCTCAGTTCTGAACAGGAGTAAATTAAAAAAATTTTACCCAGCATAAGCCAGGAAGCTGAAAGTGAAGTATGTATGTCCACAAACAATATTTAAATTAAGTTGATGGCTTTCTACATCATATGCTCTTTAGTAGTCAGCCTTTCTCTCTGTCTTTTTTGAAAGTCACGTAAAATTTCAATCAAGTGATTTGACGTGCAATTTTCATAAAAAGGTGACCATTCTTTTTTTTAAACAAACATTTCCTGTTTCCTTCTATCGCTAATAAATTTTAAAAATTAAAAATCTTTATTTAAAAACATTCAGACCTCAAATGACAAGGGAACTATATAACACAGCAGAATAAAAAAGAGAACATTGAAATGTTGCTCATGAGTAAAAAAAAATTAGAAAACTATGGGGGGGGGGAAATGTAATTACCTAAACAATGGATTTTGCGGTGACAAGTTACCTTGTAGGAAACAAATTAAAATAAGTAGTTTGTCACTTCTGATGGAGACAAATGGTGACTTCTGTACAAACTGTTCTTAAACTAAATATCTCATAATTCACTACATTCAAAGAAATCAAAAGTATTGGTAGTAATAATCTATGCAAGTCATAATCATTTCTTAAATGAGATTTTCTTATATTATTATGTAAAGAAAGGCAATGTTGTCCTGCCACCCTAAGTATTTTGGCTAGGAAAGTTTGAGTTGTGTTCCTTTAAAAATAATAATGCAAAGAATAGCGATTCCTATAAAGGAAGATATATATGTCTAAGCTTTTTAATTACATATTTTTGTGTACTATTGAAGGGTTAATGTAGTCGATCATTTGCACGATGCATCCAAAAATAATAGAAACATTTTTGCAAAGTTTACATAGGTACTATTATCTAAACGAATACATTTATTGAAAAAAAATTCTGCTTGACATTTTGTGTTTTGACTGGCATTTGCTAGTTGCCAGCTGTCATAAGGAAAGGACTGCAATACATGCCGTTAGCAGCATATGCCTTTTTGGGCGCTGAATAGCGTTTTCATACAAAAAAATCAAATGATCCATAACATATTATGCTGTCATTTAAAAACTGCATTAGAATTGTAACATTTTTCATGCTCATAATAAAATTTGTTCCCCGAGGCTTAATCTAGCTTTTTCTTAGTGTGTTTGGGGACATAATGAAGAAAACATTTATTCTATTAATTGACATTATGTTTTTTCAATATGTAAATTATTTTTTCAAAATGGAGATTTCTTGCAACATTTTTTGGAAGACTTTGATTACTGTGCTTTGCTACTCTCTGTCAAATCTATCTGTTTTTTCCTACTACACCATCTTCTCCATCATTCATAACTCTGACAAGTACTCATCAGATGAGATGAAGATTTGATAGCCACCCCATTTTTTCTCTCCCAAATAATTTTTTTTTTGTTTTTCTACAAAACTATTGCAGAGATATTTAAGAATGTGTGACTAAATAAGGTATTCATTAGTCATTTTATTATAAAAATACACATTTATTCTACTAATCATGTTGCCTTTTAACTTTATTTTGCTAAGGAAACAGTCACCCTGCTTTACCACAAAGAAATAGAAGACCATTTATTTCCTGGAAAGAGAAATTGTAATTTCTGATTTATATAAAAAGTCATTGATGTCTGGATTTCTTTATCAAATGTTTGGCACCTGTTATGTCTCCACCAGGAGAGAAGCTGTTCTAAATTTCTTGAACAATCAAAAGGGAAAAATTAGTATTTCCTTGATGGAAACACACTTTTCCTCCTCCAAGGACTATCTGAAGAGCTATTCAAACTGTGATACTAACTTTAACAAACAGATATTTAAATTAAGAAGCTTAATTTATTCTTCAATATTTAAGACCAATGCAACATTGTTTCTAAGAAATATCTTACTGTTTTTAAGTACTGAATATTACTGAAATTCCCCAAAAGCACGAGAATTAACTATTTTTCCCCTTGAATTTTGTTAAGACAAACTAATATTTACCTTCTGCTTTGTGTCCCTTATTTATTGACCCTAAAAAGGCCAAAAAATATTTATCAGAAACCTAAGTAATTTAACATAATATCAGTCTAATGCTTTATGCAGTATACCCGGCTTGTAGCCACATTGTTCTTAATCTTTGCTCTGCTCATGGTTTCAATTACAGAAAGATTATTTTCCAGAGTAGAGGTAATACATATAGTTCAGAAGTTTGATATTTGTGTTGATCTTTGATAATCCACACTTTCATATAAATGTTACACAGAGGAAGAGCAAAAGTAATAATAAAACTATATGTTTTAAAAACAGCAATAAAAAAATATGTTTTAAGAATTCTTTATCCTAAACCAGTACCTAGATGTTTAGATCTACCATTGTAATTGAAATTAATGCCATTCTAAAACAAAGCCCAAACTTTGACATTAAAAAAACGTTTTCTAGTGATAGCTCTGAACTTGAGAATAAAGGAAAACAAATACCATTTAATTAGAAATTTGACAAAAACCCAGTAGATAGTTTGTCCAAACATCTTTATTTAAATAAGTAGCAAGTTTTAAAACAATCCACAGGAAAAAATTTTCTTTTTATTATGATGAAAAATTAATATTAAAATAATTTCTCTATGTGTGATAAGCACATTCATGTATACTAATAATGCATATGCCAAGAAAGTTCTCTATCCATAAGTCCAAGTCAGAGAAAAACTGATGGGTGTTATTCAGAAGGATGTCGGTTAAATTACTGATATCTGACTCCTTTTCTTATAAGATAGAATTTCAAGGGAGGAATATGTGAGGAATCAGCTATGGAGGTCACATTTCAAAGTTCCGTTTCCTAACCTGCTACTCGCTAAGGATATAAATCTAACTGCACAGAACTATAACTTACAGAAGGAATATTTTCAGTGTTCCAGGTTATCCCTGTATCAAAAGCGACCAAGAAGTGAGAAATGAGAGGTGTAGTCATCTGGCGGAAATCAAAATCACAAGTGGCTTTTGTTTAAGTTATAAATTTGTAAAAATTCCTACTAGTTAACTCTCAACTAGTAGTGCTCAACTGCTGTACTCATTATCTGCAAATCTAATATGTAACAGACATTTTAGACATACCATCTTTGAAAAAAACAGCTCATTAAATGGTCATTTTTCAGATTTCTTTCTTAATGTACAGTTAGTCACTGTGTGTGTTATCCTGCTCTCTGGCCCAGATTAATTTTGATCTCCCTTTTTGATCTACCACAGTAAAACGGTAGATCAGCAATTAAAACTTAAGAGGAGGTAATCTTACATTGCATCTTATAATTTATATTTTTAATTAAATGTAGACTAAAATAGATGGCAAAATTTTGATACAAATATAATTTTGAGTTTTGTTATAAATGTGTTATGAAAAAATATGAAACATTATTTAATACTTTGCTAGCAATTTGTCACATATATTAAACTCTATATTTCTTCTGCCTCACTGAGCATCTCTAAATCTAATTGATTAATAATAGTATGTTGAACCTACACATCAGCTGTATAATAGAAAAGGTAAATATTCTGTGCTTAGCTCATTTTAGGAATTTAAAAACATGTCCTTTTCCACTTTAATTTCCTTTCTGCACATTGTATTTATGAAAATAATATTAATTATGATGTTAAATATTTTTGTGTAGTCTTTCCTTTGTGAAAGAAAAATTAAAAAATCCCACACATACATAAAGTAACACTTGAGTCAGAATGAAGGAGCACTAAGTAATAAGCTTTTTCAGGAAGCTTTATTTTTCTTTCTAGAAAAATGGAGATGTTGTTTGTTCCTATGAACAGCCTGATTTTTCAAAGCAGAAGTTTCTTACAGATTTTTAATTCTCTTTGCATATGTTTCAGTAGAAATATTTCTTGCATGTAGCACTGAGTTTCTAGTGTAAAGAATGAAATAAAATAACCAGCAATTTACACAATGTTGAGTGTAGCAGAGATAATAATTCTTTATTACTATAGATACCCATGTTTGAATTTTTTCAAGATGCAGTTTTAGTTCCAGAACAAAAACCATATGCTGAACAGTCAATATTTTCTGACCAGTTCTAGTAAATTATGTACTATGCAGTGAAAAATATTCTTTTAAAGGCTTATTATATGAAAATAAAAGCTTTTCTATTGAATAAAATGGACTTGCATTTGAAATAGGATTCCTTAGTAATTACATTGCAGATATTATTGTCATTAACTGCAAAAAATCCACATTACTTACAAGAGTGGTCTTAATATGGTTTAAAAATTTACCTTTTCACATTAACTTTGTGTAATATAATATAAAAACTTAATATAGATGCACTATATACCAAATTTAGCCTTTCAGTTGGGAGATGCAAGTTCTGTCTAGAAACTCACTGGAATGAGAAATATGTCTACTTTTCAGCCAGTTAAAAAGTTGTTACTACATTGCCTGTCATCTTGAATCTCCTACAAGTATCCTTTGGAGGTTATTTGTTCCTAAGATAAGAAATTGGAATCAAAAGAGACCTGTTAAACCACGAAGGCTATCAACACGAACAGCTGAACATACAGCTGTTATCTGAATTCATTTCCACATGATAAATATGTGTAAAGATCTACAGTTCATGAAACCATCTCTGTCAGTTTGAAACATAATGTGAGGAAAAGACCAGAAATTAGGCAAAGACCTTCTCACGAATCCTACTGACAGTCACACAAGAAGCCATGTTTTTCTGAAATGTGGAAGTTTGTCTGATCTGATAAAGTCAAAAAGACTTGTTGGAGCATAAGAACCACATGCATGCAAGATTTAAACTCCGCTTGACAACTTGATCTCTACTAAGTTAGTAGTCATTGCAGCAGTTCTGAAGAAGTTTTCACACTTTTATTAGAAAACTATTTCTATGACTTTAAAAGTAGTTTCTTTCATGCTATATATAGTTAAATATAAACATTAAGACTCCATTGCAATACATGTTAACAATTTATATAGTACTAAATATTTACATTTTCTGGAAAATTTTGATTTTCTGTACTCCAAAAAAAAAAAATCACATTATTTTTTGTTCACAAATGAGGGTTACAGAGAGCAAGCCTTTTTTTTTTTTTTAATATAGTTCACATTTCCAAAATAATAACACAAAGTAAAATTCATCTGAAAATTTCTCTCAGAATACCATATGCTGTTTAATAGTTTCCTTTTTAAGATGCATCAGTCAACCAATGGAAAATCGCTCTTCTTCATAAAATGGAGGGAAAATAATATTTACTAATAAATTATTTTAATAATTATTATTAGTAATAGTGTCCTATTCATAAATATGTCTAAGCAACAATCAGAATTAAGAATGTGGAACCTTTTAGATAGGTTTAAAATAATTATATCGAACATTTTAAAAATGTTAAAATGCAAGTAAAAAAAATTATGCAGTGAAATTCAGATGATTAGTTGTTTTTGTCAAACACATCCTTAAACAATGTATTCCATTCAAAAAAAATGCAATATTCACAAAATCACAAAATTCACACAAATTTTTACATTGGAAGGGGTGTCTTGAGATCATCTCTCCTAAACCATCTGCTCAAGCATGGTCAGCTAGAGAAAGTTGTCCTTTCGAGTATCTCCAGAGTGGAGACTCCCACCTCTCTTGGAAACCTGTTCCAGAGTTTTACTGCCCTCTCAGTAGAAAAGTGTTCTCTTGTATTCAGGTGGAATTGTAACCATTTGTGTTTGTGTCTATTGGCTATTTTCCTTTCACTGTGTACCACTGAAAACAGCCTGGTTCCACCTTCCTTACACCCTTCCTCCAGTTAATTTGTGTGTATTGATAAGATTCTCCCTGACCTTTCTCTTCTCCAGGCTAAAGAATCCCAGCTTTCTCCACCTCTCCTCAGACAAAAGATGCTCCAGCCCCTAAATCCTCCTTGTGGCCCTGTGCCAGACTCACTTCAACAAGTCTGTATCTCCTTTGTGCCCAGAATTGGGCACACACTCCAGGTGTGGTTTTATCAGTGCTGAGTAGAGGTTAAGGATCACCTCCACTGACCTACTGTCAACACTCCTCCTAATGCAGCCCAGACTGTTAAGCTTCCACATGGACACATTGCTGGGTTACGGTCACCTTGCTGTTCTTTCTTGCAAAGCTGCTTCCTAGCTGGTCAGTCATCACCATATAAAGATTCATGGGATCGTTCCATGATTGTTCCCCCAGTTTGGGACTTGGTGCTCCCTTTGTTGTTTAGATGTATGTGGGCCCTCTGTAGTCATTTCTCCAGGCTTTTTGTATCCCTCTGAAATCAGCTCAATCTGATGTATCAGCCCGTTTTCCATCAGCAGCAAACTTGCTGAGAGTGCACTTTGTCCCACCATTCAGGTTATTAGTTACCTCATCATTTTCTGGTGTCCGTTGTCACCAGACTCCCTATCTCATTCAGTCCAGAGCTTTTGTTTTCCATAGTCTTCCCTCTCTCTTTTTTCACTTGTAGAATACTTCACAAGCCTTGGCAGATTCACCTCCAGGTTCATCTGGCTTTTCTAACTCCATAATTCTGAATGATTGTACAGAAACTCTAAGCTCTGAGTCCACTTCCCCTGTTTCTATCTCTTGTACACTTCCTTTAAGTCCCAATTCAGACAAGCAGTCCTTACTCATCCATACAGATTCCTACCATCTTAGTTTGACTTCCTACTTTTTAGACTTCACCTTTCTTGAGCTTGGTGGAGGATACCTTTTAATATCAACTAGTTCTCCTGGACCTCTCTTCTCTCCAGGCTTTAATCCAATATGACTCTTTCAAACAAATATCTGAAATGGTTGAAATCCAGGGCTGTTAGAGATCTCTTATATGTCTTGAGCACTGCTATATTATCCTTCCAACAGACACCAGGGTGCTTAGAATCACGGTGAGGACAAAGAATTTGCATCTTCCTTCAGCTGTGTAGTGGGTTGACCCTGAATTGACAGGCAACCTTTTAGACCAAGAACGCTTCTCTAAATTTACATATTTAAACCGCGCAGGAAGGCGTGATTGAGCCTTTCTTTCCAGCTCGCCTGCCGGAAAGTAGGGGGGGGCCTCGGAGCCTCTGGGCCCCGTCGGGCCAGGCCAGGGTCTCTGCCCTCCCCCTCCCCTTCTCCCAGCACTGTGGTACGGACCCTGGGTTGTTGGGACGGGGAACTATCCCTGAGCCGCAGACATGGCTGAGCCCGTCTGGGCAGTTTTTTGGGACCAGCAGGACCCTCTCCTATCCACACTGAGCCAGCGGGAGCAAGAGGAGCCTCCTGTCTGCAGTCAGTACATTTTTCTCTGAACTGAAGAGGATACCGTGCGGCCAGGAGCACAGGCAGAGCGGGGCTCTCTCCTCTGTGGAGCCACGTGGTAACATGGTGGTTTCAGAGCCAGAGAGAGAAAGTGAGTCACGTCACGTGGGATGGAGCTATGATGGCTTCGGAGGAGAAGAGAGGGCAGTGCCGCGCTACTCACACACAGTTTAAAATACTTCTTTCGTGCCGTGGGAAAGAATTGTAATATCAAACTGTGCATTTCTTTAAACCATTTGAAGTACATGGGGGAATAGACATTCGTGTGTGGCCCGTGAAGGTCGTGAAGAGTGCCCATGCCAGGCTACTTAAAGGCGGAGAGAGAGAGAAAAGCATTTAAGAGACTGGTGGCAGGAAAAAACCTTTGTGTTCAGGGCAACATAATTCATCCTTAAAAGATTAATAACCCCGTGTGATGGTCCACGTCTTGCAGTATAAAAGAGCTGTGAGTTTTCATGGAAGAAATGTTCTACACCACAGCAGCTTTTTCTGTTTGTCTTTTGCATCTGTTAATAAACTTCTTAATAGTCTGTCAGTTTTGTGCCTGCTTTGCTTTCTCCTAATTCTTACCTCACAGAAAAAATAAGTATGTAATAGAATTTAAACTAAACCACTACACTTAATTGGTGTTTCCGCCTGGTTTTCGAACCGAACCCGCTACAAGCTGTTTGAAGAAAGGCTCCTCTGCTTCTTGTTTCTAATCATCAGGTCTGTAGAAAATATATGCTGTAACAGTGCCAGTGTAGGTCTGCCCTCTAATTTTGACCCATAAGCTCTCAGTTGATTCCTGATACCTCCCAAGACAGCTCCATGCAACCCATTTCAATAACATGTAGATTTATATCCTGGACACATAAAAATAAATGATACTGTTGTGTTCAACTGATGGTTTTATATTAATTGCTCCTTGTGATTCAGAAGTACATCCTAAACATGCAATATTCCATTATTCAGTGACAAAACAACTAATTCTGCAAAACACATATCAACTAATTAGTGCCTAACTTTTAAAATGAAGGTATATTTAGTTTTCAAGGGAAAACACAAACTAAGGAAGTTCTTCTTGAATGTAAAATAAATATTTTATTTTATTTTTAAGCTCTCAGATAAGTAATAGTTTTCAGCTGGCTGCATATTAAATATCTCTAAGTCAAAGAGATTAAATATCTCTAAGTCAAAGCACATTTTTGCTTTACACACATCACTTTGTAGAAGAAGCACTAGTTCTCACGCTCGCCATGAAGTATTTTTATTGGCAACTGTCAAGGTTGGTATACTGGACTAAAAGATTCTTTTTTATGCATTAGAATGACAGTTTTTATATGTACATATGCAGTACCCACAACTTCGTCTCAAAGAGACTTTGTGCTCTCCCTGACAAAACTTCAAATAAATTTGAATATACTTAATCTTTAAAAATGGAGATGATATGTAAAAGTCTCATACCATTATTATAATGTACAGATCTGTACAACAATATCACATAATCACAGAATGAGCTAGGTTGGAAAAGACCTTTAAGATCATCTAATCCAGCCTATGACCTAACACTTCCTCGTCAATTAAACCATGGCACTGAGTGACACGTCCAGTCTTTTTTTAAACATGTCCAGGGATGGTGACTCCACCACTTCCCTGGGCAGATGATTCCAGCGGGCAATCACTCTTTCAGTGAAGAATTTTTTTCTAACGTCTAACCTGAACTGCCCTTGGTGCAGCTTAAGACTGTGTCCTCTTGTTCTGTCAGTTGTTGCCTGGGAGAAGAGACCGACCCCCACGTGACTACAACCACCTTTCATGTAGTTGTAGAGAGTGTTAAGGTCACTCCTGAGTCTCCCTTTTTCCAGGCTAAACAACCCCAGCTCCCTCAGCCAATCTTCATAGGGCTTGTGTTCCAAGCCCTTCACCAGCCTTGTCCTCTGGACACATTCAAGTGTCTCAATGTCCTTCCTAAACTGAGGGGCCCAGAACTGGACACAGTACCCAAGGTATGGCCTCACCAATGCTGAGTACAGGGGAAGAATGACTTCCCTTCTCCTGCTGGCCACACTGTTTCTGATACCATCCAGGATGCCGTTGGCCTTTTTGGCCACCAGGGCACACTGCTGGCTTTTGTTCAGTTGGTTGTCGACCAGTACCCCCAGGTCCCTTTCTACCTGGACACTGTCCAGCCACTCTGTCCTCAGCCTGTAACACTGAAAGGAGTTGTTGTAGCCAAAGTGCATGACTCGGCACGTGGACTTGTTAAACTTCATGTTGCTGGACTTGGCCCATCTATCCAGCCTGTCCAGGTCCCTTTGCAGGGTCCTCCTACCCTACAACAGATCAACACATGCTCCCACCTTGGTGTCATCTGCAAATTTACTGATGGTGGACTCAATCCCCTCATCCAGATTATCAATGAAGATATTAAACAGGACTGGCCCCAACACTGATCCCTGGGGGACACCACTGGTTACTGGCCACCAACTGGATGCAGCACCATTCACCACCACTCTCTGTGCCCGGCCATCTAGCCAGTTTTTAACCCAGTGAAGAGTACTCCTGTCCAAGCCTTGGGCTGCCAGCTTTTCCAGGAGTATGCTGTAGTAGACAGTATCAAAGGCTTTGCTGAAATCCAGATGGACAACATCCACAGCATTTCCAGCATCCACCAGGCGGGTCACCTGGTCATAAAAGGAGATCAGGTTGGTCAAGCACAACCTACCACTTCTAAACCCATGCTGGCTGGATCTGATATCCTGGCCATCCTGTAGGTGCCATGTGATGATACTCAAGATGATCTGCTCCATAACCTTGCCAGGTACCGAGGTCAGGCTGACTGGCCTGTAGTTTCCTGGATCCACCTTCTGGCCCTTCTTGTGGACGGGTGTCACACTGGCCAGCTTCCAGACATCTGGGACCTCCCCAGTGCGCCTGGATTGATGGAAAATGATGGAGAGCACCTTCACAAGCTCATCTGCCATCTCCCTCATCACCCTAGGATGGATCCCACCTGGTCCTATAGATTTATGAGAATCTAAGTAGCTCAGCAGACTACTTCCTCCTGGATAACAGGGAGGGTATTCTGCTCCCTGACACCACCTACTAGCCCAGGTGAACAGTTGTCCTGAGCACAACCCGTCTTTCTGTTGAAAACTGAGGCAAAAAAGGTGTTAACTGCCTCTGCCGTTTCCTCATCTTTAGTTACTAAATTCCCTCCTGCATCTACTAGAGAATGGAGGTTGTCCTGACCCTTCCTTTCGCCATTAATGTATTTATAAAAATATTTTTTATTGTCCTTCACGGAAGTTGCCAGTTTGAGTTCTAACTGGGCTTTTGCCTCTCTAATTTTTTTTCTACATGCCCTAGCAATGCTCTTAAACATGTCCTGAGATACCTGACCCTCCTTCCAAAGGTGATACACCCTCTTTTTTTTCCTTAGTTCCTTCAAAATCTCCTTGCCCATCCAGATTGGTCGTTTTCCTTGTCGACTCATCTTACTGCACTTAGGGACAGTCTGTTCCTGTGCCTTCAAGACTTCCATTTTGAAGCAGGCCCATCTGTCCTGGACTCCTTTGTTCTTAAGGGCTGCTTCGCAAGGAACTCTTCGAATAAATGTCTCGAATCAGCCAAAGTCTGCCCTCCGGAAATCAAGTGTGATAGTTTTATCGATGCCCTCCCTTGTTTCACCAAATATTGAAAATTCTATAATTTCATGATCACTGTGCCCCAGACGGCCTCCAACCACCACATCTCCCGCCAGCCCTTCTCTGTCTGCAAACAGCAGGCCTAGTGTAGTCCCTCCCCTGGTGGGCTCACTCACCCGCTGTGACAAGAAGTTGTCCTCCACACACCCTAAGAACCTCCTAGACTGCCTCGTCTCTGCTGTGTTGAGTTCTCAGCAGATGTCTGGTAGGTTAAAGTCAGCTACAAAAACAAGGGCTGGTGATCTTGAAACATCCTCCAGCTGCTTGTAGTATAAGTTATCCACCTCTTATTCCCGGTTAGGTGGTCTATAACAGACTCCCACCAGGATGTCAGCCTTATTAGCCTTCCCCCTGATTCTTACCCATAGGCACTCAACTTTATCATCATTAGTTTAAATTTCCATGGCGTCAAGAGCCTTCCTAATATAAAGAGCCATCCCTCCACCTCTTCTCCCTCTCCTGTCTCTTTTGAAGAGCTTGTAGCCATCCATTATAGTACTCTAGCTATGCGAGTTGTCCCATCATGTTTCTGTGATGGTGACTTGTCATAGCTTTGCTGCTGTACCATGGCTTCCAGCTCTTCTTCTTTGTTACCCATGCTGTATTATACCCATGTGCATTAGTGCACATGCACTTCAACCGGGCTGCTGATTTTACCCCTGACTCTGGCTTACCACCCTTGGGCTTGTTTCTGGAGAGCCTAGTTGCATCCCCTTCCCCCTTCGAACCTAGTGTAGAGCCCTCTCGAGTTCTGCCCGTTCATGGGCTGAAATCCTTTTACCTTTAACAGATAGGTGGAGCCCATCTGGCTCCAGCAGGCTAGGTGCCATGGAAGTTCCCCCATGATCAAAGAACCCAAAATTCTGCTGATGACGCCAGCCTTTAAGCCACTTGTTGATAGTGTGAGTTCTCCTGTCCCTTTCATCATTTGTCTCTGTCACTGAAGGGACTGAGCAGAACACCACCTGTGCTCCTGCCCCATCAGCCACTTGACCCAGAAACCTGAAGTCCCTTTTAATTGCCCTGGCGCTCTTCTTTTCAATCTCAGCACTGCCAGCCTGGACAACCAGCAGTGGGGTAATAATCAGAGAGCTGAATCAGCCCAAGGGGTCTCCTGGTGACATCCCATACCTGGGCCCCAGAGAGGCAGCAGACCTCCCTGTGGGATGGGTCTGGTTGACATATGGGGTCCTCTGTTCCCCTCAGAAGGGAGTTACCTACTATGACTACCCTTCTTTTCTTTTTAATGCTAGAGGTAGTGATCCTTCTGACAGATGAGGTGTAATTGGGAAGCTCTCCGGGCAGATTATTTTCTTCAGTGTCATTTGGCTGACCCTCCTCCCCCAGGGCCTCGTACCTATTCTGAAGTGGCACCTGGGTAGGTGATGGGGGTGGGGAGGAATTTTTATTACCTCACTGAGGAGGGACCCATTTCCACTCCCCTTCATCAACTAGGCCTCCTCCTTCTGCCTGCTTGTAGGAGGCATGGGAGTCTTCTGAATCCTGGTGGGCTTCTCTCAGGGGTGGAAGGGTGAAACTCCACCAGTTTATTTCCCTTTCACTTTTCCTAACACTCCTTTGTTTTTCTACTTCCTCCTTAAGCTTGGCCAGCAGACAGAGGAGATCATTCACCTGTTCGCACCGCAGGCAGGCGTCTTTTGCACCGTCCCCTGGTACTACTGACAAGCTCAAACACTCCATACAGGAAGGGATCTGGACAGACGTGTCCTTCTTGGAGGGTTCTGTTTGGCTTGGTAAACTTTGACCAGCTATAGCTTTTGATCATTTAGAGACCATTGCCAAAAAAAAACAAAAAAAGCCCAACCAAAATCAAGCAAAATAAAATAAAAACACCACTAGAAAGAGGATGCCTGCAACCCTGCCTCCTTGCCCTGCCTGCTCAAGCTGCCGTGCAAACTGCCATACCACACCCCTGTTCACCACACTCCGGGTCTCTGCACTCTGGGTCGCTGTCCTACCTAGAGCCTTCTTTTAATTTCCCCTCCGATGGCTGGAGGAAGCCCTGCCCTGTGCCTGAATGTCATTTGTCTGACAGGGTGACAAGATAAAACAAAATGTTACCCTGCATTTACTTATTTTATAAAATGTAATCCACACTTTTCATGAACTCAGAAGGTTAGAAGTTACAATGTTTCTTTATAAGGCACTCAGAGGAATAATGCATGCCTCTAGTGATTTGTTAGTATCCCTAATTTGTACTTCTAATGAAAAGTGCAAAAAAGCTGTGTCTAGATCTTCCTCATTTACTGTTTTTTGTAATTTTGGTTGTTTCCCAGAAATATTGTTTTCCAGGGGCTTGTTGGTATACAAAATGCCTGGACTTTGATTCTGATATCCCATATGGTCTGCCTTGGTTTCCCAAACGCTTACCACAGTGAAACCTATTTTCCTGGCCGCCACAGAGGTTTTTAACAGCCTGTACTACCCTTTTTCCATTGTTCTGAGATGGCTCATTTTTTTCTTGTCGTTTTGGCGTATAACAATGAACAGGTGTCAATAGGTGCAAGGAAGCATGTGGTGTCAGTGTAGTGGGGCTGTCACAGAAGATGGACTTCTCTTTTCCTGGAGAACAGATGTCCTTTGCAGTGTTCTGCAGGTCCTCCTGTCTCAATCCTATTGATACCTGGCATCTCTGCCTAATGGTAAAAGCTCCACCAACTTCTGAATGGGCATTCTGCCATCCAAACAGATGGTGCTAGAGTCAGGAAGCCCAAAAAAATTGATGTGGATGTAATATATTTTTAAAGGCCGTAATCCCAGCTGGCCGCATGGAAATGGTTGCCCTTTCTCTGCTCATGTAACTGTTATTCAGACAATACATTACTGATACTTTGCCTTTGATCTGGATTAATATTTCAAATTGCATTGCATAAATTTCATTAAACATTAATTTTTCTCATAGATACATATATATATGCATATATATGTACACAATCAAATGGAATTAATTTGTAGCATTTAGCAAGTGACTGACTTACAACTTACTTACGTCATAATACTTAGCAGTTATGCAATCATTTAACATTCCGAATCCTTCATATATTCAACTCACATATTCATTAATTCATATTCAACATCTATATAATCAATCAAGGTCAAGGTAATCAATGTAAACACACACAGTAGAATAAATAAAGTTAATATGTGTCAAAATCTATGAACATTTTCATGCCTTTATTTGCTGAAAGCTCATTTGAATTATTACAGTAGTTGGTGTCTTCTTCATATTCTGAATCATCACACAGAAGTAATGAAATGAGATTCTATATAACCCTTACTAAGGAAGATAGAATAGATTAGACTTTGAATGTTTTCCTCCTTTTGACACTATACATTTTCCAAAGAAACATTCGTTTAAATCCATTCAACTCTTTAGGAATTATTCGTTAGGTAACATTTACATATTTGTGCTATATAATCCTACATTAACCAATTATACATGCAATCACTTACGCAATTGGTTGCTGCAGTTTTAGTGCATTTAAATTTACATTAAGAATGCAATGACTTAGACAATTATATACAGAGGACACTGAAGTGAACTGGGAACTTACTAAGAATTTCAAAATTTATTTTTCACAGAATGCTCATTATTGCAGACATCCAATAATCACATCCTAGGTCACTACAGAAACTGGAAACCTCTAGAATGATGTGTTCCGACATTTTCTTCCAGCAATTAAGTTAATCTGTTTTGCTTTTGTACACAAAGTCTCACCCATCTTTCTTTCAAGAAACTAGCACAAAATTATGTCTACTACACTATTAGTTGCAAATATGAAGTATGTCTTTATTGTCATGTTATGCTGCAACAAGGTTTCAAATACACTGTCTCTTAAAGTATACACTTTTCAGAATGGCTGTTACAAGTTCTCCTCCATGTGTATAGGTAGTAGCAAATGCAGAAGTAATTTGAACTGGGCAAGTATTTCCAAGTATGAAAATTTCTCATGCGGTTTCATTATCATAGACATAGGATTTAAGTTCCAGTAGTCAGATTTATTGTTGCTAAAAAACTCCAGTTGAAAAAAGATGGATTACTAGAAAAGGACATGACCTATTCCACCATTTTATTTCCTTAGCATAACTGATAACAACTGTCATTTTTATCTGAGAGCGTAGCATGTCCTCAGGGGCAAGTAACAAGAAAAAAAGACTGCATAATAAATTTGTATCTATGGTGTAATTGCCATAAAAAGAAAGATAATGCTGAAATAAATATGAGCTATAGGGAAATACAATAATGAACTATAACAAGGTAAATGAAAGACTACCGGGGGAATAAAAGATGGAAAAGAAGACCTGCCTTTGTCAGACAACCCCACCAATCACTTGATTATATCATGGTATCAACAGAAACTCCATTTGCAGAGAAATCAATCTGTCCAGCTTTATTTCGTAGCAGTCTCATAGCTGTATTCTTATCTATGATTTATCCTCAATAAACATCAGAAAAAGCCAGAGTATGTCAGTTGATATAATAACATGTACTCCACCAGAACATTTTTGGCATCCTTAAGTGGATCCAAGGAAAATCAGTTGTTTCTAACAATCCAAGAATAACCACCTGCCTGAAAACAAGAGAAGTAGCCGAAGACTATACATATTTATAGATGTATTTAAGGTCGGGGGTTTTTTCCAGAAGGCTAATAACATACATAGAGTAAGACTAATCAAAATTTGCCATTAAGAATATTATGAAGCTCATGGGACCATAGATACAAGACAGAGCAGCACTTGCAGACCTTGAAGGCTTGAGGGAGTTTGTGACTTATGGAAGATACAGTGAATGTGCTGTTAGCCTAAAAATATTGATATGATACTGAATTCAACTCTTTTATAGAGCTTTACAAATCTTTTTTCTCTTACTGTTAGTCTGATGAAGCGTGTAAAACAATTAAAAGTGGTAAAAAATAATGAGGGAATGGAAAAAAAGACTATTAGATAATTTACAATCAGTACTAACAATATTTCATGGTATTTTGCTAAAGGACATAAACAGTGCAATCTCTTTAAAAAATGTCCTGGCATTCAGAAGAGGGTACTTCAGCATGGATGTTAGTATAATAGTTCTGCCTGCTTCCAAGGAAGCCTTGTCTTCAGTGGGGTTCAGATGCCTACATTGTTTTGTTACTTCTGGCTAAAATTAGGATATCTGTGATCATATTTACATCTATACTGCTTACTTGAAAGTTGGTAAATTGTTTCATTGAGAAGCAGTGGAGAGCACATCAGATCATGCTGGAGACAGCAATTCAACCCTGCTCTTTTCAAGTCTTTCTTTTGCGAGAAGGTATTTATACCCTTTCATAAAATCAGCTTGCAAATTTCTAATTAAGGTAATCTAGATTAACAGCATGACACAGTAAGAGGACTCTGCAGGTGAAATTATAAGGCACATATAGGACTTGCACTGCTATTTTCTGAAAGTTGTCTCTGATACCAATCATTAAAGAATGCAGGGTAAACACAGGTTTTACTCCTCTAATTTTATTCATGACTATTGACTTATTTTAGTAGATTTCAGAATTATATGTTCCATATAGTCACCATAACAGTGGCTAGATATTTTCCAGCATACAGACACATTTTCATTTGAAAAACAGTGAGAAATGGTCTTTATAATTTTTTTTTTTTCTCTTAAGGTGTTCAGGTCATTTATTGCACAGTGCCTCTTTCTCTCAATAAATAGCTCAGGTACAGTAAAGATTGTTGTGTCAGTGGTAGCAGGCTGCCCAGATACAGTAATGAGCTCACAGCACAGGGTTTTTCATAGTAACATGGCTTTCACATGGTCCTCTGGGAAGAATAACGTGTTCTTACTGAGGTTTTTATTTGCTCTGCTGATGGTTATTTCACAGTACCTGCTGCATTTCTGACAACTAAACTTTTTTGTTTACATTCCTGTTATAAATTCCTGAAAAGACAAGATTATTTCTTTGTCTGTGGTTCTAGATTTACTAAAGTGAAAAGAAGAAATCTTATTTTCATTTCAGTGCTCCACAAAACATGTAAACTTAGAGAAGTTTGCGTTAGCACTATGACCTTCTGTTGGAAAAGTGATTCGTAAGAGGAGTGCTGCCAGCCAGGTATGTGACAGGGAGCTTGGTTTCTTTGTGGTTTTAATACTGAGATGTAGCTTAGTAAACTATGCTATAAGTGTATGTAAATCAAGGCCAACTTTTTTTTAATACTTGTGCACTTGTCAAGACTGAGGCTATGGGGTGGTAGAAATCAACAATACCATTACCAACATCCTATAGTACTGATTGTGAAGTTATGCATAGAGGGGCCACCACCTCAGAAAAACACTTCCCTGAATTTGGTATGGGTAATGTTAGTGTCTTAGGTTGCAATGTAATATGTAACCAAAAGTATGTATTCTATCACCATCTCCATAAGCTTTTAAAAGTGGGTGGGGCACTGTTCTTTATCTCTTCCATAACACATCTCTGATAACCCCCTCTGGAGAGATATTTTTCTATTAATGGGCTACTGAGCCTCACTGCATGACTCATAAATTACATCATCCCATTGTGATATGCTCTGCCCAGGGGGAGGAACCAGGCATTCCTACCTGGATATAATCTGAGGTTTGGAACACCACAGGCAACCTTGCCTACTGGATTCCCAGAGGACAAGATCTACATAACCACCACTGGACCTTCAGAGGAAGACCAGACCCTTCTACAGGATCACCACTTCAACAGAACAACATCTGTGCCTTCAACAGGACTGCAGCTACCATTTAATCAGACTGCTACCACCACCCTGACCAACAGGGTGTCAGGCTGTATCCTGACTCTGTCAGTTTAAGCCAGTGTTTCAGTATTATTGCCTTTATCTTAATTTTCTTATTAAAGTGTAATTCTGACTTGGGATCTCCCACTGGTTTGCTTTCAAACTAGTACAATTAGCTAACAAATATGTTCAGTGTTGAGAAGCCAGAAAAAGCCTGCATGATTGTACAGGTGAAAATATACAGCACAGAAAACAAAATGGATTTTCGACATCATCATTCTACTTCCAAGTTAATGAAAATAACTTAAAAAAAAGAACCAGGAGCCCGGCATATCAAGATATACTGTTTCTTTTTCACAATCTCTATCCAAATATTCCTAAATATAGGAGCCCCCATGCAAGTCTAAAAAGAGGTCTCCTTAAATATCAGCTTTCAAATATTGCCATTATGTTACAATTCCCTTTAGCCCAAAGGTTGTTGCTGTCATACAAAAAAAAAAAAACAAAACTACTTGCTTTGTGGTATTTAAATTAATTTTGAAATGTTCACTTCTAATTCACTTCCCTCTCTGTTTTGAATGATGAAAGAAAAAGGTTTTTTTTTGCACTCTCTTTGATTGTTCCTTATACTTAGAAAAGGCATTGCTAGAGGTGACTGAGTTTATGGAAAAATGGCCATGACAAATGTCAATTTCAGTGAGAAGTATACAGGATTGAATACACCTTTCTCGTAGTAAAAGAACAGACCAAAAAAAACCAAATCCAAACCAAACAAACAGAAAACCCATCTCAGATCAACTCCAGTCCATCCAGCTTTAGCTCTGAAAGATCACGAGGAAAACTAGAAAGAACCATCTCAAGTGTAGCACACTCTGAATAATAAAATAAATGAATAAATAAAGTAATAAAAGTTATTTGTGTAAGAGTCTAAAATATATATCTGTCCTTCAATCTAGTTCTTTTTTGCTATCTAAGTGTACCTGGAAAGCTAGAATCTACCAAGAAGAAACAACAGATAAGGAGATAAGGCTGGATTTAGGTTACCAGTGTAAGTCTCAGTGCAAGGAAGATGATGTAAGACTGTGGGGAAGCAGTTGAATCAAGTATGAGAAACAGCCATTCTGGGAAAATTACAGTCCTTTGGAAGCACATGGACATAACACAAAATTGTGCTAGACCATTTCATCCTACATGCAGAAGCTTGCCTATCATCTTTTTGTTTTTGACTTATACGACTGTCATCATGAGGTGAAGCCAGAGAGGTTGTGGTTAAAAGCTTCAGCAGATAAAACAGAGAAAAGATGAACATATCTCTCTAGTATGCATGAAGTCGCCAACAAAATTATTATTTCAAGAAAACTTCCTGAGAATACTTGTAACAAGTATTTTCCTATATATTAAATTATTATAATTATGTTAATACTTAACATTATGTTATATAAATTGAAAGAAAAATGCAATTATGTTATAAAGAACTTGTAATATTTTATTTTCAATCTATTAAGATGTATCAGACTTGCTATACAAAATTTATAAAACCTTTTGAGCTGCTTCCAGATTGAGGTATGGTGTCCTGTTCTCCCACTGAACTGCTACTTGTCTGTGAGTTCTGATATTAAGTCTTGAATGAAAGTTTCTTGAATTGAATTCAAGAAAATTGTCTATTTTTCTTTAGAAATTTACATGGAATTATAATTTCCTGTGCATTGTGTCAGACCAGCAACACACACATCCAACTAGTTACTATGTAGTGACAGAAATAAAAAGTCTTGGAATTTGACATAGAATGACTTCATTTGAAAGCTGTAGCATCTAAAAATAAATAGAAAAGTTGAGTAATTGTGCAGTGTGCACTGGAAACTTGCCTAAGTATCCTATGAGAGGAGGTGATTGTTTCATAAAATTAAAGCAGCATAATTATGCTACCAATTTCTGTATTTTGTTGCAGTTTCAGGTAAATTTCCTCAAAACTTTTTATTAAAAAATCCGAAAAACCTTTGATGCATCTTTTTGATTAAAAAAATAAATCCATATAGAAGATCCATCTTGAGGATCGCATATATAAGGTCTCTGAATGACTTGTTTTAATATTCCTTTTTAAATATTGTTCATCTTTGAAGTCATAGTGGAATAGCTATTTTATAAATTATTGATTATGTGGAGCTGAATTGCAAGGAATACTCCTCCATTCATGCCTAATCCAAACCACTGGAGGAATTATAGCTGCTACCTGGAATGAAGAGGTTTCCTTGCTATTATTTAATCATCCTATCTGTTATCTATTATCTGCAGTAATAAGAGCAAAGTTCAAAAGCTGTAAGTCCTTCTTCAAATTAAATACCGTTAACTTTAGCCTCACATCAGCTTTTCTTGAGATCTCTAAAAATAAATGCCTTCCTTGGATATCTTCAATAGGCAAGTCATCCTCACTTGCATGTAGAGAGTCTGGAATAAAGTGTGAAACACAGAAGACTTTACGGTATAGTAATGCAGAAATTCTGCATTCATTTCTGAGATAAATAAAATATTTTCTCTTTGTATTTGGGGAATTTGCTTGATAATGCAGTTTCATTCATTTTTCTGGTATCAATGCTGACATCACTTTCCTTCCAACTTGTTTAAATCGTATGCATACCTGATTTATCATCAGTAGAAAATTCTGTCTCAGAGTCTTGAAGTGCCTGCCTGTCCCAAGCTCTTGATAAAGGAGTATCTGCAATTCTAGAAGAAAATCCACCAGAATTCCCTCTTTTCTGTCTACTTGTGACAATTCCCACATGCTATTCGTTCATTCATTCAGTTCATCATTATTAACCGAATTTCTCAAATTAATTAGAAAGTTTTTTTTTTTCAGGTTTTGGGCCAATTTATGGTTATCCTTGATGCATTAATCAATGGCATATTAAAACCTGACAGTGTTTTAGAAAAAGGAAAAAGCTGTGATCCATCTAACGGTTCTCAGAAACACATTGCAAAAGCAGTCAGAAAGTGCCTCCAACAGGATTATCTAATACTGATGGACTATCAGAGATGGAACTTGGCTATGACTCATCTCACCTCTGTGCACTGGCAAAGATACCTTGAGCTATTTCCGTGCAGCAGTAAGGCTGCCCAGCTTATTCTTTAATATTATACCTTCTGAAAATATAACATCTCTAGTCACTATTATTTGGATTTTATTCTGTGACCTTTCTTTCATGGTAAAATCTCTGACTTCTATCGGACAAGACAGATGTAATCTACAGTTTTGTTAGGTTTTAAGCCTCCTACTGCAAAATAATATAAAAAAGACGGGTAAATAAAACACGTCTTATGATGATAATTGTTGTTACTATTTAAAAACAGAGACAAAAAAGGACACCTTTCCAAAAAAAGGGAAAACTACTAAACTACTGTCTTTTAAAGGAAATTTTAAACAAGTGACTCCTTCATATTTTCAAATATTCTCATTCATCAAAATTCTGTATGCCTGGTTGCAAATGCAAGATATTATTGATTACATTTCCTAACAAGGAACAAAATTCTGATAAAAATATAGCCCAGAATAACTTGAAAAAAGCTTTAGTGAAACTGCCATTTAGTTCCAGGAACAGAGATCCTAACATTTTGACTGTGTGCTCACTTGTACCAGAAACAGCAGCTTCTCTGAGACTGTTAAAGCCAGAAGTATTTGAATCAGATCTCTTGAGTTTGTTTGACCTTGACTGCCGCACAGTTCCTTTTTTTTGTCTAAGCTTCAGACACCTGTACTCAGAGATATTTATGTGCCTAGTTTGCAGAGTAGGCCAACTTTTATCTTTAGTTGGATGTCTGGTTCTTCTGTATGAAATTCTATTCACAAAATATGCATAAATTAGCTGGACAGAACACATCCTTACAGCAATAAATACTTAAACTTTATGTGCATTTATGATTCTTTTGGGGGACTAAGAAAGCTCCAAGGAACATTTCAACAAGGAAATTGAGTGTGACTAGTACACTTAATTCCTATAGAAACCTTTCAATCACTCATTTTTAATTCCTAAGAAATAGCTGTTACCTTTAAATTTATCAGAAACAGTAAAATATTTTCTGAGGTAAATGTTGACAGTTATCCTGATTTTTGGATTGTTATTAATTGCTCTTGCTGCCATTTTACACAACAGGAAGATGTGTTTGAATCTGAATCCTTGCTAGTCAAGAATAGTAAGTAGTAATTCTTGAAGCATGGGAAATACAGCTAGTGAGGATGATTATTTTGTATATAGAAAATGTTCAGCACAGGGGAATTAGTGAAAAATCAAACAGACAGTTTATGTGAAAATTTTGACAGTAGTTTGGCAAGACTCCCTAAGTGGACAAAATCAAAGTGAACCATATGGAAAAATAATTCTGTACAGAAACTTCTGAAGAAGCTATGTCAGGGTCTGAGTCTCAAATTTCTGTGATGAAGAAATTCACCTTCTATGTCTTCTGTGCACCCACTTACACATTCATTTTCTTAGAGATCTGCTAGCCATATCAGGGAGCCTCTGAAAACACTGATGGCAAATCACAAAGTGCTGAAGTTCAGTGAGGAAGTACTGAACTCAGTGAGGAAGTAACTCTCACACAGTGACCCATACCTGAGTGTTTAAATAATCACATTAACAGCAACTATTAATATACTTATCTAATAGGATTTCTGCACCATCATGCAATTCTTACAAAGCTAGCAAATTAGAACAAACATATAAAATTTTTATTGTAATTTAAGATGCTGTATATAGTCGAACTACACAGGCAGACACAAACTTCAACACTACAGAATTTTGTTAAAAAAGGATTTCCCTCAATCTTTCCACTAAAGTTAAAATAAATATATTTTATTTTGCCAAGTTGCTGTATCAATAACAATTAAATAGTTTATTTCCAACATTCTTTGTGGTCATCCTACACCTACGAAAACTAAATAAAATTAAAAACAAACAAACAATCAAACAAACTAACTAACTCACAATTTTTTAGGCTGTCCCACCCTCCATGACTCTGCTGACTTTGCTGCTGAGGTCCTGTAACTCTGAAAATCCATTTTATCCTGACACGCTTGTGATATTCTCCCTCCGAAGCTCAAATTTATCAAGTTCCCAGTAGAAAGGAGTATGTATAATTAACAATAAAACAGATTTCCAAGACTGACAGTCCCATGTATAAAGTTTTTAACTACATAACCTTATGCCTATTGAAATGCTCACCTTTGTGGGAGGGAAATCTCAGATTCTTGTTACATCTCTCTCAACAGTGGAGGGGGAAAAAAAAGGAAAAATTTACCACTGTTATAGAAGGGGAATGAAAACAATAACACAGAGCAGCCACAGACTGTTCATTCATTAAGAGACTAGATCAGCAGATAATGAAAACTTAAGTATTTCTGCTACAGTAATTTACATCACCTATAGACTTTGCTCAATTTTCTTGCTTTCTTCAAACAGTGGGGACTGCCAAGAAGTTTTTTAGTCATGTTTGTAATCAATCGTCTAAAAGACGTTACATTGTACATGAGAAAGTAACAAACACTTAAAACACTAAGACACTAAGATCAAATTTTACTTTCAGTGTGAATTGTACCAGCAAACAATTAACGAGGTAATTACTGGTAAACCAGGTAATTAACAGGTAATAGACTAGAATTTTACTCTTGTGGTATATCAGCTGATGTCCCTGGCATACCCTGGCATAATGTCCTCAGATTACAAGGGACAGGGTTGAAAGTTTGTAGTCATGACATCTTTTAGGCAAATTACAAGTGGAGTTGTTTGAGGGAGCTGAATTAAATAAGGACACTGAAGCAGAAATATTTTAGTATGTCTGTAGGTGATGTTAGGATCAAGAGCAAAGTTGCTGTACTCCCTGTATGAAGTAGTCACAGTCAAATGCATGCTAATACTGCTTTTTAAGGGGGACGAAAAAAACATTGGAGATGCAGTGGCTATGATCAACTGATAAGAAGGAAGTATCAATAATGGAGAGAAGAAAATAATTCAAAATATGTTATAAGTAATGTAACCAGAGGAAATTTGGTTGGAAAGAAGAAATTCAGCATTCATGAGGAGGCAGGTTTGATGTGGGAGGATCAGAAGAGGAAGTCTATAAATACACTCATAGCTGAGAGAAAAGACTGCAAAGGTTGAGCATTGGAGTTGGGAAAGAGGACTGTATTGGTCATAGCTTCAAATGGTAGTTTTATCTATGTTATGCAACTAACCGGAAAAAAAATAATACAAAGTGACCCAGTCATAAAGAGATCTCTGAACTGCAGGTTCTCTGCTTTATATTTCATGTCTTGGAAGCAGTGCCAACTGAATATCTTTTTCTAATTCCGTGGTTCACAATTTGCTTCATATGTATCTGTGTTAATTATTTATCCGGTCACATAGTTTTAATTGGGAAAAGAAGCCTGTACATTCCTTGATGTACCTCCCTAGGCTCTGTGGTAATTAGTCGTTTCTTACTTTTTTAACAAGGTGTGTTTGTGTATGTGTATAGATAGAGTTTTATTTTGAAGAGAATTTATGTGATCCTATTTGAATGTACTTGATGCACTTTGAAAAGCAAGAATCAAAAAGTCTCCTTGTGTATGCTGAGGCAGTGGGTTTACGTCATTTACATTTCAGTGATTATCTTTCACACGTTAGGTACATTGTGGAACTACACTGGAAAATGCTGCTGTGAAGTGGAAAGATTCAGAGCATAATTGTAAGGAAAACATTGTTAGAATCAGGCAGGATTGAATGAATTTGGAAATATACTAGTCCAATATCTCAAGAAAGTACAGAACAGTGTTTGATCTGTATCAAGCATTCTTTCTTTTCCAACTGATTTGGGGCTTTGAAATAATATTATTGGATCTTTAAATCTATGGTCCATCCAGCCAAAATTCTTATTTAAATAATGGGTATCAGAATAAGTTTAATTTGTTATTCAGGAAACAACATTCTTGAGTATGTAAAATAAAAACAAACTAAAAAAGCCGCAAAGCACCTCGTTTCTTTAAGCTGGTGGCACAATGTAGCAAGTACAACTGGCTGTATCGGGTCATGTTGCACAAAGCTATCAAATTCAAAAGCTATTTTTGAACACTCACTGCCAGTGGGTTGTTACCTACAAGCAGTGAGTCTTTTACTGTTATCCATGGGAAGGAATCAGTGGCAGGTGTTCTGCTTCTGGCATAGCTCTGCTTTAGAATTTATGGGATTCTTTCTTTTTCCAAGGAAGATTTCATTAAATGCTGTTACAACTCTCTATGCATAGTCAACAACCCTGGACTGAAAAATAAAAGAAGAAAAGAATTCCTTCTCCTTGCAGATTCTGAACAAAAGGAATATATTACCCTAATGCTTATTGCAGAGAAGAATGATGCCTTGTATGGTACCATTTATTGTTATAATAAAGAACAGGTTCCTGACAAGACAAGCTGTTCATTAGAATGCCAATGGCAATAACAGTAAGAAGTACATAACTAGATGTTCCTGCCAGCCCTAAAGACATTTTGTGCTCATGAACAACCCTTAGGATATTCTTTCAACAAGCTACAAACTTTTATTTGGCTCAGGAATGTATAGGTATCCTGTAGACTAAATTTATGATGCAAAGAAATTTATCTCAGGGACTCCCCATACGCAGAAATAAAAATGTAATTATTCTGGTGTGTATCTTTCAGACGCCATGAATTTCAGTTACACCCATAGTGATTTATCTAAAAATAGGAAAAAACCTGTATTGGTTGGGTTTATTTGCTTTGGTTTTTTGTTTTTTTCTTCAATTCTACCAGCAGAACTTAGTTCCAGTTTTAAGACCTGCATGTTGTATATTAATTTTGTCTAACTGAATGACATGATTAGCATCAGGTTTTTCCATCATAGCAATAACATTAAATTCATTATCACACGTGAAATTGATAATTTTTTGTTAGCAGTTGAGAATAAGTACAAAATTTAATTAAGAGAATGAATTGATATCATGAGAATGGAAAATAAATTTAGGAAAATTACGTTCTAATGGAATTTTGTTCTAATATGATTTCTGTAATGGATGCTTATTTGTCTTATAGATTTGGTAAATGTTAAAAAAAAGTTAATTTTTTAGGGAAATGTCAATATAAATGACATAAAAAATTACCGCCCAAAAGGCATGGCTATTTCACAGCAGATAACAAAGGCTATTTAAAGTAATAATTGCTTTAGATAGGTAGGTGTAGTGGGTTGACTCTGGCTGGCCTCCAGGCACCCACCAAAGCCTCTCTCTCTCACTCCCCTCCACAGCTGGACGGGGAGAGAAAATATAACAAAATGTTGATGAGCTGAGATAAAGACTGGGAGAGATCACTCACCAAACACCATCATGGGCAGAATAGACTTGAATTACAGATAATAATTGAATTTATTACAAACAAAATCAGAGCAGTATAATGAGAAGTAAAATAAAACCTTAAAAACACCTTCACCTTGCCCTTCCCTCCATCCCAGCTCTACCTCCTCCCCCAGTGGCACAGGGAGACAGGGAATGAGACTTACGGTCTATTCATCACGAGTTATTTTTCCTGCTGCTCAGGGAGAAGAGTCCTTCCCGCGCTCCAGCATTGTTGTCCCTCCCACAGAGTTCTCCATGAACTTCTCCAAATGCGAGTCCGTCTCACGAAAAATAGACCTCTCCAACCTGCTGCAACATGAGTCCATCTCACTGATGCCTCATCAGGTGGATCTCTGCATCCCCATGGAACTCCATGGGCTGCAGGGACACAACTGCTTCACCATGGTCTTCACCACAGGCTGCAGGGGAATCTCAGCTCTGGTGTCTGGAGCACCTCCTCCCCCTCCTTCTCACCCTCTCTTGATGTCTGCGCAGTTGTTCCTCTCACAAATTCTCATCCAGATCTTCTCTGACTGCAATTACAGCTGTGCAATAACTTCTTCTTCTTCTTCTTCTTCTTCTTCTTCTTCTTCTTCTTCTTCAAGCAAACCCAATACAGTAGATCATATGACAACTCATTGAACAGTTATATGATTGAAATTCATGGAAAGAAATAGAATCCAAAAGCTGCCTATGTGAAATTACTAAGTAGTTTAAGAGGAAAAAAAATAAAGAGCCAATTTTTTTTTAGTCATGATGCCATGACAGAAAAGTCCATCCAGATATTAATATAGGCATAATCCAAGGAAGGAATGGTTGGAGAAACAACACCATGTGTAACAAAGCTTATGTGTCCCTAAATTTAAGTCTGGTCATAAATGAACGGGTTAGTTTTCTGTTTTCTTGTTGTATTGTGTATGAACTGAACCACAGAATCACAGAATAAGCTGAGTTGAAAGGGACCCACAAGGATCGAGTCCAAATCTTGGCCCTGCACAGCACCAACCCCAAGAGTCACACCATCTGCCTGAGAGCATTTGTACAAATGCTTCTTGAGCTCTGTCAGGCTTGGTGCTGTGATCTCTTCCCTGGGGAGCCTGTTCTGGTGCCCAACCACCCTCTGGGTCAAAAACCTTTTCCTAATGTCCAACCTAAACTACCTCTGACACAACTTCAGGCCATTCCCTCGGGTCCTGTCATTGGTCACCACAGAGAAGAGGTCAGTGCTTCCCCCTCCTTTCCCCCTCACAAGGAAGTTGTAGACTGTGACAAAGTCTCCCCTCAGTCTCCTCCAGGATGAGCAGATCAAGTGACCTCAGCTGCTCCTCACATGGCTTCTTCTCAAGGCCCTTCACCATCTTTGCTGCCCTCCTACTATGTGTAGTGGTTAAGTACAGATATTTCAAGAGAAACAAACATTTTATTAATTTATCCATGTTAAGTACCCTTAAATATTGTTTAGCTCAGCAGTTTGTCACAGAAGAGGAATAACTGTTTACAAGAGATTATTCCAGCTTTATCTACAAATCTGTAAACTGGTTTATATTTATTATTACTATTGATCTAAGTAAGGTATACAAAAACCTCTTTCAGTGATTCAGTTTATTAATTCCTTATTAGTGCTATTTTATCATCCTAGGCCATCTATTTCTACTAAAAAGAACCTTTCATTTTAAGGAGTTCACAAGTGACCTAAAATTACTTTAGCATTAACAGCATTGTATTTTCTTTTGAAAGACAGTATCTTAACTAAAGCCAATCTTTTCTTTCCATAAATCTAAACTATTTATATGAAGTATTTGTCATATGTAAACTTTCTTAGTTTATTTGAACAGAGAATACTCTATAATGTTTATTGAAACAGCTTGTATGTTAAGCAGGAGTTCATTAGACTTGTGTTGGTCCCATGAGTATGCATTCCACAATCTTAATATTTCCCCCGTAGAGGTTCTGTTTTATGCATAAATGAGTTTTACTTATATTGTAAGAAGTTGGAGGAGGAAAGATGTCAGTTTCAGATAAGGTGTTCCCATTAAACATTTTTTTAATATGCATTAACTATATAGACTCTCATAGTCTAATGCATAGCTGCGTATAAAATGACTTTCTGCCAGATTATAGTACAACCACAAAACTTCTTAGTTGCCATAAAATACCATAAATTGACCTTTGAAGTTTATGCTTCAATTTTTGCCCAATTGCTGTTTTGCATTCTTACAAAATTCCACTAAAGTAGTTATTAATTTTATCGATATGGAACAGTGAGGAGGACCCAGGCAGGTGCAAAGGAGGAAACTTATTTGCAAAAAACCCGTCCTTTTTATGCCGTTAGTCAGTTTTTAGTTTAGATAGTTTTAAGGCACAACAAACCCGATTTAACCAACCACCATATACCACGGTGCGGGCACGAGGCATTCATGCAGCAAGCCTCACTTCCCCCATTCTAGCTGAGCCATTCTCCCACAGTCCCTTTCTACTTAGGCTAAGTAACAGGCTGGAGCCATGATTTTACCAGGCCTTCCCTTTACAAAGCTTCACCTATCGGTCACAATTAATTCCTTCAACACCACTACAGGTATGCTGAAAATGCAACTAAATTTATGTATGTCATAGATTTTTGTCTGATGAATTGTTATTATTATCAAAGCATGACTCATAGCACTATAAAGAGGAAAGACTAAGGTGAAAATACAGGGAAATTAAACATTACAATGAGATAAAAAAATTTATCTAGTCTAATACAGTCCTACATGACTATTAAAAGAGGATAGAAACTATACAGGTCTTCCATCTTGACCCGAATACAAAAAAGGGAAGAGTAAGGAAAATATCTCTTGCTTAAAGAGATCATGCTCAGATATCTGTGATGTGTCATGTTACTATTGATATCAAGATGGTTGAAAGCATTTCCTGTAGTTTGTCTAAGTTCCTAGTGATGACTTTTATCTAGGAGACTTCAATAACCTTTCTATGGCAAGTGGTTTTATGGTGAAGGGGAGAGGGAAATCAATAAGAGTACCTATCAAATTCCCAAGGCATGCAAAGGTAAACTGGCCTTCCTGTTGAGCAAAAAGTCTTTTACGATAACCTTTCACCTTTACTTTGAACTTACTTCTTCATCTGTGAACAATTTACCCTGAAGTTACTTTCAAACAGAATTGGAGGACAGACAGTTGCAGATGTGTGAAATGTAAAATCACTTGGAGAAACATGGCTTTGTATTTATTATAAACTGAAAAACCATTCCCCAGAATGATGGAGGAGAAAGAGGAGAGGGAAGAGGAAGAAAAAAAAAAGAAAAAAGGGAAACGAAATAAAGGAGAGAAAGGGAAAAAAAAAAAAAAGGAGGGGAAAAGAAAAGGGGAAAAAGAAGAATAGAATTCTGAGCAAGAGAAATGTTCCTGAAGTTTACTTGATTCTTTGCCAACCAAATATAAAAAGAGATACAGTTTTGAACACAGGTTGTTCAAGAGAGAAATAATTGCCTGAATCAGAAGTAAGGTTGTGGATCAATAAGTAATCACTGTTTATATTTGTAGCCCTTGATGTTTTACTTCACTGTTGGAATAATTCTGTTCTCATGTTTTTGAAACCTTTAGAAGGATTATCTAAACGTAAATTTCTTAAAAGTGATTATGACTTAAACCATTACCTATATGTATGTGTACATGCTTATCTTTCTTCATTTTATATATCCTCTTAAATTCTGCTATGCCACTGCTAAAATTTGCTTACATATTTACTCTTTGTTTAATAGAATACTTAAAATATTACTTAATTTCTTGTAAAATCAGTGACCAACAGAAACAACAAAACCAACATAAGAAACACAGCCAAATTCACATCTCTTGAGATACAGAGTTTCTGATGGCACTTAACAGCAGCTATAAATTGGCTTATTTTCATTTTTTGCTTATTGCATGGGAGATTACACATTTTAGCCCGTCCTAAAATTATTTTTGCAAATCACTAACTTTGAGAAAAACTCTTCAATGACATCCATGTTCTCTTACCAAATTATGAACTGGATTTGCAAAAAAAACCCCACAACCCTATCTGGGATATAGACTCTTACATGACCTGTGCTTCTATTAATGAATTTAAACATGTCCAATTAATACTTTATGGTAGAACATAGAACACATCTTAGTAAACAGTTGGTATGAATATTTGTCCCAATCTATTTTATATTCCCCCACACAGTATGTATCAAGACTTGGTTAAAATGATGTGAGAACAATTTCCAGTAGAAACTTTGCTGGAAGATGTGATGTTTTGGACATGCAAACACTTTCATTAGCATGGCCTTGGACATGTTAAGGATGCTTTTGCACATATTTCATCTATTATTGCATGTTTATTCATAAAGTCATAAGGGGTCACAACACTAATAGAATTGTACTGTGTGTATTTTACCTTTATCTACAGGAGATGCTCATCAGGCTTCTCTGAGAGATAAAACAGTTATTTTTCCAGAATAAATAAAGGCAAACAAAAAGTATTTCTGGCTTCACTTCTACAAAATAATTTAATGGTCTTACCCATATTTCACTGCCTTTCCCAATAAAAAAGTGTTCATAATTTATATATTTTTGCATTTAACCTTTGATAATTTAGGTACCTTTTTTTTTGTATTCAATCAAACTCTGTCCTACCCCAAGTAAAACATCATAAAATTAATTTTTGTTTTTTTCTTTTAAATTGGATGGTAAACAATATTTAGTGAAGGGACGTATTATTATTACTGAAAGTATTACTCACATAATACACAATATGCTTTCCTGCAGTTCTGCTTTGCAGTCATAGCTGTTGACTTCCTAATAGCCATCTGAAGACACAGGAAACAAAACAACAAAAATATTCACAAAAAGTATACATAGAAGCTATTGCTTAAGTAGATCATGCTCCCTTGACAACAAAAATTCCACTAGATAAAACTTATTTGAAATTTGTATTAATGTTGACATATTTAATATCTATAAACTCTTGCTAAAGAGATGCATTTTAATCCACTGTCCCTCCCAAAAATAAGGTTTTGGGACCTTTCATGGTTTAGTGTTTGGTTTTGATTTCTTGGGGTTTTTTTCTCTTTTGAGTTTCCCTACTGTTACCAGGCAGCAATTTTTCATTGCTGCTGAAAGGAGACTGTTCTGGCTGTACAATCAAAGAAACATCTACCAAGAAAGAGAATCAGTTTCATGCTAAACTTTGCTATCTCAAGTGTCCTACTCAGGATAGGTTTTTTTCACATGTCCATGCTTTCAGCAGCATAGTTTAAATAGCTAGCTGAGAGCACCCATAAGAATTTGCACCAAAACAGTGTGACCATGTCTAGACTCTGTAGTCTGTATGAGTTTCATACAGAGTTTGTGTCCAAAGCTACACTGTCTGACCTCCTCTGCATGCTCATAACTTTCCCACTCATCTTTTTTATTTTGTTTCCTTCTTGTCAGGTTAGTAGAGCACCATGCTGTTGCTGCAGCACTTCCTCCCTTCCCACTGCACTTGCTGTGATTGCTCAGTTTTGTCCCATTCTGTTAAAAGAGAAATCCTTTCTTGTATGACACAAGCATTTTACACAGCATTTTAATATGCTTACTTTACTGACTGTCAGTATAGGTAACACATGTCTGAAGGATGTGGCATCATCCAGGGGAACCTGGACAAACTGAAGTGCACCCATGGGAGCCTCGTGAAGTTGACAAAGCCAAGTGCAAGGTGCCACACCGGGGTTAGGGCAACCCCCAGTGTCAGTACAGGCTGGAGGCTGAACAGAGAGACCTGGGAGTACTGATGGATGAGAGGCTGAGCACAAGCTGGCAATGTGCACTTGCAGCCCATAAGGCAGATTGTATCCTGGGCTGCATCCAAAGAAGTATGACCAACAGGGTGAAGTAGGTGATTCTGCCCCTCTACTCCACTTTCACGAGACCTCACCTGAAGTGCTGCATCCGGCACAGGAAGGACATCGACCTGTTGGAGTAAATCCAGAGGGGGCACATGAAGGTGATCAGAGGGCTGGAGCATCTGTCCTGTGAAGACAGGCTGAGAGAGCTGGGGCTGTTCAGCCTGAAGAAAAGAAGGTTCTGCGGAGGCAGCCTTCCAGTACCTAAGGGGATCCTACAAGAAAGCAGGAGAGGGACTCTTCACAAGGGCATGTACTAATAGGACAAGGAGTGATGAATGAATGAAAAACTTTATACAATGTCTGCTTTTGAAATTTACTATACAATGCTTTATAATAAAATAATTATTATTTACTTTTATCAGGGATCCAATATAATTATAATGGGGATCATTCCCATTGCAGAATCAACAATAATATTTTCTTTCACTCCTTTGCCTTTCTCTCTATTCTTCATAATTCTAAAGTCTATATTTAGCATGGCCCCTTTTTTCCCTTGTGATTGTGCTCGTCATTCCCTTCCACCAGCATGATTCCATCTTTTTGTGAACACTTAACACATAAATTTTCAATATTTATTCAAAATTACACATACTGCCTTCTGCAAGGCTTGAACAGGATGCAAATTCCTCCTTCTATCTATTCGAAAGGCTGCATATCTCTTCTGCCCCTCCTAGTGCTATAATAATGTAGCATGATGAGATCCCAGACTTTAGATGAATAAGGCATAATAATGACAATGTTGATATGAAGTGTTGATCTGAAGCAAGCTGACACCTTACAGAATAAAATTTCCTTTTCAGATCAAGATCCAGAAGATTAACTCTGCAAAGAAACAAACTGTGAGATGACATCTGGCAGATGCAGGAATCTGGACACACACAATAGACAGAAGGTGACATAACCTCAGAGTCTGGATGATCCTGCAGTATTTAGGCTCAACAGAGCAAATCAAGGTCTGAAAACCTAATCTTTGTCTGTGGTACAGTGTTGTGTGTAACACCTACACAGTGTTACCTAGTAATGATAATAGAATATTTTATTTGTAGTCTCTTCTGACCCATGGTCATGTTTATTTCTTTCATTATGTCTGAATATCAGGCATGAAGCCTGATGATCCCTAGGCATGAAACTTTGTGATTTGGGAGCAACAGCTCCCAGACAATTTTTTCTGGTCAGTATGCAGTATGTTTTTCCTTCATTTAGTATTTTGGGTTTTTTCCTTCCTTTTCTGTAGAACCATTATTCTGATTTCTTTTTTTTCGTTGAACTGTGTTTGCCATCCATTATTCTTAGTATTTAAAAGATATAACTTTCAGTGGTCCTACTAACTCGCTGGACCCAGAAAGCTAATTTTACTTATAAAATATGGGGAAAAAAAAGTGTCAGTCTATATGTGACTGCTTTCAGATTCATAAGCTACATCTATAAGAACATAAGAAGAATCTTCTTGGCCATGGTGCCTATATAAGAGGTAAACTGCAGCATGGCACAGAAGAGCCACTGCTTCTTGGAAGTAATGGAGAGAAAAGACACCTCTCATATCCTGTTGCTGAGTCAGGAGCAGTGCCACACAATCAGACAGTGGAAGATCTACACAGCAGAATATATTTCAGAAAGTATAAGGAAAAAATATACATCTGAGAAGACACCCTATATAGCACAGTTAATTTATTTTTTGACATTTTTGACATAATTTTTGACATTTTATTCTTAATTCTTTAGTGTGCAAGTTACCTTCTTTAAATTCTTTAACATATTTTCTGAGCTGTTTGTGTGTCTCTTGCTTTTTCCATAAACTCGTATTTTACACTTAATAAAGTACTGGGCAAGTAAAAAATTTCTTTATATTCTCCATGATGTCACATTAATCTTTTATCTCTCCCCTCCTATCATCCACAGTGTGGATAGCTGAGGAACATGAAGTGTGCTACAGCAGATGTTGAAACCACTTTGATCAGTGCACTTGCAATGCATAACTTCCTCTGAGCACATATCTGTCCTCATTCTTTCTGACATCGCTTTAACATTCTTGTAAGATTTTATTCCACACCATCATGCTTCTTCATACTGTTTTCTCCTCCATGTCTGAAAAAAAAAAAAAAAAAAAAAAAAAGAATGGTTACTGGACTTCTCTACTTCCTCGACCATTTTTTATGTAGATTAAGTTCTTGTCTCATGAGGAAAGGAGCTTGAAACTGAGAGCAGGGGATGAAGATGGGGTAGGGTGGTGTGTGTCTATTTTTATTTTTTTCTGTCATCAGATCAGACTGTTGCACGCCATATTTAGTAGCATAACCATCTGCTTCTTTCCCCACTTTTGAATATTCTCTGAAACATAAAAGACCTTTAAATGTCTGGAACTCGTGTTTCTCCCATAAATAGTGTGGTTTTGAGCAGCTCTCTTAATGGTAAAACAGTGCCATTTTGTAGGAAAAACTACCTCTTAACACCATTTCCATAGGAAGTTCAAAGAGAATAAATTATTTATTACGTTCAAGACTGGGCAAAATGTTCATTAAAAATATATAGAGACCTAGATTCTAGCTGGAGATGACTTTAGCAATGAACTTGAGGTGTGCCAGTTATAAATATCTGACTTGACTTGCACGCGTATAGGGTATTTTTTACATGTCACTGGCTTTACCTCTTTTTTTATAACCTAAGGGAATCTTATTTCCCTTAGCTTCTCAGATTAAAAACAAAACAAAACAACCTCACAACTAAGCAGCATTCGTTTTGATATTCAAGAAATTTGAAGAAAGGTGAAGCTTCCTTCTTTTAAATGAATAACTGTAATCCAACAACACAAAATCTAATGTGACACACCAAAGTAATTTGCTGCAATTAGATATGGTTCAGATCAAATACAAGAACCGTTGTGTTAGCATCTTATGAAGCTGTTTACTTTAAAACTTGAACTGAATGTCTTGATCTTTATTTCTGGTTGAAAAGTACAGCTTTGCCATGAAGCAAAGCAGCAGTAAAGGAGAAAATCTGCTGTTGTGTACTTGACATTAGACTACCTAAGTTCTATTGCATAATTTTTCTATTTAAGGTTCATCTGTTCAGGCAATTCAAATTCTGCAGGCATTCCAGAGAATGGTTTAGCAGTGTGAAGAATTTGCTGTAGGAATAGGAGACAACTGAATATTGATACTGAATAAATAATAATAATAGAAAGAGATGTGGACTGATGCAGTCGAGAGATGGTGATCAGATCATTTACATTAAAACTTATCTTCTCTGCATAATAAGGCATCATTATAAATCTTTCTCACTGCTAAGACTGAAGGGACAGGCAAGGGGAAATGTTTGTGTATGACAGGTGCCGCTGGTATCAGCAAAAAATCTGGGGTCCTGCAATAGAAAAATTGAATTTGAAGAGAACTCCTTTCTCATACTAAAAATTCTGTCTCCTCATAGAAGATTTATTCTCCATGCTTCATATGATGCCACATTTAAAGGCAATACCCTCCCCACAGGCCCCCCAAAAAAGTAAAATCAGAGCTATCAATAACGATTATTTGATTATTAAAACAAATATAATGTGTAGAACTGAAATAATTTAAAAATAATTACTCCTTCAATTACAATCCTTTATATTCCTCTGTGGAGAGCTTTTGAGAAATATTACATCTTTAAGATTTGCTCTAAAATCAGTGAGGTCTAAAATATTTTATTCATACACAACAGAAAAAGTGAGTGTTCTCTTTATTTTTCATATGCAAATACAACAGTTAATTGCGCATTATTTATCACTGGTACTTTTTAAGCTTATAAAAGGAAATGCAGTGCATTCTTTTGTGACAGATCAGGAGTAGCCAGCACTGCCTGGTGGAGCAGGGAATAGCAAGTCCAAGCTCAACAGTCAGAAGAAGATGAAGGTTCAGGTAAAAAGGTAAAGAAGTGACAGCTGTAAGAAACAGAAGTGCTTAGGGTAGGTAGGAGTGGCAAGGAATGAAATGTGATTCAAGATGCTGTTGATAAAGCCTTGGTAAAATTGAGTAAGACCAGTAGAGAAGCAAACAGCAAAACTGAGAAGCTGAGGAGTGCTGTGAGGTTGATGGCAAAATAAGTGGCATTTACATTTCAAAAAGTTATAATATTTTTTCTCCAACTTCATTGAAATCCTTTATCTGAAGACATATATACTTTAAATGTTACTGTTATCTTCTCACTTGTTCAGTATCATCATGAGCTGTCTTTGTTTTAACAGTTTCAGTTAATGAATGGTAATACAGAGTAGCATTGTATTTTCTGTACTAGTTTTATCGTTGTGGCTAAAAGTTCCTCTAAATATTTAGAAGTGTGAATTCTTTCTTTTATGACTTTTAAAGAAGTATTCCTTCACTTTTATCAAAGGCTGATAGACCATCAAATTCCCTTTTAAAATAGTCCAGCCTTTTGTACTCTACATCATATTTTCAAAGTTTGCAAAATATAATTTTATAATTAACTCCATCCTTAAAAGTGTCTTTAAGTTGTAGTATGTGCTTCATTTATTATTAAGAAAATTATCATAATTTTGTTCCTATACTGATAATCAGTTGTAATAAATTCTCACACTGAACAGAATCTAATTCCCTTAAGGACTAAGTATTAGTGGGAATTCAGCAGGCTTCCAAATCCCTATGAGCATGCAATTAGAGTTATTATTAGGGTTCTCTGACCTGAATACCCTGCTTTATTATCACCACTCTCAAATCATTTAGCATCCTTACTTCTACATAAAATTATAGAATGGCTTGGGTAGGAAGGGAACATCACCTAGCTCCAACCCCTCTGTCATGAGAAGAGATGTGTTCCACTGGACCAGGTTGCTCGAAGTCACATATAACTGTCTGACTTCTGTGACAAAATTAGTGGAAAATGAAAACTTAAATGATGTGAGACAACTCTGCCTTACACTCAGAAAATGTCAAAGTTAAGATATGTGGAATGGAATATTTTGCACTCAACAAGATAGTTCTTTACACTGAAATTTATTCATGAGAAGATTTCTATTCATCTTAATTTAGGAAATTATCAAGGAAACCTGAGTCATGCTGAAATAACCAATATTTTCCATAAAGTGTTTTCTAGATGTTAATCTTTCAGTTAATGGTTGAAAGCCTTAAAGTTCTGACTAAAGCAACATAAATTAATTTCATTACCTTTTTTTTTTTTTACTGATTTGAAGGGATACTTTATTTCTGAAGAAGAAAGAAATGTGCTTTGACAGTTCTACTTTAGAGTCTCTGATGAAATCTCTTGTGTAGGATCTTCTGTTAAAGTAACATGAACAGGGTCTCTTCCGTTCTGTGTCAGGACTGCTCTGTAACATAAATATGTTATAAAAATAAAAGTTTTCCACACCATCATCCTTGCAGAAGTAAGATCATATTAAAATCAAATAGTATTTTTGCAAGATGTATCTTGCTTTTAAGACTATTGTTTGCTATTCTGCAGGGGGATAGGATATCTTAGAATTTACAACATAGTGCTCTGAGTGTATTTGTATCTCACCACTAAAGGATGTAAAGAATGATTTATAGCAGACATTGTTTAGACACTTTTTTTTCAAAATATTGCATAAAATAATATTATATGAAAAAGTTCAGGCCAGGTTGAAACTAGAAAATGAGTCTGTGAGACCCAGGAAATAAAGAACATCATTTTAGAAAGGAAGAAGTGTTATCCTTCCTTATGCATAGCTTGTATCCAGCTAAAAAGCTTTCAAAATCAACAACAGCTTGGTTGCTATTCATTTTGTCATTCATACTTCACAGGCTTATGCTATCCAAGCTGAAGTTAAGCTAACCATAGCAAATAGATCTACCAGACACATCTTTACTGTGCCTTCCTTCCCTATGTTTCTACTTTCTGCTACACCCACGACCACAATGTATGAGTTACAGGTGATGATGAACTCAATTAAAAGGTCAAGATATATGCCAAGGCATATTGTTTTTCTCTTCAGCAACAAAATGGGTCCTAATCACCATTACAGAGCACTCTGCATTAGTGAAAATTAGTGACATTTGCATGTTGATGAGAACTAACTAGCTTAGTATTTACATGGGACAGAGACATTAATGCTTTTCACTCCAACAGTACAGTTGGTTTGAAACACAGCTAAGTGAAATCAGTTATCTTGCAAACATCAATTCCTCTCCCTGTGTAAAGTAGGCTACAAGACATCACAAATGAAAAAGGGCTGAGCACTAACCCCTTCCTTGGCCACTTGCTGGGCCTGTAATAAGGCTTTGCCTCAAGACACCAGGAATACAGTTTTACCTCTTTTACCTCATGCAAAACAGCATGAGAGGCCTAAAGTAAATTACCTTTCATCATTGTCAAAACAAATAAAGGAGCCAGCCTAAAGTGGAAGTCTTTCATAATAGAACAGTAAATAGCGGATTTCTATTTCTTCCAAGTATTCCCCCAGGAATTAATGTATGCTATTGATTCAGTCCGCTGGAATTTTGAATGCATCTGAGGTTAGCAAGGTCTGTCAATACCAAAAATGTCAGCAGGTGAATTCGTTACTGTTGTCTGCTCATACATATATCATTTACTTAAAAAAACAGCAGTATCTCATTTGCATGTATTATATTCAAGGTCAGCAACTTGGCAAATAATTGGCTCATATAGGAGACATTTTATTAAATAGCAACTAACAGTAATTTTTGTTACACAGATTTGAGTTATTAGGTCTGAGCAAAGATCTTAAAAAAAACTGTTATAATTGATTTCTAAAAATAGTAGAAATAAAAATCAGTTATGCTGACTATGAAATTATAAATGTATTATACAATTCACTGCAATAAGTAGAGCAACATTACTGTGGTTGTTTACAAAAATAGTCATTTACAAACAAAATAAATAGTTTCTATTGGTTTTAATATTTACAGATACACATCCAAAGTGTCATTGTGACACTGACACTTATCATGATGTCTCACTCTCTCTGAAATAAACCCACTATTTAATAAAAAATTGGTTGATAGTTGCAGCATATCATAAACTGATTTTATTGATTTTACATTTTTAAGATGTGAATTTTACTTGTAACATTTGTTTGGTTTCGCTTTCAAGTCAGATTTTTTAAGGTTACTGTAAATGGTTTTCTTAATCATAGAAATGAAGGGTAAGAAGTTGTTTAATCACATTTACAACTGTAATAAAGTTTAACATCTCATCACTTTACAGGCCAATGTATTCATTAATTCAGCTTTTTAAAATGTAAAACTGACTAATACAGAATCTTTATTAGGTTTTTCAGCTTCATATTCTTCTAGCTATGGTCAATAATGCAAGATAAGCCTTTTATCAGTCAGCAAACAAAATTGCCACTCATAATGTAAAAACTGGAGTAATATAAGCAGTTTATTGGGGAGAAAAACTTAAGAAAAATAAATTTTCTCCGAGATTGTTTCAGAATATATTTCATGAAAATTACCATTCAACTGTTGTACTCAAGATGAAAAAGAGGATTTGACACTTATTGTTTTACAGTGTAAAGAGGGAGAAACTGAATTGTTTAAACTAGGAGTGAAACCAGACAATCAAGGAAAGAAAGATGCTTAAAATCTAGCTCAAAACTTGCTCATTCAGAATCCAGCTCAGCTTGCTGGTATGCAGCATCTTTCTCTCTTCTGGGGAGTAAAAGGGAGTAATGATAATGCTTCCACTTGCCCAGGCAAGCCAGCATTTTCTGTTTTACTGCACACACACATTTTCTGGTTTGTTGCACACACATATGAGAAACCTCTCCTGCCAATTTCTTTTATCATTTTGTTCATTGATTTTCGTCAAGATTGTGTGATTACATTCTTAGGATGAGAAAAAAGTTCACTCAGTCACAGTAATTTCTATCAAGACTTTCAGAATCTCTCTGTTTCTATATCTATCTTTCTCTCTCCCTTGCTTTCATTCTTTTCTCTTTCTCTCCATTAACTAAACAGTTCTAAGATTTCTTTCCTGAAGTTCTACAATATTTACCTTCTAAAAAATCTAACAGTGGGCCCACTGGAATGATACAACGTTTTGCTCTAGAAAAAGACATATTTCTTGAGTGTGAAGAAGAAGAAAAGAAAGAAAACAAACAAAAAAAAATCAACAAAAGCAACAATGTATGCTAAGTTTCTGGGGGCTTTATTAGTTCCATTAGAAAATACAAGAATATTACAAGGGATGAAAATGTTAAAAGCAATGTTTTATAGACCAATTTTTTACTATGACACTATACCTCCATTATATTACACTCACAATTAAGAGGAATATTCTTTCATAAATGGGTATATTCCTAAAACAAATGCACATCTCAGTTGAAACCTCCAGAATTTTCTACTGTGTACAAATCTCCCACTGTACATCAATAGTACTTGATTTAGGTTTTTTAGTCACACCTTTAAGGATGTGTCAGCATATATGTTATACACATTTGTTATGGGATCTGTAGCTTGAAGGTCAGTTGCCTATGCACAAAAAAATTATCTGGAAAAGCTCATTCCTGAAGGTGCTTAACTCTCATTTGGCTCTTAACTTTAATAAATTCTGAGATTAACACTGTTCTTTAAGTACTTAACCTGAGCTACCACATTACAAGGAAGAGTAGTTGCTAGCATAAGATACATAACTTAAACCCTCTTGAGGTATTGAAATAATCTAGACAGATGTTTAATCTTCTCTGCAGTTGGAAGGACTTGGTATTTTACCACAATTCAAACACACAATAGTCGTGCACATCTTTGTGAATATCTACTACACTAGTCGGGGACACTTTTAGTAAAACACAGCCAAATAGAAGAACATCACCTCTATGCCTTACTTTTTCATGTTTCTTCCATGTGTTTAAATATGTTTCTCATCCCTTTGTACACGACACTCACTATTCTTTTGACATCTTATTTCAAAACTGATCTTTTTTGTCTTGGCCTTTGAAAAGTCTGTCCAAATTCCAAATAACATTCAACGTTCATGTTACCTTATTTGCTATTTGTCATGACTGTTGACCTTGAATGTTTTTATTCTTTGCTGCCTTCTCATATGGTACAGGTTGCACTGTGTATATTTACTACGTTTTTCATCAGGAAATGACAATTTGATCTGTATGATACAGAGCATAACTGCACTTTATAATATTCTTCATTAACTATATTCAGTGTAAACTAGAAACTTCAAACATGCACTCAAACTTCATCAAAACGAAATTTTATGACTTTTGAATGTCTTCTCATAAAATATAAAATAATGCCTTGTTATTTTGCTTTTGTCTGGAAAAGAGACATAAAGACAGATCAATAAAGAAATATAGTGTAAAGATACTTAGTAATAAAATAAAATAAAATTTAAATGTAGTTTTACATAAACCTGATTGGTGATATTAGAGCTAGAACATTTACAGATTTAGCTCCACTTCTTCTAGAAAAATATTTAGATTTTTTGGAGACGTATACTAATTTGGGAAAAAATGAATGAGTACTGTAGCTGCTTCCTCTTTATGTAACACAACTCAAGATAATTCACCTTTTAATCCAACACTATTCCATGTTTTCAGTCTAAATTAATGAGACTTTTGCATATTCTGCTGTATTCTACAAGACTTCTTCTGTCTAGAATAAACAGCACTCTATCAGTTATTTGACAACATTTCTTTGAATAACCAAAGGGGAAAGAGTGATGAAAAAGAATAAAAGTTTGAAACATCTGAATCCTGGATAACTAAGAATATCTGTGAGTAGGAAGGTGAAACAAATAGAGTGTTGCCGCTTCAGTGCTGTCTACAACTGACATTTATCATTCTTGTTGTGGTAAAGCAAGAAAAATTAAGGACCCTTGAGAGATTAGAACAAGACATTGATCAGATCTTACTAAGCGCTAAAAATCTTGTGCTTGAATTTGTAGTAAGTCCTTTAAAAGAGCTGTGTCAGCTCAAAATTTGGTTTTCATTAAATATGTGAATAAAAACTAACATGATTGTAAGATGGCTTGCAGGTGAAAAAAAGAAAAGGTGCTGTAAGGGCATACTTGAATTACAGTTACAAATCTGCTGTTATTACAGAGTGAGCAAAATCGGTCCATTTTTCCCTTTTCATTTTAACATAAATTTCTATCTCGTATGCTATGAAGTACCTATTGTTATAGATCTGATCATTGTCTATTGATGTCAGATAGTCCATTCATTGTGGTTATAGGTGAGATATAGGCTTAAGGAACTTACAGTTTTATCCTTCAACATGATCCATCAGACAAGGGAATTACATAAAATTGTTGGTTGGGGGTGGAGGAGTATGTGCATTTACAAATTTATGTCAGGAAAAATCCTTTCATCTATCAACAGCTTTTATAAGGCAAACACTCCTATGTAAACAAAGAACAAAACCCCAAAGAGACAAACATTCACAGAGCATTATGGTCAAAGAGATTATATACCACTTAAATACTTATCCCCAATATTTCTTAATAGTTGTCTCTAGAAAAATTATTTACTCATGAACTGCAAAATGTTCTTCAAAGGAACTCAGCTGTAATTTAGATCATATGAAATTTCTTTTTCAAAACCAAATGCTAGACTCATTTTTGTCTACTTTCATATGCGAATGGTTGTGTTGCTTCTATTAAGAACTTATGGCAGAAACAAACAAAAAAATTATTTGCATTTTCATTGCTTTTATCATCAGTAGTAGTTTTATTATATCTCTCTGTGAAGCAAATACAACCCAGTGTGTTTTTAATTTAAGATGGTAAAAGAGTTTGAGATGATTTCTGAAATGAGTTAAGTTTTTAAAGGTATGTCTTTAAAATCTTACAAGGAACAGCTTAAAAAAGAAAAAGTATTTCTCTAAACAGACAGAAATTATAGCTGTGAGTCCTAGTAGAACTCTATTTTGTTATGAAAAAATATATTAATATATTTGCTTCATTTTTAGTCTTTAACTATATCATACCTAATGTTCCACATATTTGAATATCCAAAGTATGGAAAACACAGTAAATGGGTAACTAATATCAGAAAGTTTATATATTTCAGTTCTCAGAAAGGCAGCAAGAACCTGGACTAGCTACCAGTTATATGAACATAATCGGCATGTTATATCAGGATGAGATGAAGGAAACTTGCCTGCTATGCAGAGTTAGCTAGTAAAAAAGCACTGAGGATAGAACAGGATGCAAAATTCTCCCCTTTGTAAACTCAGAATATTTCACTGAAATTTTGAGAGTGTAATTGTCATACTCTCATTATTGTGCAGTATTTTCCTAAGTCTATGTGTTTAAACTTAGTGAAAAGAACCCATTGTCAAAATATTAATGTAAAATTCTGCCGGTTAGATCACCACTCATGAGCTTTTCCAGTTGAGCAGAGAATTTTCACATAAAACCCCACAGCCATGTGCTCAGGAATAGTCTGTCTCTGAGCTCTACTCTTTCAAGAGGTTTTGGTGAAGGAATGCCTAATTTCTGTGTCCAGAGGAAATTTATGTCTGGATTAATTTTGAACTAATTGGACTCTGAAAGTCTGGAGATGTGCACAGGCACAAGAGTAGCTAAGTAGAGAACCTGAAACTGAAGCTGGACATTATCTAGGTAGCCTGAATGTTCCAAGGTTCAATGACAGCTGGAAGGATAGTGTTTTGGGGTTTTTATTTTTAAGATCTCAGTAATATTTCACATCCAAAATAAAGCTGTTTTAGGTATTGATGTACTAAATTTAAGAATCTAGTTCTGAAGTAAGGAAACTTGTTTCAAGTTGTATAAATGCCTTCCATACAAAGAACAAAAAACCCAAAAAACTCCCAAAAAACCCCCAACCCCCCTCCCCAAAAAACCCAAACAAACCCCGAAATGAAACAAACAAACAACAACAATAAAAAAAAACCTCCAACCAGACACAGAAAAAAAACCCCAAACCAAAACAAAACCAAACAACAACAACAACAACAAAAACCCCCACAAAATATAATATTTCTTTACTGGCTAAAAAAGACCCCCCTTCCTGTTAAAGAAACATACTAGGCATCTGCAGGAAAATTAATTTCCACTTTTTAAATAAATGCAATATTTTTCTACTTTGCTTAATTCCACAACAAAAATCCCCAGAAAACAACAGAACCCCCCCACCAAACTACACACACACAAAACAACAAAAAAACCCCAAACCACAAACAAAAGCCCTCAAAACAAAGTAATTAACATCTAAAAGTCATAAAATTTTAAATAATTAAAACAATTAAAAGAGATTTTATATTCCAGATATACCTTACAAATATGTAAAATGTACCTTTCTCTTCAATCAAGTTGATAGTCAAATCATATATGTTACTTGAGATCTTTGGAGAACTCCTTTAGAATTTTCTAAAAGGTGTCCTGATGAGCAATCACTTGGTCTGTGGAAAGGACTGTGAAAATATGTGGTATCCATCAAAGTCAGTCCTAAACAAAGAAAAATGAAATCTGAAATATAAGATAGATTAATCGGTGACTTAGAGGGCTTACCAGCTACTTCCCACACAGTAAATCCACAAAAAATAAAATGTATTTTTTTCATGTTGTTGAATGACTTTGTACATTTTCATGCAGTATTCCTGAAAAATACAAAATAGTAAAAATGTTCAAACTCATTCAGATAAAATAACCAGGCTGGTAATGCTTGGAGCTACCTCATTTTGTCTGTAACAAAATGTTTTGTGAAAACATCTGTGTTTTATTGTCTGTATACAATTTTTATTAACTTAGAAAGCTGTAGAGATATAAAATAAAAATCCGTTTCTTGAGAACTATGTATGTATATATGTGTTAAAAGTGAACTAAATAGTCCATACTTTTTTTGTCTTGGTGCACACTTAAAATTATTTGGATTCATTTAGGGACTAAAACTGTATATTCCTGATTTAGTCTGTCTCAGCTGGTGTGCAGATGCTTGGGAGGAATCAAATGCATCATCAGCAGCCCCCTGTTCTTTCACTGACTTCAGCATCTCCAAGTATCCCCCTCAATCCTGCTGCAACTCACACAGTCTTTGCCTCCTGGAAAGTTCAGGGTAGTTGCTCTCCAACTAGGATTTCCTGAAGTGAGATGCAGGACCCGGGAGAGGCGCCCTTCAATTATTTCTTTGACTACTTCACACTAGCAGCTTCCTATTTGATATTTCTGTGTGAGGTCGGGGAAACAGGCCATCCAGCCCTCTTGCTCTCCTGGCTAGACAGGGAGGACAACTTGCAGGAAGGTGTAGAAACAGTTTATCGAGTTCTGTTGGGACCTCATCCAGCACAGCAACTCTGCCAGCTACTCTGGTCCCCTTCCTCTATTTGTGGTTTGGTTTCTTTTTTATCCCTCTATACTCCACTTTCAACTAATCTTTTCACTTTTCTGTTTGCATACTGTGCGAGTTGAAACTTATTTCTGTGGCTGTGATCTCTAAATGTGCAGGAAATTTAACTGCCAAGACCTGTATGTCTACAATAAAAAAAAAGGCTAAAGAACTCAGACTGTCACAGCTTGAAAAGCAGGGATACAAAAAGCCTGCAAGGCCTGGGCTGACAGGGTTGCAAAGCAGAGTAGAAAGGACTTCTGTACTGGGTTTGTAATGGTTGCAGAGTCTGAAAACATTAGATGCCAAGGCACATGGAGCTGGGATAGATGAAACAGGGTGAAAGCAGAAGTCAGGAACCAAAACAAAGTTGCATTGTTTCTTTTGTCTTTTGGATAACAGGTATTTACAGCAGGTAGTATACTCATTCAAGCTTAGTCTGCTTGCAGAAAAATGACTAAACAGCACCCTTGTGTTAGTGTTGGTGCCAGCATTCAGGGTGCCATACCCCCAGACACCCTCAGTTTTTGTGAACATTCCTCAGGAGCACAACAAGCAAACACAACCAGAAAGGACTGGCAGTAGCATGGCAAGAGGCAAGTCTCACCAATTTTGGAAGAGCAAGAACAACCTACTTTACAGTAATCTGTGGCAGTCATTTGTCATATAAGCACAATGTGTTTTTTTTGTTTGGTTGGGTTTTTTTTATGAATATAGAATCCCCTCCAGAATTTCTCTCTGAACTGATGATCAATTGTTTGTTTATTACTGATGTACTACCATCTGCAGTAATATCCTGACCAGTATTCACACAAAGTAACACACACTGTGGAATGATGGGCAATTACTCACACAGAGGGTGAAAAAAATAAAAACATTTTTTGTTTTTAAAAAGCAAGTATTTAGCAACAATGTGATGAGTTTGTTTTTTTTTTTTTTAATAATCTTTAATAACAGAAAACAAAATCCAGTTGCCAGGAAACTTGCGTAGTTTGTCTGGCATGCCAAGTACGGAAAAACTACAGTAACAGAGAGCACATAATTTGTTTCTGCCTTATGTCTTGTTATAAGCCATGGCATTTTTCTTGCCTTGAAATAACACTTCAGATCCTCTAACTGGTGAAGCTCAACAAACATACCTTTCTTACCACGCAGTTGCAGGAACGTAATATAACTGTAGAAAAAAAAGTATTCATCATCCCAAACATATTTGAGTCATCAGCTACAGATAATCAGGAGTATGGCGGTACCCTTCTATCTCTTTTATTCTGAAATATGTGTATTGGGCAAAACAAGGGTACTAAGTGACTTTGATTAGCTGAGAGACATAATAGCCATATCTCCTCTTTCTTAGTCTAATGGCTGGAGAGGGGAATCATGTTTTAAAACAAATGTTGCAATCACATTGAGAAAAACTTAAAAAAATGTCATAAAAATAGAGCAATTATTCTGGACAG
>VZTI01004541.1:362371-382682 GCA_013397865.1 Struthidea cinerea
ACAAAAAAAAAAAACAACAAAACAACCCAACCCCCCAAAAGGCCCCCAAAACCCAAACCAACCAAACAAAACCACAACCATGAAAAAACCAACCAAAACCCCCCTCCAAGACACTTGCATTTCTATTTATCTATTATCTTCAAGTGTTCCTCGTGACCTTCAGGATTAATGTTTTAATGCTTTACATTAATCAACCTTACAATAACAAAGCTCAAATGCCTCCTGAATAACAGTAGAACAGCTGTACTAGACAACAAGAGGATAGCCACTAAAATAGCTATCAGGTGATAAGGTGTTAGAGTTAACAAAGACTGCCAAGAAATCTAATAGAAAGTTGAGAAAATTAATTCCTAACCCTTGTGTTCAGTTATTATAAACATTTAAGGATAAATAAAAAATATGTAATAGACATCACTGTTATTACAAATACTCATAAATAAGAAAGTTACCATAAATACTGCTACAACAATTCACAAAGCAATATCTAGAAACATCAGAAAATATTTATAGTGGAAAGGACTTGAAGTACTCTTTACAAATTCTATTGTTGCCTTCTGTTAGTTTGTGAGAAGATAACGAGTCCTTCGAGATTAATACAAGGTAAACCAGGGAGGAGGGGCTGCTTCAGAGAACAAATTATTCTTTTCTGTTGACCTAGTTAGAGTTTACTTCTCAAAAATAGGTCTGTTCCCTAACCCTGTCACATAACACTCAGTGCAAAGTAAAATAGGAACAGATTCAATAAGATGGGGAAAGAGATTCACTTCTTGTTATGCTGTGTTCTTTATAACACACATGGAAAAATAAAATTAGAATTCCCTTATTTCAGATAAGAAAGAAGAGAAATTGCAATATTGCTTTTATACAGTCTTCATAATAGAAAGCAATCTGTTTTTCAAGGAAGTGCATAAAAGATTGAGGAATAGGGATTTGAAGTATTTTAAAATACTTCAAGAACCATCGATGAAGTTTCTCTAAGCTTCAACTAAATATGTTTTGAGATGCGAGTCTCAGTTCAGTCTTGGTTTTCTGTTTATGTCTTTCTCTACCAGTGCAAAATGTAAGTTAAGTGGATATAAAATGCAATAAAATCAGACATGGCCCTTAATATCTACTGTACACTCATTCTGTTTTAGCTCAGCTGACAACAAGGCACCTTTCTGTCTTCTATGTGGCATAATTGAAAAAAAGATTTTTTTATTTTTAAAGATAATTTGTTTTCATTTTTGCTGTCTTTAAAGCATTGTTCATAAGGACTTATGCAAAAATAGACTTTACGTAGCAAGACAGTTTTCTTCAGAGAAATCATCCTCATAATTTTATATTGTACTGTTAGTCTGCTTGTGATCTGCCAGTCGGTCCCTACAGTGAAAGGAGAAATATCAATTATGTTAAATGGAAAATTATTTGGGGAATAAAAGTGCAAAAGACCAAATAAAATTAAAATTTGGCCAAAAAGATGATAAGAGCATCTCTTCAGGATTAATTTGGTATAGACTTTTAGTCTGCTGGCATAGACCAGAAAAGTGAAGCCATTCCCTAAGGGAAAGTTAGACATGAGCCAGTGACCCCAGCATAGGCCATGCCTCACAGGCTCTGACCAAAGCCAGCTGCTGGAAACTGGATCCAGCAGCATTTCCAGACTAGGGAAAATAAAAAAAACCCAGATCTGAAGTCAAATTCATGAGGTCCAATTCATGGGGTCCAGTCAGGAGCAGCAAGAGACAGGTCCAAAGGCAAGCTTGGAACCAAGTCACAGCGTACCTCAGGAGACAAGGGGTCTGCACACTGGGCATGGAGTCACACAGCAAGGAGAGACAAGGCTGGGGACAGGCACACCTTGGACACAGCTCACCGAGAACTGGCTGCCCAGAACGGAACTCAGCTGGGCATCCTGGGTGCACAGGCCAGGGTGTGCATGGACACCCCTGTGTGTTGAAGCCATTAAGGCCTACTAGTGCCCTCATGACTCTGAGAGCTGAAAGGGGCAAAAAGCCAGAAGTCTAAATGTTTGGTTTAATAGAATAAAACAAAAACCAACAGAAATCAACCAACTAAAACAGAACAATAGAGTCTCACTAGAATAATCCAAACCCTACAATATTTTCATTTAATCTTATTTGATACACTAAAACATACTTGGTCAACTAATGAATTGAAGTAATAAACTGTGTATCAGCGGGACTCTTTCAGTGAATACAATTTCTTGAGGGATTTTCATGATGTAGAGAAACAATCTAAAAATATTTTCTAACTGCAATTGCAACAAAATCTGAACTTCTTAAAATATTTTTGTTCCACAAAAACAATGAAATGTCAAATTTTCACCAATTTATATCTAATAACATCTCATTGTTTTTCAATCAGAGACATTTCTTTGCTGGATTCGTATTATTCCTAAAAGGCCAGTGAAATAGCTGTACTACTTTTTGAACATAGAACTCATGCTGAGAAACAAGCTTGTCTTCATCCTACAATCACCTGCTGTGTGATTCAGTGATTGGTATGTGGAATGAAGTTCATTCTCAGTAAGTTTGTGTACAATGCCAGATTGAGAAGAGCAAGCTGCTGGAGGGCAGGGCTGTTCTTCAGAGGGACCTCCTCACACTAGAGCCATGATCTGACAGGAACCTCTTGAAGTTAAATAAAAACATGTGCAACATTCTCCATCCAGGTTGGAATAACCCCAGGCAAACAGCAGAGACTGGATGCAAGTTGCCTAGAAGGCAGTTCTACAGAAAGAAATCTGGGATCCAGGTGAAAAGTGGAAAATGTCCCAGAAATGTGCTCTTGCAGTGAGGGAGGTCAAACACATACCAGGTTGTATTATTAAGAGTGTAGTCAATAGAATAAGAAAAGTGATTCTCTCCCTCTATTCAGCACTTCTAAGACTCCATCTGGAATGCTGTGTCGAGTTTTGGGCTCCCCAGTGTGAGAAGGATACTGGCATACTAGAACAAGTCCATCAGAGGCCACCAAGATGTTGAAATGCAGGAGCGCAGGGCGTATAAGTACAGGCTGAGAGAGCTGGGTCTGTTTAGCTTGGAGAAGACAAAGCTCGGGAGATCAGGTATGTATTTCTACAGCTACCTGATCAGAGACTAAAGAAAAAATGAGGCTATACTCCCCTCAAAGGTGCACAATTCCCTTTTCGTGGGATAATTCATTTCTGGAAAATACTGATTAGATACTAAGGTTTTTGGTTTTTTTTTTTTTTTTTTTTTTTGTTTGGTTTTGGTTTTGTGTGTTTGTTTGTTTTTTTTAATTCAGAAGGATGGCTAAACTCTCAAGAAGTTCTGAAATCTCCATCTTTGGACAAAGCACTGAGCAAACAACCTAATAAAAACTTCTCTTTGTAGGATTAGAAAACATGCACAGGTCTGATACCACTTAAATAATGGTTGTATGATTCTACATACATTATTTTTGACTATGTTGACAATCTGATCATAAAAAGTACAGCTCTGAGGACATAAGAAGAAAAAATATAACATACTATAGTTAATGTATAACTATTTACCCTCAAGAAATCTTATTCAATGTCATATCTGAAGTGACATTCTTAATGTAGTTGAAATTCTGAGTTATGACTTGTGAACCTGACAAGAGGGAAAAGAAACCTTATGAAGCCTGAGTATATGTACAGTTATATAGATATACATACACTAATTATTTTACAGAAACAAATACACAGATTAAAAAAAGAGACATCTCAATCCCTATGTATGCAGATACCCACTATTGATATTACAAGTATGAAAGTCTATACATAGCCACAGCAAACTTCAACACTATGTGATTAAGACTTAATGTGCGTACAGGCAAAAAGGACAATTGGAGAATATTAAGAAAAGAGCAGGGCAAGATACTAACACTGATAGGATAAGAAGGATATTAAAAATGTGCCATCCTGAAACGCAGATAACAGTACCCTTTAAGCAGGACACCAACATTATGCTGAAGTATTGAACTGACTTGTAATAAGCCTAAAATTATAATGTATCATGGAATGGAATGACAAAAATACCAATTTCACCTCTTCTCTGGATTTAAGGCATTTTCTATTGATGGTTTGTAGATTACAATATTTTTGAGCCTAAAAATATTTTCACATTAATCAAAGTAATCAGATTTTCCAAATAATAATGCTTGTGTTGCATTGCTAATATATTAGCTTAGATCATGAAAACCCTGAAAACAACTATGTGCCAGCAAAGTTTCTTACTCTAACATCACTGCCTTAAACACCTGAACTGACACCCAGGAGATGTCACACAAAATATGTCCCAGTACTGAATAACAGAACCACTAATGACAATTTTTACATTTTCATTAATCATGAGCATTTGAGTACTCCCAGATCTCACATAAAATGAAGACAATAAAAAGTAGCAGGATGGGTCTATCATTGAGTTACTCTGAGACAGGGAAAAAGAAAAAAATATCTCAAATGCATGTATATCCGGTGTATCCAATAAGGTTTGCAAAATCATACACAAACTGATATGCTGCAAACTGAACTGCAGAAATTTTTTGCAGCTAGGGTCTTTTGCAGTTTTAAAAGAGGACAGGGAAAGCCTCCTTCATGCTTTTGACACCAGGGAAATGTGATTCACCAAATCAGCTTCCACATCTAGTCTACATTGAGAAATAAGATTTCTCTCAATGACTCAGTAGATATGTACATAAATGTACATATTATATTTTCCATTTTATATACATATATTGGATTTTGTATCAAAAATTACTCTGTATATCATTCTGATATGTTTTTTGCATAATGTTAAACATCATGAAAAGAAGCCTAACCTGAATTATTCCATACTTTCCAACACCCCCCACAATTAAACTTCTAAACTTCATCCGCAGGCCTAGCAGTTTATGCTCTTGCATACTTCAGTCTGTAACAGATTATTCCCAAAAGATTATCCTTGGAAGAAGAGAAAACAAGACCAACAATCTTGGTAGTAGTACTGAAAAAGAGAACTGCTCCTTATCATAAATAAGGTGTTTAGTACCCTGCTCATATGTTGAGTGACCCCGAAGCCTTGAAAGTAATTACTTCACAAACCTCAGTTTGTCTATATTAACCACAGATAAAAAGTGTTTCCTCCTGTTCAATATATATGACAGGTACTAGAGAGCACTTCAGACTAAACAAGAAATTTAACATTTGTACTTCTTCAATCTGCAGATCTTACAAAGCTTCTCTGAATACAGAGTTCCTTTATGAGCTTTGCTGTTTACTTGCTGCCCAGCTGAGTGGGTAACAAACACATCGCAGGTGATTTGGGCGGAGTAAAAACAGACAGTGAAGAAGAGAGGACAGATTAAAGACAGTCAACCCTGAAGATTAGAGACATTCATGCTATCTTCTTTCCCCATCACAAAAACTCTTGTACATGGTAGCTTCTACTCTCTGCGAATTAATTCCCTATCTAGGACCAGAACAACAGTACTTCTCCAAAGTAACATGGATTGAAAATTTACATCCAATTTAATAGAAAATAGTTCTTGTCCAAAAAACCCCAAAACAAAATAGAACAAAAAAACCCTGTCCTGGGTTGCAGTATATTCTATTACCATCCTCATGAGTTGTTGAAACCAGGTGGGGCAGTGTTTCCTGGCCTCCTCCCTCTGGACTATCTTCTGATTAATGAGCCATCAATGCCTTGCCCATGACTCACAGATAACTCCCCCTGGACTATCTTCTCTTGATGAGCCCATCAACACCTGGCTTCACAACTCATCATCCCATTGTGAAATGCTTCACCCAGAAGGAGGAACCAAGCATTCCATCTCAGATATAATCTGAGATCCTGAACATCACAGACCCTTTTCCACTGGATTCCCAGAGGACAGGAGCTACACAGCCACCACTGGACCTTCTGAGGAAGAGCAGACCCTTCTGCCGGACCACCGCTTCGACAGAGCCACGTCCACCACTTCAGGAGAACTGCAGCCACCATCTTATTGGACTGCTACCGCCACCCTGACTAACAGGGTGTATCCTCTATCAGTTTAACCCACTGTTTTCTGCCTTTACCCTTCTTTTTTTAATTTTTATTTTCCTATTAAATTGTTATTCTGACTTGGTGCCTTGGTGCAAACAAACTGGTTTGTTTTCAAACTAGTACAAACCAGTACTACATTTCAGTAACCTGAAAGTTACGTCCTTGTTCTCAGACTTTCCCTTTAAAAATATGCTTGCAATAGTTAGGGCAAAGCTGAACAAATTATACCTTCCAGAAAGCATTGTGTTAGCTTTACCAAATTTACTTTTACCTGTTGTCTTCAAACAAAATATTATGATACCTTAATTCTTCACTGAAAACATACTATTTTTAGCATTAAAAAAAAAAAGAAATTGTATGCAATTAGAAAGCTTTACTTCAAAAAATTAGCATGAATTCAGTTAGCAGAAGAGTCCTTAAATGCAGCTATAAGATGGCCCAACAGAATTATTAACACTCTTTGCCTCAGCAAGGTCAAGTAGGGATCCTCATTCGTACTTAAATTCCAGCTAATATTCAGAGAGAGGGTTTTGCACCATGTTTTCCAGATCTAATTAATGACATCTGGACAATTGGGAACGGATTGGGAAGTGCTAAATGTGCAACAGCTAAGAAAATTATATGCCAGATTAGAGAAGTAAGAAATAGAATACAAGTACTCAGAAGAATAGAAGAGATTTTTCAGAAAGAACTTCATGCTTTGTTTCATCCCAAAAATATAAGTAGAAAAGGGAAATATAGTAAAGCAAAGGGGAGATTTAGATCCTGATCATCCCCTGACACCTAGCAGCTAGGCCAAGTATCCTCAGCAAAGGGAGAAGTAGCAAACTACATAACTGCTAAGTAAGAGAATAAAAAGCTTAGGTAAGAAGACCAAAAGTTTTGATCAATAAGAAAAATTAGAGCTATTCATAACAGAATTCAACTAATGGGTCATTTTGCAGGGATAAATGGGAGTGGGGTGAGGAAAAATCAATTTCGTGAAATAGAAAAAGAGGAAAGCATGGAGTGAATCCCATCCTCTGCTTACATACATCCATGGGACCCCTTTATTGATTTATCCAGTCTCTTTACAGAGCCAAAGCTGACTCACTTTCCTCCATTTACCAACCTGCTCACAGTTTACCTTGCAGGTTAAATAAGTGATCCAAACCTTATGGAGATCCTGCTCTGATCACTTACCACATGGATGAAATCACAAAAGAAAAATATTACCAGCAGCATTTTGAAAGTGGTACTGGCATAACATCAAGTAAATTCACAGAGAAAATAAAGGCTTGCTGTGCTTTTAATAGAGCCTACGAAAAAGAGTAAGCTTGTCTTAGGCTACATTAAAAAAACCTTAGCCAGGAACTTTAAGCAAACAAACTAAACAAAACCACAAATTAAAGCTTAAAGTTTTAATCAGATGTAAAAGACTATGATGTCTCTTATTTCAGAGGTGTATGTTTTAATTACATTACTGCCTAGCCACATGTAAAAGCAAGAACTGTAAAAGTTATGTGAAGCTCGAGAATTTACATGCACCACACACATAAAGGAGCTAGTGCTGCATCTCAAAAGAAAAGCCACTGTCAAACAAACAGTCATTTCATTTCTAAAACTGAAAAAGAGGCTCATCTGTTTTAATGTTCTGTGACTGTGAGCTATATTTTTCCAGAATAAAAATGGCAGTATTGCCCTTTTCACATACCCAAGAAAATTTTTGGAAAGAGATAACAAGCAAATGAATGCAGGCTTTGGGTGTCTGCATATGTAAGTCATGAAAGAGTTAACCTGCCAAGATTAGTTTGTATATAAGCAGGATAAATTCAATCATGCAGAGGAATGGAATCCCTTACAAAATGGAAAAGAATGACTAAAGGGAGAAATTCCATCACCAGACAGGACTGCAAAGAATGGGAAGTCAAAAAAAGAAATGAATAATAAGCGTTTAAATGAAAACTGTCATAGGACATGCAAGACTTGCACAGGATAAGATAAATGGTGGTACATTTGCTCAAATAAAATGAACCTGTAAATGGTCTACTGAACATCACACAAATGTTAAAAGGAAATATTCAACCCATTGCAGGAGGATTTGTGTGTACAGCTAATACAATGGAAGGCTGGATTTCTAGTAGTGCAATGATGGCAGGCGGTTTCCTTTCATAATAGCTTCAATATTATGATCCACAGACTTAAACCACTATAAAATGCATTGCATTTTACTGTTTTGGTGTAAATAATCCCTGGGTTTGACCTGAAGTCACATCTCATGCCATCTAAAAGTTCCTCTGTATAAATCTCCATGGCTTTTGTGTGGGGAGTAGAAGAAGCAAAGAAACAAAAGACAATAATTCATTAAAGGGAAAAGCAATCCCACTTCCCAAAGAAAAATAGCTAGCTCCATATACATTAAAGTTACAGCAGAGCAGACCAAATGCTGTAGAATCTTATGATGAGATATGATATTTTTCTAAATTCTATCACAACAGAAACTCTGCATTTCAATACAAGTAATATAGCAGGTGTACTCAAACTAAATGACTTCATTCAGGGAACAGTTTCACTAAAATTTTATGAACCAAAAACAGTGCTACCTTACTCCAAGAACTGTAGTCTATTAGAACACAAGAAGCTATAGATGTTACTAAAATTTCAGAAATAACATTTTGAACAGAGGGGGAAAAGATGCTGAAATAAATTAATCCAATGGCAACAGTTAATTGAAGATAGCAAAAGATTTGTCGTCACAGTGCTATCTCAGTATTGTCTACTTAAGAAGATGATGAAGAGGAGAGATGACATGAATGGAAACTAGTGGTAGTCTTCCTTTATTGGCTGCAGATGTGTTTAATAAGGGAAGAAGGAGAGTCTTTTCTTTCATCGCAGCATAAATTCTGTTTCTCAGAACATGATATAATACTTCACCAAAATCTTTCCTTCACCCAGTTTTCCTATGGAGTCTGTACCTTATGTAATTTTTAACACTGTGGGCTGAAACAAGAATGTTTCCTGATTTATAAATTTCTTGAGAAAACTAAAATGGCCTATGTCTAAGAGTTTGCTTCTGTATAATATTTTCAAAAAGATATTTCTGTGTATTAATTTGATCACATGGGAAAGAGTTCTTACTTTTCTAAAGGTCCTTTTCCTGCTTCAAATTGCAGCAGTATTTTAGCAGATGAAATACATAATTAGAAAGACTTTCCCAGCTTTAGTCAAACAGAAATAAACCAATGTTATTTATTTACTGGGGCATAAACAATGTTCACACTCTTTTACTTTACATATTACTAATATTTTAATATATTTTAAAATAAAAATAAAATCTTAAATGCTAGAGATAAACACAGGAGAAAACCAGTTCTGTTGAATATCATAAGTTAATGGTAGTGCAAAACTGGTTTTGCTGAGTTTTCTAGCTCGCTTTACAAAACTGATGTTTGAAAATGAATTCATAATTCCATACACACTTAAGGAAAGCCCTCCCTCTGAGAGATGCAGGTCTTTACTCCCTGTGCTCCATCATACCCTACACATTGTTTTTTCCTCAGAGTAGGAGGCTGATCAGAAATAATATTTCCATCTGTGATGCTTTCGTTTGCAGCTTGTCCTCCGATCTTCTTAACGAAAATTTTCAGAGACACAAGCGACAGAGCAGGGAAGGAGTAGGACAGGTAATTCTATTGGTTGCTGTTTGGTTGGTATTGTTTTACAGTACCTTAAAATACATGGGAGCCACTTGCTTAGTTGTGTAGTCATACTGAATGGATATGTTGGAATTGTGTAAGACGTGCAAAAGTAAAGGCTTGTTGTGTTGAATCATGAACACGAAGTGCAAACTGATAAAATTTGAGGATAGACTATTTCAGCTTGAAACAAGTGTAATGTTGAAAACTTGAAAAGTGCCACTGTCTTCTGAAAGATACTGAAGGCTTGAAATACCCTTTTAAATTATAAGAGAAGCATTTAAGAATCACTCCACTGAACTTATGCCTTTACAAAGTGTCAAAATCCTACCTACCACAGCGGGACAGTGAGCAGGGGCTCTAGAGTAGTAGTCACTCTAGAGTAGTGAATAGAGACTTTTTATTTCTGCTTCTTTCACCCCATGCCCAAGGACTCTAGGATTATATGCAGGGATACATGTCACAAAATTCTCTTCTAAATGAAGGGGGACAGGTCCTTAGTATCTAGTCTTCCAGATATTACTGAATCCAGACACTGTAGAATTTTGATGATATTAATATATCATTTGCAGAACTTTAGATTGTGTGCCATTCTAGCAAAAAGGGAAAAAGTGAACTGAGAAGGGTAGTAGAAAAGATAAATGAGCCAAGGTCATGAAGTAGCTTATGCTAGGTCAGAGGACTGAGTGATAGAAAAAAAAAATTGGACTGGACAAGGCAATATGAATGTGAAGCTAAAGGTAATTCATCAGATTAGGAAGTATTTGTAGAACACTATTTGTAGAACACTGTTGAAGGCACATTGGACACTACTGTAATACTGCAATTACAGACAGAGCAGAAAATATAAACAAATACCACCTGCAACAGTAAGGTCAAAGAATGATTTTTTGGAGACACCTTCATCCTTATGGCAAATTTCGTGCTTTGTTAGGGGCAAGTTGATCTACAGCCTCTGACATTGCACATTTAAGAGATGAAAAAAAAAACAGATCAATTTGACCCTTTTTGTTTTTATTTCTGTGAGATGAAAATACATTAGCTCTGAAAACTGTTTAAATCCGCTGTTGCAATTGCTTAATCAGAAAAGCTTTTTCCTCTGATGAACTAGTTGTTAGAAGCAATACTTCCAAACAGTCAATAGAAAAATTGAGCCAAATGCTTCTGTAGTGATGTTAGTCCTTGGCTCCCACACTGTGTCCCTACAGTAAAGTGCTCTGCAATTAATTACAGTGTACAATCCCCACAGCAGACCAGAGGCATTAGGCATGATTAGAATTGAGTGCTGGGGCTGATGTGGTTCTGCTGCCTGCATCACCACCACCCTACTGTAGCTATTCGAAAGCTACAGCCTTGTCATTACAAAGGCATGTACTATTAAGCATAATACAGAATTATTATATAATTCTGCATATTTGTGGCACAAATGCTTGTCTATAAGAGCATTGGAAAAATACTATCCAACTAAGAAAAAACAAAACCATCAAAAACATTGTGTGTCTCTAGACAGGATTCTGCTGCGCTCTTTCTTAAATGTAGGAACACATGATCAACCATATTCTCTAATTTGGAGCATCCTGAAACTCCCAGTGTGGATGGCTTTGGTATTTGGATTCATGACCAGTGGCAGAGGCAGCTCTAGCTCTACCTGCTGTTCTCCTCTGCTTGTGTTAACACCACAGATCTTGAAAGGACATGAATAATACTTATACTTTAGCAGCCCTGAACAAATGTAGACAGAGAGGGGATGGGTAGGTGACTGTTCCTTTTTGTCCTTAAAATTTGAATTCCTCCTCCGGATTTTATACTAAAAATGTTGAGAGCAGCATATTTTATTTCAAAGAAGCAAAGATTCTTGCCTCCTAATATTCATAATTAAATCCAAAGAATGTGCCATTTCTGTCTACATACTGAGTTAGAAGCAATGCTAAATTAGCTCTATCATTTTTGTTGTGTTGTGGGCTGCCTAACAGCCAGTGTCACAAGCCAACACCCCACTGTGCTAGGCATCACACAAAAAAGACTGTCTTGGTGCCAAAGAACATTTCAGCTGAACATTGTAGTTCAGACAAAAAGAAACAGGAGCCAAATGTAAAGTTCAAATATAACAGTATGCACTACCTCAGCTAGTTCCTATGCCCATCTGTATGCTCTGCTTTATCTTTGATCTGGTTTTTAGCTTTAGAATGCACCTTGTCATTTCACAGCAAAGCCACAGTGGTCTGAGAAAATGTGAATACTAGCAGAAAAAAAATCCTTGGCAATGCCTGGTTTTGTCACATTATTTACTTTTTTTTCAAATGAACCAGAAGAGTAAAAATAAAGTTTAGAGGAAGAAAAAGGTCCTCACACAAAATGGAGTCTTTAGTGATTTTCCACATATCTGGCAACAATTAGAAAGTTATGTTAAGTAAATAGAAGTTGCCATGCTATTCACTCCCTACTCAGTTTTTTAAGTATGCAAGCTCCAGAACTCTGCACCAATGGTCTGAACTATGTTTGTTTGCTTATACAATATCTGATGTCAATGAAATCAGCACAGAAGAATTGAAATGGACCTGGAACTATACTGACCGAACATCTCATGATCCAGAGCAGAGGATGGACTATGGGAGAGAGGCAGAGAGACGCTGGAGAAAATGATTACAGGGTACAAACAATTCAAGTGTGCATACGTGGGGTGGCTAGGCAAGTTCTGTAAAAAGTGAGACATGCACTGCTCCACACCCCAGCTTTCTAAAGCCTCTAGTCCAGCCCAGAATGGCTGTCAGTAATTGGCACTCCTGGCACACCTGAAGCACTATCCCACACCAGCCCATTGAGCCCCAATCCAGCCATAGAGTGCTGATAAAACCAGAAGCCCCACCTGGGAGGGGTGGCCACAGGTGGCCAGAGCAGATAAAAACCATTGCACAGAGACCCACTTTGTTATGTCCCTATTTTCCTTGCATCTCATGGCAGCTGAGACCACACTGGATCCAAGAGGTGGAAGATCTATTTTGCTCTTCTCTCTCTTATTCTCTCCTTTTCTACTCCTAATTTCCTCTTCTTGAAATCTGGGTAGTTTAAAGTTGGATGGGTTAGAGTTTGCTAAGTTAATGCTTCATGAAATGCTTTATTTTGACTGAATGATTGCTTTAAATTTTTCTGAGTTCCTGACTGTGGTGGGTTGACCTTTGCTGGACACAAGCTGCCTGCCCACCAAGCTATTCTACCACTCCCATTCCTGGCTGGACAGGAGAGAGAAAACAAGATGGAGAACAACACATAGGTTGAGATAAGGCAGTTTGCTAAAGGAAAACTTAAAGTTTGTGCGTGTATAAGGAAAGAGGAAAAAAAAAAATTATTCTTTACTTCCCGTTGTTGAGGGATATTCAGCCACTTCCTGGGAAGCAGAGCTTCAGCATGTGTAGCAGTTGCTTTGGAAGGCAAACTCTGTAAAAAATGAATACCCCTCCTCCATCCCTTTTCCTTCTCTTCACTTTCATATCTGAGCTGATATCATATGGTATGGAATATCCCTTTGGTTAATTTAGGTCAGCTGGCCTAGTTGTGTCTCCTCCCAGGATCTCGCCCACTCCCAGCCCCTTGATGAGGGAGGGACTATTGAGAGACAGCGCTGATGCTGTGCCAGCCCTGCCCAGCTGTACCCAAAACCTGGTGGGTTATCAACACCTTTCCAGCTACCAATGCACAGCACAGCACTGTGAGGGCTGCTGTGAGAAAACTCTATCCCAATACACTGATCTCCTAAAGTTTACAAGTTTGATTTTTATTCCCCTGAGAACATTGTCACATTTCTCCTATGCCCCTACCTCTGGGAAAAGTAGTCCCTTAAGCCCCTTTTAAACAAACTCACCAAGCGGGGCCCAGGGCTTTACAGAGGGCAGTGCTCTGCAGCCTCCAGCAGGGATGCCAAGTCTATAAAACTTAGAAATACCTATGAACAAGGACAATGCAGAGAATAAAGTATATTTAGCCATACTGATGACCTGTGTATATTTTTAAGACAGGCATGAGATTCATGTATCATTTTAACTGTAATCTGCAGCATACTCATATTGTTAGAAGTGCAGTTCTTCTCATGGAGCTAGCTATGATATGCTATGATTTCCGTGGAGTGAAAATGCTTTTTAAGTGATCTAAAAATTGTCTTCCTATGCTGATAAAATCAATCTGTGGAAGGAAAATCAAGTCATCTGCTATTAATTATATGTTCATCATCCCAGTTTTGCGGCAAAAGGGTTGGGAATTTTTTTGTTATTCTTATTGGTTTAAGATGCATACATAACTGTCAGTCATAGTAATCACTAGATAGGTCACTATCTCTAATTTTCCAGGTAAGAAAATAACAATGTGAATAAAACTTTCCTAAACCAGGCTCAGGAGTGAGTTAGCTACCACTAGGAGTTCTGGTTCTTCCTCTTTTTCAGATTTCCAAAGAATACTCTTCCTGCTCAACGTTAGCCATGCCATTAGCTTGATCTCCAGTGCACCACTTCATAGAGCTGAACTGAGAGAAAGAAAACCCAGATTTAAAGGAGAGCTGGCAGCAGGGAGGAGTAGGAATGCCCCTGGGATTTGCAGGTAAATCTGTGTTTATACACACAGTGTCAGGGAACAGTGAGCTGGACTACTCCCTGGGGGGCACACGAAATGGGACAGGACAGCACAGAGCTGCTGAGAAGAGAAACAGCTTCTGTTGAAAGGCCAGTGCTCATCAGCTAAAAGCAAGATAACAAGTGGGGTTTGAGGCCCAGCCAGGAAATGAGGATAACAGTTCAGGAATGGGGCACTCCTATGGCATGACTGGAGTGGGGACTCATGGACTCGGGCTGAGTTGCAATGGGATTCTAGGCCATGGGCAGGGCTGGAGAAGGCCCTGGGGAGGCTGACTAGGGATAGTCAGACTTGATAATGCCCTGACATAGACGAGCAGAGAATGTTGCCTCTCAAATGTGAGGTTTGGAAAAGCTACAGTTCAGAACCTTGTTACAGGTGAGGAACGAGGAAAAAAAAAGAGCAACTTATGTGATTTTTCAGTAACAATATTTAATTTTTAAATCTCAATCTTAATTAATTTGTTGACTTTGGATAATTACTTGTATCTTGATTTAAAAGACAATATGCTCAAAAGCTGATATTGCATTCCCTGTTAGACATCTACACTTCAGTGTTTTACACACAGATCTGTCTGGACTAGTGAATTGCTTGAACTCACACTCTTCCTCTCATACATGTTTGAAGCAATTTAGTACATATGATTGCACCACAAATTCACAAGTTGGACTATCTGGGGAATATAACATCATTTCCTCTGGAGAACAACTAACAGCTCACATTATAGGTCTGATTCTAAAGACAACATTTTATGTTTAAAAACAAATGCAGACATTTTAAACAATGTTTCAATTATACTTTTTTGTATTCCTGTACTGAAAATACAATGGTTATTTCCTGTGGCTATTGCCTGAAGGAACAATCCAGTGTTGTGTGGGAGATAAGGTTCAAATTAAAATGAAATGGATAGACAGAAGCCATTTTGCAGATAATGTCTTGATTTGCAGGTTTGCTACTCTTAAAGATGTCTCCCATTATATACTTTTTTTGATGCAATATTTAAGGTCTATCTTCATTTTAATAGTTTCACTTTATAACTGCATTTTCACTTAGTCAAAACAAATTCAAAATTAAATCAAACAAATATTCTTGTTTGCACTAAAATTCGCTCCTGTAATCCAACTTATTCCGTTATAAAACATATATGTAAAAATATGTGGGGAAATACTTTTTTACTATCAGCGTTTCTTCCTTACTGGTCATTCAAAGAAAGTTTGAGTTAATCTATAAAATTTAAGTTGAAGAAAAATACCAAATTGTTTAGCAATGAACAGAGAGCGAAATTAGTTGCCTATTGCGCAACATTATTTTTATGCGGTTTAAAGGTTAATTAATAATAAAAGTTATGGAAATAAAAAGCAATGGAAAATAAAATTGGGCAGTTCTAAATTATTTTCTTTGTTATATTTATTGGCTTCTGTTTTCTATGCAATTGCCCTGAGCTAATTAAAAAAAATAGTATTAAAACTCTAGTGAGTTTATAATAATTGAATCTGGTAAAATGAAACCTATTAAATAATTTTATTAAGGTACAAGCCACATAAGGCACATTGTAAATGTTGGTCTAAATCACAATACCAATGTTAACCCAAGAAAACAAAGTATTAGTAGGAACCATTAGCACATTTTAACCAATAAGGACATATTGGCTGCCAGACAGCTTGGGACACATTCAGACTTAAAATTTTTTTAACTCACATTATACCAAGCAATGAATGAAACCAGCTACATATTATATAGAATCTTATAAATATTGTAGTATTGTAGAACTATGTAGATAAACCTTGTACAAAATTTATTACATGGTTTACAGTTACAAAATATCAAGAAGAGATACCCTGTATATTAGTGAGTGTATCAACTTAAGGTTTAAAAATGAAAATATGAATGAAAAGAATGAAAAGTGTAGCAGTTCCATTCAACTTTTTCAAGGTCTCTGAGGAATGAATCATGAATTTTTAACACAGATAACATCTATCCATTTATTTTGCAATTTATGTGCATTTAATAGTTTGAAACAGAAACACAAAAAATTCAGGCAGGATATCAGATAGGATTTTCTGAAACAGAAGAATCTGGATTCACCTGCAGGCATCAGAAAGGATTCTGAGGCAAGAAAAGCTGTGTCTAGGAATAATTTCCAAACTGTGAAGACAAGTATACAGACATTGACATTCCCCTTCACACGTACTCAGACTGTGCCATGTCTTGAGAAACAGGCCAACACGTTGGCACAAAACAGCATCTGTAAGATGCTAATGGAAGGTCAAAGGTCTTGGGAACTCTTTGCAATCCATTTTCATTTAAACATTGTTAAAAATTTTAATTTTTCCCCTTCCCTATTTAAGATAGATGCAAACTCTGTCACTTCATTTTCCTGTATGCCATTATATTAACTATGCTTCATAACAGCTTCCCACTTACACGCTCTGAATCTCTAGTGCACCTCTGAGTGATATTTGAGGCTCACCCAAAATATTGTCTTTATACCATTTTACTTTTTTTGCCATGTGTGGAGTAGGAAACATAGTGGAAGCTTGCCTGCAGTTACAATCTAATGTAACAAATCATGGGGTAGTTTAAATGTGTTTTAGTACAACATGCAGCATAACTGCTGCAGTGCACCACATCCTGCATGTTCCTTTACTTTGCTTCTATAAAAAGTGAACAGCCTACACAACTTTGTAGTGCAGCAGCTAGAATGCCTTTGGAGTCCATGCTAACTACATCTGCTTAGCAGCACTCTGGCATTTGTCAGGGTCTTCCTAAAAGTATTTTCAGGTCTTGAGAAATTTTCAGCTCATGTTCCTGAAATGTTTCATCTGTCTTATTAAGAGCCTAAGTTTTAGGAAGGGCTTGCCAGTCAGAACTAAGATATTATGTTCCCTCTTTTTTAATTCATCCATTTATCTGAATCAATAGAAGAAGAAAACCCACTCACAAGATTCTGCTCTCAGTGTTGTTGACTCTTGCCATTCTTCACGAATAGTAATATTGGATATTTCTCACATAGTCCAGTGCTTGAAGAAAACCAACGGTGTCAGAATCTCAGCTTTCACAAAAAGTGTATTTCTAGTTCTCATAAAGAGCTTGAAGGCACAAAGAACATGAAGAGTGATTCAGAAGCCAGAAGTAAAATAAAAAAATAAGTAATCATGTAAATAAAATAGTTCTACTTTTCAAATTTATAAACAGTGTCATGGCCCAGTATGAATGATATATAATTAAAAAAAAACCAAACAACCTAAAAAATGTAAGACAATGGTGCTGCTAACTATTTCAAAAGACAAAAGCTCACCAAAATTAATAGGAAAGTTAAAAAAGATGAGTTAAATATTTGGATGAAGTCATATTCTCATTATATTGTATTATATTTTTTATTCCTATACTTTGCCACTAGCTCGCATTTTCCTTCCAATAAATGTCTTATTAGAAAATAAATATTTAAGATTTAGTTTCTGGAGGCATCACTAAAGTTTTGTTATAATTTATTTCTTATGTTTTGGGGGGTTTGAAGCATTGGAAAGACAGGACTTGTGCTATTAGGATCCTACCAAAAATGAGACCAAGATGTATCAACCGACAGCTATTGGTAAGAGAATATTTCCAGTCTGTTCCACATCAGGACATCTGAGCCACATTTCCCATCACCAGCCTTTCCTTTTACCTAAGTCTTCCTGCCATATAACTATCACACTTCAGCATTTCATTTTTGCCTTCAATGGAGTTCTGAACTTATTCAGAAAGTATCTTCCTTTCGCTGACATAAACTCAAGGATAAAGATTTTTGCTTACTATTAAGAAATTTAATTGGACAAAACCAGATAATGCATAATAGCTATGCATGCCATCTGCATGAGACATTCTGAAAGGGAATGAGGTCAATAAAACAGGGTTAGCAATTTTTCTCTATTTCAAAGTGTTCACTTTTTTTTCAATAGCCACAAGAGGTTGAAACTTTCTCTATCAGTTTGTTTGTTAATAACTCTGTGAGAGGTATTTCCAAAAGCATAGAAGCTACAATCTAAGCCATAAAGCAAGGATTTAAATAGGGATTCAGAGATCAGATTATAAATTATTTGGAATCATGTCATATTCCAGTAGACGAAATGCAAAACACATGTATATAGACTAAAAGATGACCAAGCCATTGGCACAGTTATGAAGAGATAGACTGATTAAAAAAAAGTCCTAATGATGAATCACCCAAATACAATGTGCATTTATTAGAAGTATAGCCTTTTATATGGTGCACATTATTAAAAATTTAAGGACTATCACAGTTCAAAAAGTAACAAATTTGTTTGTTTGTTTGTTTGTGGGGGTTTTTTGTTGTTAAGAAATACTGTATACATAGAGTTGTAGGCATGCTGATTGCCACCAGAGAAGTATGATGATATTCAATGTTTTGAAATCTAACTTACCAGCAAGACTGACAGCAGTAGAGCAAAATTTAGACACATGCAATTTCAACTTACAATTTAAATTTTTAGTTTATTCATTAGGCTAATCTTTTTCAAGGAAAAAGAAAACAACCTTGTAATTTCAGAATGGAGCTTTTGAAGAATAGGAGGAGAAAAATTTTATTGTGTAAGTCTAGTCTAACAGTGATAAGAAATATCTTGTTCTATCACTTAAATTGCATTTAAATGTGTCCTTTTTATGTTGTCATTTTCTCTCTCAAATAGTACCCTTAAATTTCAGACTTATCAGAATAAATTTAAAAAAGAAGTAATTAAAAGTCTCTAAAATAGCATTTGATAATTAGTATTTATTATCCATGACTCGTAAACTGAAGGTCTTTTGGTTTTCTTTCTGACAGAAGTAAACATCATTAAAATTTGATTAAAATCATTGCTTAATATATTTTATTGGTCCAGTAAAATAAAATAAAAACAAACATATTTTTAATCATTAGTTGTAAATTAGAGATATTAAAATCTGGACAAGCTATTCTTTCTGAAATGTTAACAGTGATCACAATGTGCTGAGAATATAGGTAAGATGTGTGTGCCTCCATTTCTCCAAGAGGGAAGGTTATTTCTTCACTTCTAATTTATGTTCTATGCTTAAGTAATTTTTTTTGTCATTTAACAATTTGGGTAAATTCCAGTATCTGTGTAACTCTTACCATTGTAGCGTTAGAAGGGAATATGAATAACAAGAATTTTGCAAGTATAACCAGCGTAAGTCCAGTGGCAGTAGGTATTAATATGCATAGTGAGACTGTTAATTTTCTAGATGCTTCCTCCACTGTAATTTATTGTGGGTAGAAAGCAGATGCATTCCTTATTTAGTTTGTAGAGCAACTTTTTTTTTTTTTAAATATATGAATAGATTTAACTCACTGCCAAAGTTTCAGGTATTAGATTGACTACTTTACAAATCAAGATGTGAGCTAAAGAAAGATAATTACAAAACCATCTTAACACACCCATCATTTTTCTCAGCAAATGTTTTTGTCACTTATTTACAGTTACATTGCAATACAACATGAAGTAGTTGAGTTGTAATTGCTTAAAGAAATAAAAATAATCTATATATTTTTTCAGAACATCAGAAATATCAAAATGCTAGGTCAATATGAGGCCTAGAGAATAACTAAGAAAAAGCGCAGTTTACAATTAGAGAGGTTCCTTATGCATATACAATTTTATTGAACACAGAACATAATATAATTTGTGTTTGACTCCAGTTAATGCTGACCAAAGTTAAAAGGGACAAGGACAGCACAAATATCTGTAACTCTAGGCAAGTCAGAGAATTCTAATGACTCAGGAGATTACAAAACTTAATAGAAAAATGAAAATTACTTTTGAAATTCAAATTCCTTTCATTTCCCAAGGAGTAGCCAAGGAGTAAATTATGTAGGAAATCTTTTTTTTACTCCGAAACACCCAGAAAAATTATGAAAATATTGAGATTATTGATTTATTTTAGTCCTTACTGTAATGTTTTATTATATGAAACCCTACCTAATTCTCTAATAGCCTGTGAATTAAA
>VZTI01004541.1:382721-426989 GCA_013397865.1 Struthidea cinerea
AAAACCCCCCCAAATTTCTAAAAAACCTTGAAAAAAAAAAAAAAAAAAAAAAAAAAAAAACCAGAAACAAAAACAAAAATACCCCCAAACTTTCAGATGACGGAAGAGTTATTTAAGTTAAAGCCAAACCAACTGCAAATAAATTTTATCAGTATATTTTCTTGACCATCAACAGCTCTTCCAAATAAAATGTAGGAATGGTGCTAGAACATCAAGTTACTAACAATTGTATTACTTCAAGATTTTATAATATCCATAGTATTAAGGGTTATCCTGTCTTTTTCATTACTCCATACTTCTTAATATCTCTTTTGACAACTCCTTTTCATAGTAGTGGGGAGTCTAGATTATTGTTTGAAGTTTCAAATCAAATGTAGACAGCTGAAGTATCTTTTATTTTTTTGTATGCAATGGTATGCAAACATAAGCCACCATTTTGAGCAATATTTCAATATTTGCATACAAAATTAAACTCAAACGATTCTGAGAATATTATCTCTTCATTTTCTTTACCAGTTACTAAATATATTCTAATTAATTTTCCTAGGGTTTAATGCAACATACTTGACATCTACAGAACAAAATCTATTGTACCAAATTAATTTAAATTCTAATTGCAAAGGAGATAGCACACATTAGAAGTTATTGCCACAAAGTTTTCAGTCACCACCCATTATATTCAATGTAGATATCAGAATATAAAACTATACAATTCAATATCTTTTTGACAAATGTGTGCAGATTCCTTACACTTGGCAAAGACTACTAGAATTTTTTCTTACAAGATTTTTGCAGGTTTTTTTCTTACCCCCAGATTTCCTTTTTTTCACCTGTGCACTTTCACTTAAATAGAATATGTGCAGGTCATGAAATGACTACTAAAATTTCTTCAGATTTTCTCATGAAAGAATGAAGTTGAACTTACCAAGAGAAGGGGCAGAGATCCTTATCAAACTATTCTGCTGTCACCCAGATTAATAAGATTGTCTGCCTCCCTAAAAACTAAGAAATCGCTGAAGACATCAAAATTTCTCAGTATTCCTCACAGACTATCATTATAGGGACATCTGTAAAACTAAGAACAGTTGATCCCGGTTCTATTTTTTCCTCTGGTGAAGATCTGTGCTTCGCTTATTCCCATCATTATATGTGTCACAGAAAACCCCTAGTAAAATTCCAAAAAATTCATTATCATATTTTTTTATCAGAAAACAAAATCTGCATTGTAAACAGACCAATTCTCTTCTGAATTACTAATTTTCCTTTATTGTGTTATCATAAAAATTCTAAATCCAGTTGATTATGTAACCTATTGTAATTAGGAGTAACTTCCTGACCTCAGCTGTTTTACAGTGCAGATTTTCCAGGGGTCAAAGCTGCCACCTGGGAATCTTTAGTTTCTGGTCAGATAAACCTCATGTTCAGATTTATGGTCCTTAGGGATTTGAGAATACAAGGCCTCCCTCTTTAGTTGAGGAGAAGAATAAGGTATTAATCTACTGATCATAGCTTTTTCCTATGTTCAAATATTATATGGCAGTTGTATGATACCCTATAACTTGATCAAATTATTTGCTGTGTGTGCTATGACTGGGTTAATAAAGGCCAACATTTAAAATTTGAAGAAGTCTGTAATTGAAGTTCTATTCTTTAAAATGTTTTGTGACTCCCAAACTACTTTTTTTTTTTTTTTTTTTTTTTTTTTTTTTTTTTTTTGGTGGTTTGGTATCATGAAGTTCAACACTTGCTAATTATTCACTGAATTCAGCACAGGGGAATTGAAAATCAGGAACAAAAGAGAAATTCTTGTCCTATGCTACCTTGCTTGTTTCAGTTATTCATCTGTTGCACCTAGCGTTCTGGAAAACATGACAATCCTTTTGTACTTTCCATAGATTTTCTGCTCAAAATACAAGATATTCTTCCTAACTGTATGAGAGGGAAAAAAAAAAAAAGTGAGAAGAAAGAGAAGGAAAAAAGCAAATGACAGTCTTTTCTTACAGTTGCCAAGTTGTAGATGGCAGAATACATTTTGTATATCTAAACTGCATTTTATACATCTACAAAATAGTTACTGGCATGTAAGCATAGCACAGTCACCACTAATTAGCTTGCTAAGAATGTCTTGGTAGTGTCCTGGCAACTCTGGCAGAGCTGAATAAACTCTTAAGCAGCATGATGACGGAAAGGGCTAACCCACGTTGGACTGACATACACATAACATTTACAAATGAACTGAGTACTTGGAAAAACTATATCATGCTGAGTTGAGGTAGATTTATTGCACATGACATTCAGTGATTAATGAAAGAGTTGCTTCCAGCCTTTCTTGAACAGATGCTCAAGGAGAATACATAGAGACTACTCTTATTTTGTGAACAAACACAATTACTATTCTTGCAGTTGAGCATAATCTACTCTTTGTGACTTTCCATAGATGATATAAAGAGGTGAAAAAAGATATTCCATTGCCTTCTTTGCTGGTCACACATAGATGTAAAGTTTATTATTCAGAGTAGTTTATATTTCTCTGACATTTTTGAGTGCAGGTGGGAAGTTCAGGGGAAAAGTCCATTTTTGCTGACTTCATAGGAACTACAGCTATCTTTTCATCCCAAACTGAAGAAATAGTGTATCAGGATAATTTATATTTTCTATATGCAACAATCTATAGCAAAACTCATCATTAACCCAGTCTTTTAAATGGGAGATCCTGTATTAAGATCTTCAATTTTAAGAGGCTGCACTGACATCTTTTGTTTTAGCCTTTCCATTCCCCTATTATAACATCTGCCAAACACCATGCTGTTTCAGCCTAGCTGTTGAGCTTCACAATCCACTGAGAAGTTCCTAAAATCCTAATTCTCTCCTTCTTTTTTTTCTCAAACTAGAGAAAAACAGCATTTGAAAATAATGTAGTTGTTTGGACCTTCTTTTATTTCCTTCTTGTTTAACATAGTGTAGTTTACAAAAGGAACATTTTGGTTGTTTCATTACAAGCTTCCTTTCATGAGTACTTTTTAATTATTATCATTTATATCTGCAAGGAAAAAAAGAGTTTTCTTCAGTCTGTTTTATTTTTTAATGAAGGCTTTGATTTCTTCAGGCTGTTGGTGGCCCAGTTTCACCATAGGCAGCAAATAATTCACATTTACCAATTAATATATTTAATAAGAGTTAAATCAGCCAATCTTGTCATTATACTTAAGATGGATGTGTTTAGTAAACTCAGTTCTATCTCTTGCGTTCTTTCCACATTCTGGCACAATATACCATAAACATGGAATCTGCTTCGGTTTCAATAAATACCAATTGCAAAAATCTGATCAACAAATCCTTGTCAGCTGAGGACAAAATTCCTGACACAACACTGAGACAATATTTGAGTCTTCTGATGGTGTTATGATCTGATTATAAGAGATACCTCTGCCTGAATTGAGTGGCAAATGAGACCATACGCCAAAGACAATAGTATGGATTTTATTAAACAGTAAATGTGAGGTAAAGAAATAGGAGGGAGGAGAAGTGAGAGAGAGAGATTAAGTAGAAAGATATCACCACCATAAGGATTCCTGTGGCATCCTGCTGGTCCTTCTTCACCCTGCACTGGAGCATGTCCAAAGAAAATCAACAAAGCTGGTGAAGGGTCTGGAGCACAAGTCTTATGAGGAGCAACGGAAGGAGCTGGGATTTTTCAGCCCAGAGAAGAGGAGGCTCAGGGGAGATGAGATTGTAGCCGGGTGGGGGTCACTCTCTTCTCACAAGCAACAAGTGACAGAACTAGAAGACATGGTGTCAAGTTAGCCCAGAGAAGGTTTAGACTGCACAAGAAGAAAAATGCCTTCACTGAAAAGGAAGGCTTTGGAACGGGCTGCCCAGGAAAGTGGTAGAATCATCCCTGGAAGTGTTCAAAAGGCATGTGGATGTGGCACTTGGGGACACAGTTTAGTGGTGAACATGGCAATACTAGGGTGTCAGTTGCACCCAATCTTACAGTCTATTCCAGCCTTAACAATTCTCTGACTTTAAGTCTTCCCCAACAAGCTAGTTTTAGAGATACTGTTAATGATCTGCAATTCACTGAGTTAATGCAACAGGAGAGTGACTTATGTAACATTCAATTTAACTTTCTGTACTGTGATTACTTTCTATTCTACAATTAGCAACAGCCATCCATTGGGCAACATTAATTTACATCTCAGGGGGAGCATTAAAAAAATGATAAAATGTATGCAGAGAAGAGCAAAGAAACAATTCTACTAGTATATATGAGACCTACTCAAGGGGAAAAGGATTTTCCTTGAAGGGATAGTATTTGGGTTTTATCAGTGATCATACTTGTCATTGTTGCTGCAATTTGAGAAAACAAATATTTGAGGGCCAAAATGAGTAAAAAATTTCACATCAGTAATACCCCTTTTAATTTTATGACATATTTTCACATATTTATTCTTGCCAGTAACCCAAATATTTATTAATAATACTCAAAGTGACATTTCTGGTGATAACTTTGCATACAAATAACTTTAAAAAATAAATCCTAGGTTTTTACTCTGTATTCTCAGTACTCAAATCAGTGAACTATGCTAGTGTTTGCATGCACTCGTGTTATAAAATACAGTGGGATTGCTAATATATTGGCATTTTAAATTCCCAGGAAATCGTTCAATACAGGGCCATTTTTCATCAAATCGAAGGATTATCTCTCCCCAGGGATCAGCTCAGATGGCACTAGTCCTTTATTTATCATTTTCATCTTAAAAAGCAGTACAAGAAACAGTGATAGCTCACACGTACAGTGTGCCAACCAATCAAAATATTTTTATCCCCCTCCATGACAACAATCATAAAGATAGTATTGCAGCAAGGCATCAAAATTCAAATGATATCATCAGTCTGACAATATATTGAAAAACAATTCTGTTGCCTATAGCAACATACAGCTTTATTGAGTCCTATGTTGCCTTGGGGATGCACACAGGCAAAAATTAAAGAACTATAAATTACAAGTGAACTAACTGGTAAAAATGAAAATAAACTAAAAGTTAAATCTAATTTAAGATGTAGTAGGTGCCACACCTACCTAAATCCCAAGTATCTTGCCACCAAGAAAGTTCCAAAAATGTCAGATAAGTATATGCATTTCAGGAGCAGCCCACAGTGTGCCTTAGAAAGCTGATCTATAAAATACATAAAATGATGAAATTTGCATAAAACAGGTCAGGAAACACTAAGCATATGGATCTGAGTTTTGCTGTATATACAGTACAGGGAATTAGGGCCAGAGAAAAACAAGCCCATGCACAGTTTCAGAAATATACCATACTTACTGAGGTTAGCTTATTGACTACCATTAATGTTGCATTCACTTGCACATGGAAAAGAGAAAAAATATTCAGTTTCTAGAGTAAAGAACTTAGTACCCTCAAGTTTCACATACATTTCCTGAACAGTAAGTCCCAAGTTATTTATGGTGGAGGCTCTTTCAATGCTTTCACAAGAGTTGCAAGAGTTTTTGTCCATTTTGACAGAAAGCCGAACAGGAATGATATGAAACTAAAGCATAATAGCTAATATTAGTAGGCAACTGAGAACTGGAAATCTTTACTGCTTAAACTAAATATGTGCATTGTTAAGTGTAATTAGAGAACAGAGACTAAGAAGTAATACTGGCTGTAATCAGAGGTTTTTTTCTTTTCCTTTCAATGCTGCAGACCTTCTTCAGTCATAAATTTATTTTGTGATGTGGCAGTTTCTCTAGGAAGTATTAGCTAAAGTGGTTAAAGCATTTCTCAGTCTTTCTTTTGTGCACCTATGGAATTTGGGAGTCAGATGTCTTGTTGATTAGGATAAGCTAGAACTATCTGGAAAGTGCTGAAATACTGTGAGTTTTCAGATAAACAAATGAAGCATATTGTGAGATATTCAGGATGTGGCAGGTGCTCAGGAGTACTCTTATAAACAGTAATTTAGAAGGTGGACATCTAAAGTCATCTAAGTTTATCAGATCCTACCAGGGAGAAAACGCAAATATAATAACTTTTTATTTTAAAAAGACCATCACTAGCTGGAAAAAAAAACCCATGAACAAGCAACTTTGTTATTTCACACATTCTGGGCAATAATCAGAGCTCCTCTTTGGAACACATTTAAGAATAAGTAGAAATTTTCTTGACTGACACAACATGATTGTCAGCACATATTTTCAGAAACACTTTCCAGAAAACACCTATAAATTAACAGGAATGCAGACTGACCTGCAACTGTTTCCTCCTCCTACAGTTGGAATTTCTGCCATTACCTCTAGATTCATTTGGATAATGTGACAGTAAAATACCAGGAACTTTCAAGTTTGAAGAGATACATCAATCAGTTAGAATAAGCATGCCTCAGTTAAAGAAGATAAGTCAGAGTCTGATCTAGCAAATATTTAATAAATTCAGGAACCATGTCCTTAATTAATTAATTATCCATTCTATAGAAATTCAGTACTTCTAGGAAAGTTGTAGTCAGCTAGAAAGCAAGAGTAATTAAATATGGGAATTATCAAAGAAGTGTTCCTTCACAAGTAGGTGTTTAACTATCCTCATATTTCTGGAAAGTGGGAAAGCTGGAAAACTCATTTTTTTTTTTCTGAGAGTTTGCATATTGCATCATTTTTTGTTGTATACTTCGTGACTTTAAATTGACAACATGGACCCAAATTCCAATTCACAAGCTGAATCTCATTTTAAGATTACAAAATTTCAGCTCTTACAATCATTTAATGAACAAAAGTAATTACAATTATAAAAGAGAAGATAACTGTGATTGAGTGGATGAACTATACATAGATCTTGTCAGGATGTCCTTTAACATTCTTTGCAGCCAGATATCTCTACCACAGAGGCCAAAATTATAAAAGAAATAGTCACTTGAGGCTTGAGCTGTCTGCACTTCAACAGCCCAATTAAAGATTTGAGATACAACCAGGGGCATTAATGATTACATGTGACTGTGAATTGCTAGGAAATACCAGTCTGTAGGAAGAGGATAGGATATCACAGCAGCAGAGAAATTTGAAGCTGAGCTTTTTTTTAATTATTTTTGTAATTCTACACTGAACCACTTAAACTACACTGCAATCAGCAGTACTGCGTTGCACGCAAAGTCAAAGAGCTTCACCCACCGGATCCCAGTGGGATCCCAGGTGAGAACTTAGGGACAGTCCTCACACTTCCTCAATATAAACCAGTGGCTAAGTAAGTCGGTGACACTGGAAGTTGCGTCTTAGAAGGAGGAGGAAGAACAGGAAGGTATATGAGTCTTGAAACAACAACTAGGTAACTGCTTATCACAGTTCTATATATTCAGCCATCCATGAGGGAGTCCACTCAGAGACAAGAAGGTGGCATTATAGTGATTGAGTTACAGTAAGTACTTGCAATGGCATAAAAGGAAATTCTATAGAAGAATACCTATTTATGAGTTGTTGCAGAAGTAATTATATGAAAAACAGCATATGTATTTGTCTTTTTATAGATATGCAGGATCTAATCCTATAGAATGGATGAGACACGTTAATGCTAAAAAGTGTGTAAGTGGTCTGAAGATGTTTGACTCATTGCAAACACTTTCCTGACAAATAAAAAGCATTACAGGGAGATGGGAACTCTTTTCACTCTCCCTTGGAAAAACATACTTGTAGGGAGTTATAAAGGAACTGTAACAAAATTTTGACTTGTATTTAAAATCCAAGAAAGGTATCTGTGGAAAAAGCCAAACTATCTAGACCTCTGAAAGACTTCCACAGTCTCTGTTGAAGTTTATGAAATCAAATTTAAAATAAGTTTTAAAATAACATCGTATAAAATAAACTAGCTTATATAAAAGAGATCGTAGCATCGTACTTTTGTTTTTAACTCAAATATGACTTGAATGTTTTTCCATCTTTACTTCAACACTTCAGTTTTTTAAACAACCCATTCTTCAGGATTGGAAGTTTCAATTTCTCTTCCTGTAGTCTGCAAAAGGACTTTTTGCCTAGAAATATTAGATAAAAAAGATCCTGTACTATTCCCTGTATAACAGGTAGCACACAAAGCCTCAAGGGTAAGAGTTTAAGATACACATAAAATATCCTTCCAAATAGGATTTCTCCTTCTTAATTTCTGGCCTTAGCTTTAACTTAACTAACCTTTTATGCTTTGACATCCTTTAAAAATACTTATAACAAGTTATGTCTCTGATTGGTGGCAGGGGAACATGTTATCTAACTTTTTGTCTGGGATTCTATGATCTTACTGTAAGTTAACTTCATCCTCCTTTGTTTTTATTTCTTGTCAAAAGCTCAGTTAAACAGCTCATGTAAATTATTAATACATAATTTGCTTAGAGCTTTTTTCTTCATTTATCTGTTACACTTTATACTCTCATGAGAGAGCTCATTGTGACCCTGTGTGCTGAGTACTGATCCACAAAAGAACCTCTAGCCACATTAATTTGATCTTCTTGGTCTCATCTGTTCTCTGCAATATTTTTTGGAATCTGTGTTGTTACGAGGTCTTTTGCAGTTTAGGTTGGTCCTTATATGTCTGCTCTGATGTGTACATGTACATATTTAAAACTATTTGCTTTTCTCTGCGAAAAAAAAACATTTTAAATAGAACTAGTTTGACTCACTTGTTACCTCTCAAGCACTAGGAAATGTAGAAGGAAAAATATCTAGTAGGCTGCATAAAATTCAGCTTTTCTAGGTTGTGTGTTTCCTTTCAAATTTCCTTTGATTATCCATTTAAAAGTGCTTCTTTCTATAATTGTCTTTTTTACTTTGCTGACTTTTGTGGCTTTGTTGTTGTTTGTTTTTTTTTTTTTCAAAGTCTACTTATCATCATTAAACTAGGCAGCTCCTTCTTCTAATGTACATAATACTTATGTACATTTTTTCCTTTCTTTTCAGGGTCAAGTTAAAACTAAGATTATAAGACAGATGTCCACTATTAAGGCAAGCTGTTTATTGAAGGTAGTGCCAATTTTTTTTTATAGTTTTTATATATTTATGCAAGTACTTGTTTTGCACAAAGCCAAATCAATAGGGCTTTTTCACCTGAGCAAGCTAAACCCCCTATCATTCAACAGAGTGGGAAAGCTGAAATGTGCATTATGAAATACATGTCAGGAGTATAGATTTATATGCACAATGTGTGCTAATTTACACATTGGTACCAACATTTATTTAAATCAACGTTTTTCATACTTTATTCTGAAGAATTTCAGCTTTATTTGTAGCACTGGATTTGGATGTATCTGAATTATGATGTAAAGTCAGAATCAGACAATAATAGGAGAAGGATTCTGTGTTGTTTTGCTCTTAATATATTTTTATGTCATGCAGCTGTTTATTTCTCATTAGTGATGTGATCTGTAGCCACAATCTTAAAAAAAAATTATGACTTTAAGACAAAGGGTGTATGAAAAATCTGCTCTGCCATTTTCTGGTTGTATCAAAATCTGAAGAAGTGCATGTCAGAACAGAAAGAAAAGAACAAGAAAACAAGAGAAATATATTATTTCTGTGTAAATAACCTCAATAGGCTGCACTTTGATTTCCCATGTTAGATTTGAATTGTTAAAATATATATTTTTCATTTTAGAAAAGCAATATTAAGTTTCTGTATTATGAATGAAAAGCTTTAAAATTATTTTTTTCTACTGCATTGAGTAAACATGAGGCTAGATTGGAGCTAGAAGACTGGGAAACAGCATTTGCTATTAAAACCCTCTTCTCTGCCTTGCTAATTCAAAATTGCATATGAATGTGTTAAAAACCTACATATTTTTACTTCTTGAAGCAAACTTGATATTCACTTTGTATCCAAATTAACCCCAGGGTAACAGAAGGCCTCAAGGCAAACTTTGACAGCAAACTACTTTTAAACTACAGCTAATCATCTGATTGAAAATGTTCTATATTTAAACAGCCTTGACTATCGTTCTTCAAGTAGTACCACTATAATTACTTAGCATGTTCCACACACAGGGTCTTGCTCTCTCTCCAAGGTAGTTATTCAGTTTTATTGTTCTCTGTTGCTCATACTATATACAGATCTAAAAGAATAAAGCAAGCCATGTGGGGATTAGCAGTGGGTTTAGGTGTTAATGCTTCATAACACTCCATATTCTCAGAAATTCCCATTAAAATTCTGAGAGTGGCATAAGCAGTGTGCAGAATCTTTGAAGAAAGATACTGTTAAAGTAGGGGGCTAGGGAAGTTATCTAGAGGTGAAAAGTGCAACCAAGAAAGTATGTTCTGAGAAGAACTTTTGTAATATGACTGAAAAACCATATCATGAATTCACCTCCATTAACTGGAAGTACACTAAGGCTGTGCCTGATAATTGCATAAAGTATTTTTTATTATTTCTGCTATGTTTCTGATTTTTTGCTTGTATTGCTAGCAAGTACACCGTTGCTACTGGTTACATAGTAAAAGTTGCAACTTTTACTTTAAAGTACAGGTTTATATTTGTGCAATGGCATAAGTCATATTTTCATCCATATTTTGATTGTTGTGTTTGTAACTGATCACAGCAGAGTCACTACAAATTTATGAAGTTGTAAGAATGCCTAAAATGGTGTTTTGCCCACTTTTGTTTGTGTTTACCTCAATTACTTTAATCCTTCCTTCACAAAATCTGCTTTTAATTTTATCAATATCAATGTAAACCGAAAAACACAGATTGAGATTTAAAATCTGTCATCTTTCCTTCATAAAGAGTCATGAAAAGTAAGATATCTTACTGTCCTAATTATTACTTGCTATTTAGTTCTCTGTTCCTGCTACCAGAAGTTACAGACATCTATGTTAACTTTGGAGTTCTCATTTCCCTGAGAAGAGGCCAGAGCTAACCAGTTTTTGTTTCACCCCATTAAAAAAATTACTTTCTCAAAAACTCAAAAAATTGTGACAGCAATCAGCAAGACAACTCACAGTTGGTAAAACCAAAAGCTGATACACATTACAGGAATCAAAGAAAAACAAAATCATGAAAGCCTAGCTGTTTGATTCCTCCTCTCTTTTTGTTCCAGTCCAGGCTTTTTGGTTGACTCTCTGAGGTGCTAATCCTCAGGGCTGAATTTTTCAGGACTGGAGGGAGTCAAGACTACCTTTCTCTTGGCTCCTCAAGGAACACTACCTCAATACGGTGTTGATAGGCAGGCAAGTATAAACCTGTCAGCAGATTTAGAAGCCCCAGATTTCTCACTTCTGGTAGCACTTTAATCAGATCAAAGATCTAAACTCGTCTTTCATTTTTATTTCACTGTCAGACTTTACTGTCTCTGTAAAATTATTTTGAGCCAGAAATGAACGTTTTTCTTTTCTATGGTCATCCTAAAGCAGACTGTCTGTTCTTTTCCATATCACTTACAGTATGATCAACAGATTGTTAAAAAACATTTTTCCTTTGCTGAAACAGGAAGTAGTCTTCCTTAGCTGTATGTGAGAGTCACTAAGAACACCTATTGTAAAGTAAAACAGAGCAAACAGCACAAATGTAATCAGGTAACATTGCTCTGCTCTGGTCTGGCAGCTTGTTAAAAGAGAACAATTTTTTCACTACATCAAATCATTTGGCCTCACTCAAGTCACCAGTAAAATTCCCACTTGGTGGACAAGAATAAAAGTGACATCAATAAGTACAACAGGTAATTGAATTCTGCAACAGTTATATATAAAATATACATAAATATAAGTATTACTGGATACTGTAATTGATCAAAAATAGGTGGCATGATTTTGTAGAATCCTGGAGCAGTACATACACCAGAACTCACATCAATTAACTGAAGGGGGGATTACTGAAAGATGAAGGTGCACAGTTTTTACTGGTTTGGTAGAATGGTGGCTGAGATTTAAAACTGTATCCAAAGTTCTGTACTCCATTATAAGGAATGCTCTGGACAGTATCTACAGGTGTTTTGACATTTTCCCTCAGCAGAGTCTGATTTAATTATGAATGCAAGTGTTTATAATTTAAAAATCTGAAAATCACCTATATTTATGATTGTATAACACTGATATTTCCCATGCTTTGTCTTATTCTACACTGCCTTGTCAACTGGTGTGACCTTCCTTCTGACAGTTTGTGATCTAACCATGCATGCAGGCGATCACCATTTAAAATATATCAGTCACTGTCATTTTAAATCTAGTATTATCCTACTTTTTGAAGCAATTAATATACTTAGTACTTTCCAGTCTGTTTTAATAAGGAACACAATTTAAAGAAGGAAAAACATTCATTAAATGGAGCATTGAGTTTTTTCACTGTGGAAGACCAAAAAAATAATATAATGGTTTTCTTGTTAAAAAAAATATTTAAAAAAAAATATACATATCATTCTGTTTGAGGAAGCCCTCAATATTAAAAAAGCAAAGTGGAAAGGCAAGTCTTTACAAAAAATACAAGTTCAAATTTTGGAACGTTGTACAAGGAACTTTTACCAATACACTGACTTACAATATAAAATCACAGAATCATAGAATGGTTTGGGTTGGAAAGGACCTTGAAGATCATCTATCTCCAACCACCTTACCATGGACAGGGGGACCTTCCACTAGACCAGGTTGCTCAAAGCCCCATCCAACCTGGCCTTGAACACTGCCAGGGATGGGGCATTCATAGTTTCTCTGGGCAACATATTCCAGTGTCTCACCACTCTTAGATTGAATAATTTCTCCCATATATCTAAACTAAATTTCCCCTTTCTCAGTATGAACCCATTACTCCTTGTCCTATCACTACAGTTCCTGATGAAGGGTCGCTCTCCAGCTTCCTTGTAGGCTCCCTTCAGATACTGGACGGTTGCTATGAGGTCTCCACTGCTCTTCTCCAGGTTGAACAGCCCCAACTTTCTCAGCCTGCCTTCATAGAGGAGGTGCTCTACTTTCATTCTCAACTTCGTGGTTCCCCTCTGGACTTGCTCCAATAGCTTTATGCCCTTTTTATATTGGAGCGCCAGAACAGTATGCAGTATTCCAGGTGGGGTCTCATGAGAGCTGAGTAGAGGGGGAATCACAGGGATCCTCTCCAATATAATTTCTTATGGAAGGAAAAACAGTTCCAGAGTTTTCCTAAACAGATCAGACTATTTAAATTTATTCCCTTCTATAAACCCTTTTTCCACTATCTAAAAGATCCGTAATAAAGAGTAGACCACCCTGTAACTTTATCTAGATTTTGCATCTAGAATTTATTTGATGCCTGATTTTCCTGCTTATTTAACCTTTTAAAGGTAAAAGGTCTTTGGGACAGTCACCAAGACTTGTTTGTTCATTTTAACCCAGCCCATATTACTAAATATTGGAGACTAATATCCACTAACACTAGCATGCCTGTTCCAGAACTGCTTTTAACAAATGAAAACATACAAGCCTTAAAAAAAACCTGGTTGGAAATCTCATTAACAATTTGTTTGACAAAACAAGGTTCTGTTTTAATATACAAAGTCTCCCTTCCTTCTAGTGACTGCATTGGCAAAAAGCTGCATGTGCACATGAGGAGCAGATGGAAAACATGCTAGCACTGCAGTACTCTTAATACTTTAATTTCATTATGTGCCTTAGCACCTATTTTTTCACATAGTTTTTGTCAGACTTCCTCTTTCAGAAAAAAAAAAAATTATATTAATGACTTAGCTCATTTAATCAGCAGCTTTGTGAAGAACAGGTTTGCAAATTAGTTTGAAGTGAGGTAGCAAGGCAGGCAGGTGCTTCCATGGTGAGAGCTGTTGAACTTCCCTGAACCCAGTCAGTTCATTCCTGGAATGCATCCATGCTTTAATAGATATTAAAGCTGAACAGGATCTATATAAGTCATCTGTCCCTCTCCTTGCCAATGTAAGTAGCTATCTGTACAATAAATATAACCAATCAAGCCTAGATTTTAAAAACCCAGGTCATGAATGTTTCACTGTCTATTGAGAGAGTATTCTTCAGTTTTTCCTTGGAGTTTGTGTTAGATTTTATGTAGAACCCAAATGTTTTCTTCTCTTACTTTAATGGTACTATTTCTGACTATTGTACCTTACCTCCAGATTTGAAAAAGACTGAAATGCTAAACTCAATGGCAAGAGTTTCCCTGATATAAAAATGACCAATAATTTACCTTCAGTTTAGTCTGCTAAGTGATTACTTCCTCTTACTCACTGTATCTCCCTATTTCTGGAATGGTTGATAGGTTCTCCCACCAAAAAAAATATTCTAGTGTTGGGGATAGGTCTCTCTTGTCCTACCCGACAAATTCTCATGGAAACATCCCAAGCTGACCCATGACTGATAATGGTTTCTACTCAATAGATAAAGATTAATGGACTGCACATCAAATAATGCCATTTGGGATATGACAGCCACTCTACAGCCTAACTAAAGAGTCAATACTAAAATAAGATGGTAACTTCTTATTTGCATTACATATATTTAATGACAAAAGAAATTTGTTTTTCTTTCATTCAATGGTTATGGTCCTACAGTGGTATAAGAACAAAGCTAATTTTATTAAATTGTACTAAAATTTGCAAAAGAATTAAATTTGAGTAGTGTATGTATAAAATATACTACAATTTTTCACAGTATACCTTCTCTTCACACTGATTTTGCCCTTATTTTTTTAACAAGTTTCTCTCATGTAACAAGTATCTTTGAATCTTTTTTTCTTTCTACAAAGCTTATGTTTGTTTGTTTTTTTTTTTTGTTATTTCTTGCTTTCCTTCCCTTTCTTTCATAGTAGGAAAGGCACTATTACTTCATGTAGCCTAAAGAAGTATTTTTCTAACAGCACTTTTCAGTTTTGTGCAGGGAATATCTTTTTGTCTCTGTGAAAATACTAGCATTTCAGTTAGCTTTAATATCCCTAAAAAGGCAGGTAAATTTATTAATAAATTGTTCATAACACGTTCTAAGCCATGTATTTTTCAATAGCAATGGTAGCATTCCTCCAAGAATTCTTTAAAACTTCCCATTTTTTCTGTATCATCTAAATTCTAGTTACAACAGTTTCAGATTATTAAAAACATGTATTTTCATATAATGCACTCTCTTTAGGGAGAGTGGGAAAAAGCATCAGTTAACTTTAGGAAGTTTTCTTCTTGTACATTTTTTATGTTATCTGAAATAATAATTATTTGCTCCTGTAGTGCATATTAGTTCCAAGGAGAAGAGTCTAGGGGTTTTTGATTTGGGGGATTTTTTTTTTTCAGGGGAGGGAGGTAGGTGTGGTAGTGTTGGTTTGTATGGGTTTTTTCCTGGATTTCATTTCTAGGGCGTACAGGTAGAAGTATGTGGACAAATCAGGAGAGGAATTAATCCTTGAAAAAAATAATATTTGTACATATGTTATTGCTCAATTTATCTATCTAAAATACAAATATAAATATAAAATAAATTTTATTACACACACACAAACACATAGGTACACATATGTATGTACAAGTGTGCGTGTGTGTATTTTTATATATATATATGTGTATATATATGTATATTCTGAATTTTTCTGTTCTGGTTAAATAAATTGGTATTATCTGAATATCCAGACAGACAGCTAGTATGTAGCCATTTACAAAAATGCTGTCATAGCTGTTAAAAAAAAGAAAGCACCTTTGAAATCTGTCCCTGAAGGGAATTCAACTGTGTAGATTTGTGTCATAAGGACATCCAAAGAAAGCTGAAGTGGCTTATAAAAATCATTAGGTATCCACCCATTGACCTACAAGTAAAAGTTTATAGTCAGTATTATTTTTATAATTGTATTTGAAAATTCCTGTTAACATGTAGGCGAATAGACAAAAGAAACTCAGCACATCACTTCTATGGACAGATATTAACCTTCACAGATCACTGAGTATATCCAGACTCTATAATTGTGTTTGCTAAAAACAAAGACTCCTAAGCTTCTTTCAGATGACTCAGCAGAAGTGTATTTTTTTAATGACACTATATTGATCTTAAATGTATATCCTTCAAGAAAATCTGTGTGTCAGGAAACTTTGACCTGAATTTTCAATGACAGCAGAAAAAAAGTAGATTCTTGTTTTCTTCCTGGATTTAGAAAGAGATTTAGCAGTGTGTCTAGTGTTTACAAGAAAAAATAATAAGTCCAGTGATAAAGCACCATTTCAAATGCTGCTGCAATGACTGAAAAATGCATTCCAAACTCCTGGAGAGCACCTTAAAAGTTTCATGAAATGTATGAGATAGTGATGTATTTTCTAAACACATATATGTTAAAAAGCAACAGAAAAAATAAAAGAGAGAAATCCAAGCTAGGATTCTTTTTCTGGTTTTCTTTTGGTTTTAGTTTTTTTGGCGGGGTGGGGGGAAATGTGTTGGTGGTTTATTTGTCGTGGTTTTAATTTTTTTTGTACTAGAAAACATTTATCTATGTTTTCCAGAAACTGGTTTGCAGAACACTTTCAAGCTTGGCATTTGTCTTCATCTTGACTTAATCCTGGACATCAGACCCTGTATCCATTGATTCACAGAATTTTTTCTACTTGGATTCAGCATTTATGTCAAAGAGAAGTCACACAAAGTAGGTGCCCTGTTTTTGTAGTTTCCAAAGATTCATCTGGTATATAAGGCCTGCCTATCAAACACCAACTATTGAACTCACCATAAAACACAGCAGTTACTGCCACTTGCAGGTTCTCTGATCCTGCATTTTACAGAGTATCTACTGAGGAAGTAGCATCCAGTTCCCTCAGAACCCCAAGGCTTTAAAAGTACAGCTAACATGTCCTCACTGCTGCCAATTAGACGTAGTGGAAACCACACTGTCCTTACTGAATTTCTACCAATAATTCAAGGTTAATAGAATCATAGAATCATTTATGTTGGAAAAGACCTCCAAGATCATCAAGTCCAATCATAAACATGGCATTGCCAAGTCTACCACTAAACCATCCCTAAGTGTCACAGCTACTTGTCTTTCAAATACCTCCAAGGACAGTGACTCAACCACTTCCCTGGACAATCCTTCCCATCCTAAACAACCCTCCAGGGAAGACATTTTTCCTAACATCCAATCTAAGCCTCCCCTGGCACTACTTGAGACCATATCCTCTTGACCTGTCACTTTTTACTTGGAAAAGAGACTGAACTTTTTCATTTAAAAAAAAAGGAAAAAAAAACCCAAGCCTTATAACATATCAAATCTCACATGTTCATGCATGGAATCCTACCCCGAAAAAAGCACTAAAACATTATTATTTTCATAAAATCAAAACTGATCTTATGGGAGGCAGAGGTAATTGAGGTGTCAAAAAAGTCGTCTTTAACTTACCTTAAGATATTGGCTACAGAAAAAGAGGTGTATTTTTTTATGCACTCATCCATATTATGATTTTTATAGTAGTTTTTCCCATTTTATATAAGGATATGATTGGCACAGAGAGATATGATGTGTGGAGGTCAGACACATCTGACTAGGGTGAACATAACTCTTCATCCAGGTTACTGCTCATAGCCAGAATTGGAAGAATCACTTCAAGAGTTCCTTGATCCTTTCTCTCTCTGCCGTGTGTTTTTTGCTGTACCCTGCTACCTAGCATCTGGCCACTGCTTCAACAGAAGTCCATACTTAAGATCTGGATAAATTAGCAATGCAAAGAAACTGAATAAATAGCTTCAGTCCTGTATCCAAAATTCCAGGCATCAATCCAAAAACATTCATTGGAGAATGTCACTAGAGATTTCCAAGGTAGACTATCTTTTTATTTGGGAAGAGAAACAGTAACATCGTCATTCTAGCTCATAGCAAAACTTTACTTGCAATCCAAAAACGTACAAACAAAGAAGTATTAAACAAAATAAAAACCTTACACTGTACATTAGTTGATTTTTAGAACAGCTAAAATATTCACAGTGTTTTTGAAACATCCCTTTCATTAAAGAAGGAAAGCTGAAAAATAAAACCTTAATCAAATTAAAAAAAAAAAATACATCTTACTCTGTATATTATAGTGAGTGTTAAGGACACTTCCTGCTCTGACCATTGAGGCGCCACACTGGCAGTCACACTCCCACCACCGGAGCCTTTCACTGCTGGCACCGAAGCCCCTTCATAGCTGGTGGCTCCAGTGACGAGACAGGTGCCACTCTTGACTCCCTACACACCCCACTCTCACAGTCAGAACAGGTTTCCTTACTTGTTTGACTCCAGGTTTTCCTAAGGCACAGTAACAGAAGCTGGAGCTGGTGCCTCCCAGGAGGGATCCCCAGTAAAGGAACCTCTGGGTTTTTATACCCTCACAGTCCAAGCGCACAAATTCTTGGCTCTTCCTTCTGAATCCTTGGCTCCTGCCACATCTTTGCGTGTCTGGTCACCTGGCTGGCCCCAGGTCCCTGTGCCCTTTGCTATGCAAAGGGTCAGCAGTTTAAGGCCTCTTTGCTTGGGATCCCACCACCCAGGGCTCTGTGTGCAGCTCCCACTGCAGCTGCTCCCGGAGCGACCAGCACTGACTGTATTCCTTAACAGTGAGTGTGTTTGCATTTAGATTTTAACAGGAACAATTGTTTTCATTTACCAATCCCAACCTGAGGGAGAGGTCCCAGGCACTCCCTTCAGACTGCAACTTGCTGGGCTGTAGCTATCATCTGAAGATTTGTTTGGGTCAAAGCCTCTGCCCTGGCAGAGACAGCTGCTCCAACACCTCTTGGAAAATGTGCCCTGTGCTGCATAACTACCATTCCTTTGCTATGGTTGCTGGTGGATGAGCTAGACAGTTCGATGAAATAATAAAATATTTTAGTTTATGTACATCAGTGATTTTTTTTTGTGGAAAAATATTGGAAAATTTTTTTTCTTGTACTTTTAAAAGGTTTTTTCAGAGCTTCCCTAGTGAATTATAATAAAAAAATTTGCAGAAGTTTTACAGTTCATGAAGATTTATGCTGGAGAGAACTCCTGCATAAAACCAATGCTTATTTAAGCTTTTCACAAAAAATAACTGTGGAGTATCTATTATTTTGAAGTATATCTCATAACTCTTAAGCCAAACTTTAAACTGTACCGTGGCTGTAAAATTATTCTTTGAAAAAAAATCATATTTAAGTTCTTAAATTGATTGATTCTTAAGTTGATTATTTTATTCTAACATTTTTGTAATGCTTAAAGACCAGAAAAGCTGTGTGATTCTTTGTGAAATTAAGAAATTATCAATATTAACATTCCTGTCTGATACAAAGGAGGAGTTATATAGAGTGAAATGCTTTTTATCTATATGTTTTAAACATGGCCCAATCATTCACTAAAGTTTTTTAACAAAGGCCACAGGTGCATTTTACTCTCTGAACAAGAAGCTATAGACTTAAAAAGAAGTAGCAGCCAAGGTAAGTTTGCTCAAATAGAGTAAGAAAAATAAGCTGAAAAAGGGAAAAAGACAAAAGGCAAAGAAGAGTACATCATTTAGAATTATGTGTATTTCAGACACACACTTAATAAGAAACATTGTGGAAAAGGCTAGAATAAAAGTGCACAAATTGCCACTGAAATTTTATTCCTATTTTATTAAGCCAACAGACAAATAGTTATAAGTTTGAAAATACATGGAATCAAAGAAGTTAACTGCATTATTAGTCCTTTAGAATCTTTATAGATTTTGAACTGTTATCAAAAGGGAAGGATGTGCTTTTGGAGCTGTATTTTCACTGAACATGGTGACAGACCACCAACTGTCCCAAAAAATCAGGGGGATCATAAGGACACAGAATATAAAATTGTGAACTTTAAATCACTCTTCAAAAAACAGTCTAAACAAAGACAAAATAAGGAGGCAGTCTGGTCATTAATTACAATATAAAAATGAGATTTCAAAAAAAAATTATCCAAAAAAAAAAGAGTTTGAGGAGAAATTTGTTAAAGGTATGTATAAATTCAGATTGAATCCTTTCTATAATTTTTGCTAGGTGATCCCATAAATATACACAGATGAATAAGTGCACATAGAAGGGTAACTGGGTGTCTAGGGAATGGAATGACTCCTGTAGGATAGGCAAAAAGACCCCTGTGCTTCTTCAGTCTGAAAAAAACCAAGAGAAAACTGAAATACCAGTTTGATAAATCCTGCAGAAAAAAACATTTCTATTACCAGCAAGACACAATGAGACTATCAAGCATGTTAAACTTGAGAAAACTTTTCTTCATGGACGCTTAATAGAACATGTTGTTATGGCATGATATGTAAGACTGAACTCTGTGCAGAGGAATGATTCATTAAAGCCTATGAAGCGTAACTAAATGCTGCCTCCCCCAGAAAGGTATTTGTCCTTGCACTATCTCTCTTCATATTTACTGCTGTAAATGTAAAAGGTATTACCCAAAGAGGATACCAATTGGTTTAACCCTTTTGAGAGTATTTGATTGTTTATGCAACGCTCTTTCCGTGTCAACATTCAGAAGTGCACCAGAATGTACATTAGTTAGTTAAAAGCCATGCAAACTTGCAAATTTAATCTAGCTGCATATTTAAAAAACAAATAAATGAATTCTATCAATACAAAACTCATAAAATGGTGTTGTGGCAGAGGTGCAGAAAAAAATAACACATAAATAATAAAGCCTAAGCACCTAGAGATTCAGAAACAGCATATGTATATCGCAGGAATCATCCTCGGTTCTGCACATGTACTTTTCTGGGATCAGCCTATTTAATTTTATGTCTCTTCTTCCACTGAAGAATTTAATACTTTACTTAAGTGCAATATATTTACCAGAAACAATAGCAAAACTGCCATTGGCTGTAATAAAGTCCAATTATTACATTCACTATTTATAGATTTTTCTATTGGCCAACTTTTAGTTTTCTTCATAGTGTCCTGGGTAACCCAAAATGTTAACGTGTTCCTCAACTGTCTGTGTCCAAGATTGTTATCGTCTCTTTAAGAACCAGTAGCATGGCTGGAAATGGAACTGTGGGGCAGGGAGATGCTGGTCCCTTTTAGAAAGTTCATCAAATTGTTTGTTCTTGTGCAAATCTGAATATTAAAATTACGAAAAAAGCAAATAATTATGTTTTCCCAGCTGAAAATAGCCTTTTATAGTTAAGATTGATTTGAAGACCTGTATGTTATGTCATCCATAAGATGTTGTTTGTCCTGTATTATAAGTGATGTTCACATAAATTTATTGACTCTTCCTACAGTCTGAAGGGCAAGAACTCTATTACAAAACATGTCCAGAAATGTGTTATGAAAGTGCAAGATAATTACTGAAATAGTAATTATTCAAGAAACATTACTCTGAAAGATTTAAAATTAAAATGACCTTAGTAACAGGCCAAATGTTTGCTCATATTAATAAGTCACAAGTATATATTTCTGAATAACCCTTCATAGTGGTAGGACGTTTTTTCGCTCTTTAAACACTCTTAAATCAAAGTGAATAAAATTAAAAGAAAATCCCTCAAAAGAATGAGGCTATTATCAGTCATTGAGCTCATCAGAGTTCATTGGGGACAACAAATAATTCTATCTAATTAATTAGGTGACAGCAAACTGTGTGACATATTTCGTATGGCTGGCTGGTTTAACATTCTAAACCCTCTTGTTTATTAGAGCTTGCATGTTTCAAATAGAAAAGGATGTTAGACATCCCATCTGCTGTGTAACAGAGCTTCAGAAAAAAAAATGCGCTGAAGTCTTGATAAGTTCACATCACAATAACAAGACAAATCTTATCTGATATGCAATGACACAATTCCAATTGTTTCTAAAATTCTATTATTTTAATGAGGCTACATGGAAATAAACCTCCTACTGTCAACATGATTCCCTGATCAAAGTCTGACGTCAGGTTAGTCAATAAAACATCTCAGTTTGAAATATCTCTTATCTCTGAGTGAGCACCAGTAAAATTTTGAAATGGAATGCACATCCTGAGATGGCACATCTTGTTTACAAAGTGGTGGTTGGCAAATAGTGATATAATACTGACTGACTACTATGCGGAGCTGTGACTCTAATTATGTGCATATTCTGAAATAAATTTGTTAGAAAGCAATTTACTTAAAAATGCATGATTCCATTTCATGCCTGAATACACTTACGTGAAAGTACTGTACTTCTAGTATACTTCAAATAGATTTAGCAAATATAGGAAGGGGCAGAAATCCAAGTATGCTATAATCAAGCTCTTTTTTATTTTTTTTCATTTTTCTTGTCAATAAAATATTTTATAAGTATCACTTTGGTAGCATAGATATCCATATCATACATGACTACATAAAACTGTATGCAATTATAAATTCTTGAGTTCTGATGGAATCAAATGCAGAAATTAGGAAGCAGGACAACCTAAAATTAAAGCACATGACTGAGAGCATTGTCTAGATGCTCCTTGAACTCTGACAGGCTGGATAATATGACTGCTTCACTGGAGGACATGTTCCAGTGACTGATTACCCTCTCAGTGAAGAAGCTTTTCCTAATGGCCAGTGTGGCTTTCCTTGATGCAGCCTGATTCCATTTGCTTGTGTCCTGTTGCTGGTTGCCAGAGGAAGGGGATCAATGCCTACCCCTCTGCTGATGACCTTAAAGAAGATATACATTGTAATGAGGTCATCCCTCAGCCTTCTCTTCTCTAAGCTGAGCAAGTCAAGTGACCTCAGCCACTCCTTGTAAGTCTTGCCTTTGAGACCTTTTACCATCTCAGGCATCGTCCTCTGGACACACTTCAATAGCTTCTAGTAAGTCCTTCTTATGGTGAAGTACTTAAACTGCCCACGGAACTTGACTTGGGCAGCACCACTGCAGAGTAGAGTGGAACAATCACCTCCCTTGACCAGCTGGCGATGCTCTTGATGCACTCCAGGACACAGTTGGCCCTTTTTGCCTTTCTTTTTACCTATTCAAAATTCTTTTTTCCAAATTACAATTTTGTTAGTTTCTTGCCAAATCTTGTTGATTTACTAGTCAAAAAACAGGGAAAAATTCCCAAACTAGGAGTGTTTCCCATGACATATTCTCATATCTACAGTCTAGGTGTGTTCTAGACATATTATGCATTAAGTTTATGTGCCAAATGCTTGTGCAGGACGGCTGTAACAGATCTCTAAGTTAAATAGTCTTTAAACTTTACATAGAGTGTTTTTCAGCGGGTGTTTATGTCAAGTTGCTTTCTATTGCTCTTTAGTATTTTCTCATGTTACAATATAAACAAAACCAGACTTATTCCCAGTAAATCCTTTTAGTCAGGAACATTTGGAATGAGTACAGCAAATTTACATGAAAGTTTATGTTTTATCATTGATGCTGCATGAGTAAGAATGATTGTTACTATGCTAATAGACATGGGCAATATTAAACATGGAAAAAATTAAAGTTAATAATAGACTGTGTTAAAGAGATAAATTTTGTATCAGAGGAATGACAGTGTACTCTGTAATTATCATCTTAATAAAAGACAGAAGTCCATTCAATGTTTTATGGATCATACCAAAAATCTAAGACTGTATTCTAAACACACATTGAAGTCTGTTATTAATGGCACAGTTAAGAAATATTTAAAATCCAAAGATCTTAGCAAAATCATAACATAGACTGGGACTCCACCTGATCATGCAAAACTCACAGTAAACCATAAGGCTAGACAGGTTTAATTTTCATTCTGGGTGAACAAGGAAAACTCTACCCAAACTTCCCAAAAAATGGGAGAAACTCTCCCTCCCCAAGAAAATAAAATCCAACAGCTAAAAAATATCTTAAATAAATACCACTAAAACATTTTATTTAATATTGTGTTCTATCTTTCATCTTTGTAGGAAAGAATTAGAAATCCATAAAAGTAAAAATTGAAACTATCTCTGGAGCTGATGGAGTTTATTCACTTGTCAAAAGACAAGATCAAATTTTCTTTGAGATCAAAGGCAAAACAAAAATAAAAATATTAATACCTATTACAAATAAATTAGATATCAAAAAATTAGATATGAAAGGGACTGTATACATAAAACTTGATAGGAAAAGTAGTGTCAGAAAGAGCAAAGAAAAAATGAAAGTTTAAGGGATATAAGGTGCTTCCTTCTCTTTAAAATTCAGTCTCTGACTTTCCCAGGATGAGTTTTTTTAATTTTGTTCTTGTATTCAGCTGAATTTTATGTTTTTCAGTAAATCATATACAGCTGTTTCATGGGAAACTGGCAGAAACCATAATGCTAACAGGATGGGGCAAGAATGCCATGCATGATAACAAAGGAATAATTCTGGATGACAACTCTGAATTTTATTCCGTGATTATTGGCATGTGTCCTGAAATGTACCAATGTTTGCTCAAAATTTGCTATTATCTATCATTACAAATCTGGGGCAAAAAATAACCAAACAAAATGCACGTATTTTAAGTACTCAGAAAAACTGTAAATGTCATTAGGGGACGTGAAATGATTGTCATAGGTCAGTGAGAAAACACAAATTTAAAATTGCAGACACTCACTGAAATCTCAAGATTTCACTTCCTTTCCTGAAAGGAAGAATTTCATTTCAGGAGCGGAAATTAAATCTTGAAATCAGAGAACACAGTGGAACAAGCATTCTGGAAAGGAGATATGATAAAATAAAATGCAATTTAAAAAAAAAAAAGAAAACTTGGAAATGGGGTGGCTACAACAAAATGGACTGAGATGAAATGAGGTGCAGTGAAAAGGACCAAAACTTGCCAAAATTATTCACATTGAAATCCAAAAATCAGGGAAGAAAGGTAAAAAAAGAGACAGGAGAAGAAATTGAAGAAATGAAATGTTAAAAAAAAAGAGAAAATTCTGAAGTAAAGTGAAAACAATAAAATGGCTTGGGATGACATAAAGTGCATGTAAATGGACCAAAACTTGCGGAATTGATCCTAATTGAAATGGTAAGATTTCATTTCCAGTCATGAAGGAAATGAAATCTTGCATTATCAATGAGGATATTTTGATATCTTTTTTATTTTTAGTATTTCATTTCATCAATTTCTTGTCCTGTCTCTTTATTTCAATTAATTCCCTGATTTCAGGATTTCAAGGAGAAACAGTTTGGTGAGGTTTGGAGCATTTAACTTCAAAAAAAAGAACACCCCACTGCCCAAAGATTCCTCTCTCCACACCTTTCTTCTTGGCATGACCCATATGATGAACCCCTCAGCAAAAGCCTGCTTTTACTCCTCCACTTAGGGTTAGGCATATACCTTGGTTTAGGCTTGAAAAAATCACAATGCCTAGAGATTCAGGGACTCTGCAACTGCAAAAGGCATGCCAAGGGGAGCACAGTACTGCCCCCAACATTGCTCCCTCCACACCTTTCTCCTTGGCACCACCCTTGTGCTTGGCACCTCAGCAAAGGCTGCTTTTACTGCTCTGCTTAGGGTTAGGCTTACGCTAAAGCTTAGGCTTTAGAAAACCACAAAGCCTAGTCCTCCAGGGACACTGAAACTGCAAAAGCCATGCAAAAGGGGAGCACTTCATGTCATCTTATTACATTTGATTACAATCACTTCATTTCTGAATTTTCTTTTATTTCTTTCCATTAATTTTAATTCCATTAGAAGCCCACCCCAGTTAGTTTTTTTCACTTTGTTCTCAGATTTCAAGATTTAATTTTCTTTCATGACCAAAATGTCTGTGCACACATACAAAAAAAATCTTTTTATGTAGAACTGGTTCAGATTAACTAAGTTTAGCAACAAGAAGGAGGCTCTCCCTCTTAATCCTAACTACATAAATGGAATCTACTATCTGGGAATTCCATTTGTTGCAAAGGCAAAAAAAGTACAGATAAAAGACAATTAACCATATCCTCTCTGAAATATTACTGACTTTGAGCGCTGACAGAATCACAGTCAGAGTTATAAAGGATGTTTGAGCAGTAAACAGCATCCAGATCCTATTTCAGATTGTGAGATGGAACAGAAGACAGCAGAAAGTCTTACCTCACAAGTTTCTATGTGCAGGAATTACAGCAAGAACTTGAGTTTCTTTGGAGATTAAAGAAATATGACAAACAGTTTACCATACTGGAAACTTGTTTATTAGACAACAACCTCATTAATGCTGACAAACATGAAAGGATGTTTATAACAAAAGTAAATTTTTCCTGGACCTGATGGAGGTTAAAAGTAGAAAGCATTTAAAGTTGGTAGAAATTATGAACCAACAAATTTAGAAAGACAAAACAAAATGAATTTATTCTTTACAGAAACTGTACCTATGCTGATATATAGGTAAAGATGCTGCATCAAGAGTGTCTATGCACTCTTATATGACTTCATAAGTTTATTCCAAAAGCTGTAACCCTGTGATAAGGGTTTTGATTGATTGGAAGAGTCCATTTCAGGCCTCTGAGCAGACATCTTTACAAATAGCATTGAATGTGTATGGCTGCTCCATCTTTGGAGAGTTCAAAGCCACCTTGGACAGGGCTTTGTGCAACCTGGTCTAGTGGAAGGTGCGCCTGGCCATGGCAGGGGTTTGGAATGGGATGGCCTTCAATGTCCCTTCCAATCCAAACCATTGTGTGAATCTGTATGTGAAAGATAAAAGACTCCTCTCTTACTTCACCTAGAAATCCTATTTATTCACCAACTTTAGCTGTTTCTGCTGCCTTCTTAACAAAAAAATGACCTAAGAAACAGACAGGAAAAAAAAACCAAACCCACACAACCCCCCCAAAACACTGCCATTGATTTACTCATTGTGTCATAACAAAGACACACTAAGTAAGTAAAAGAATACTTGGCTAATGCGTAGCTTAGGTAAGGTGACATACCTAAACTTTTTAACTGTACCTTACATTAAATCACATTAGCTTGTATTCACTGTCAATTATTTACATATACAGGAACAAGTAAAAGCAGTTCAGCTTTTACCAGTAATTTGGCTTCAAATTAATTCAATCAGGTGTCTACATGCGGTATTCAAGCTCCTGTCATTTTCAGCTAGTCAACAGTCCAATGGGGGCTAAGGAGTTGATTCTCTAAATAGACCCTAATATCTGATCAACTAAATTGCACTTTAGTGATCACATTATCAAAAGGCACAGTGCAGTGCCTCAAACACAAACATCTAGTACCATCCAAGAAGTTTTTCAAGATCCCATAACTACTTGTTAGTCCAAAAGGGTAAGAGTCTCCTATAAATTTTCTATTAGATAAGACATTCCCACATGGATACCTGAAATACCTTAAGGCATTTCAAATATCATATCTATGAACTGAAACAACTGCATGCCCTCTCCTGAGACAAATCAGTCATGTCCCTGACACATTAGGGTGACCTGGTCAGTAAATTCATCATTTATCCACACTGTGACTTTGATCTATCATGAACCAAATTCTCTAAAATACATTAAAAATACATTCAGGTAGACCGGCAAATGTCTTCAATAATTACTTCAGAAACAAATACTTTTCTGCCTTCTCCTAAAATAAAATTAGATTTTAATTGTGTAGATTTTATTGTTAGAAAAGAGTGGAGATGATAAGATTTAAGGACAATGTATAGGACATGTATGTGAATACATTATAGTAGCTATGTCTAATAACCAATTCCAGAATATACATCTAGAAAAATAAAGAACACAAAATAGACCTTATCCATACTATTGAGTTCTCTTACCCTCTAAAACAAGATTATCACAACTGATCTGCCTTGGGAACAGTCTCTACCCTGAGCCATGTTGAGAATTAAATGCTACTAAATGGTTTTCCTTTTGCTGAGCTGTTTAAATTCTCTTGTGTGCAGATTTCATCTTAGAGACATCAATTTCTCTTCTGTGGAGTCTTGCCATGTGTAAGTAAAATTTCAGTAGAGAATTCAACTCCAAGGAAATCTTTGTACACGTTAAAACTTGTATTAGCAGAAAAATTTTTCCTTTGCAATTAACATAATCTTGGTCTCTCTTTATCAGGTCTCATGGAACCTTTGAAACAATTATTGAAAAGTAACAATGCTTTATATCATGTATCCAACCTAACAGAGTCTGTTTGTTTTTCAAGCAAACATGTTTTACCCCTGAAAGCATGAGAAACTGTAGTTTGTGTACGAAGACTAGAATATGAAGAGACTTACAAACACAAGGTAAATGGTTTTCTACTGTTATCTGTGGAGAGGAGGGGCGAATAGAGGAATTAACTAAATTACTTTCTGGTCTGAGCATGTTCATTTTTGTCATTAAAAAAAAAAAGCGGAAATGAAAAAAGGTAATTGCTCCAAAGCAATGTAGTTAAAACCAGAGTTGGTCCATTTCAAATGTAGTAGTTAACCCAGATGTTCCAAAAATCCATGCACTGAAATAGATGGATGATTCCTGGATCAGCTGGTGTACTGACTGTTCAGAGAGGACAGTTATACTTCTGCTACACAGATATTTCCTTTTGTACACACCTATTATGTAAAGAAATTGAAAACAAAACTTTAATTCTTCCTGTTATAGCTTCTCTGAGTGCAGAAATTCTTTGAAGTCCTCCCAGCTTTCCGCCAATCTTCTCTCCAATTGTAACACAACTGTTTGCTAGCTCCTGAAATATCCTGAAATAAACATAAATACTGAATATATCTTCAAGGTTTTTCTTCAGATTTGTAATGACTAATGCATTTAGCTAGCTCATTAGTTCCATAGTGAAAGCACTTGATACGTCTGAAGGGGGTAGTTTACGTCTCTTCTCATGCCTTACCCAGTTTTCTGAATGATGCAGAGAAATATCTGGATTGATTTTGATAGTATACTTCATAGCTTTAAAATACAATAGACTTCAAAAAACAGTCTTGCAGATGGAAACAACAGGAATACAACAGCAGTATAGAAGAGGGTGATATAAAAGAGATGTACATGTAAAACCTCAGTATGTAGACCTTATCAATATTTTCAGCCATAGAAAAAATCTTTTTAGCTCCCAAATAGCCTCTTTGTCTCAGTGAATAAATCCAAACTTTCAATTTTAATGACAATCAGAAGAAAAATCAAGTAGAAATGAACTATCAAGAAAGAGGTAATGAGCAAATATTATTAGCCTGTTTTTCAGATGTTTGTCACACACAAGCACACCTCCTGGTGCAAATCACTTTAGCAATATTTTAAGATAATCTATTTGCTTTACTCAAAATCGTATTCGTGGGCAAGGGAAAACTAACTTTATATATCAAGCCAAGAATTTATTGCTAAAATAATTGAATATTCACAGTCTTACCTGTCAAACCAGAATAAATCCTAGAAAAGAAAATGAACAGTTACTACGTAATTTCATTTACATGTTGAAAAACTGAGAATTTATTGACATTCTTGTCTGTTGACATGGGAATCAATGTTCAAAAGAAGATTCATCTTACATTTGACATATCAAACTGTTGTCAAAAAATTGGAACTGTATCTTATGCATCCACTGGGTTTACTTCAGGGGAAGAAACTGCATAAGGAAGAGAAAGCTAAATCACTTTGAAGTAGGACCATTAAGTTGTTGCCATACATAGGTGACGTTTCAGAAATTTGAAATAATTTATTCAGTGTAAATAACTGCATAGTAAATGGCAGATAGTTTTATCTATTGGATTTAAGGCCTCAGAGAAACAGAACAATTACAAACCTGGAGTTGACCTGACAGGAAGATGTGTTAAAATATGGTAAACTTAAAGGTAAGAACAGCACAGTAAAATTAAAATACAATTTTAAAACCCTCCAAATTTATTAAAACAAAACAAAACAAATAGAGAAATGGCATAAAAATATTACCTTTGTGTACAGCAAATATGTAAAGGTCTGGTTAGAGTGGTGTGTTGAGCCCTGACAACTAAGTACCAACCAGAGGGTGAGAATCAAAAGGTCAAAAATCAAGAAAGAAAAATGGATCAAGATTAAGACAGTTTTATAAGTAAAGAAAAAAAAAAAAGATGCAAAAGCAACAACTTACCACCTGCCACCCACAGACTGATGCCCAGGCAGTGTCTGAGCAAAAGTTATCAAGGAAAAGCAGCATCCTCAGTGTGGAGTCATATGGTGTTAATTATGCCTTTGGTCAAATGGGGTCAGTTTTCACAGCTGTGTCCCCTCCCAGTTTCTTACCGCCTCAGCCTACTCACAGGAGAGAGGCAAGGGAAGAAAGCAAGACACAGTAAGAAGCAGAAACCCTTGGTCCTCTGCAAACAGTTCAGCAGTGGATAAAACACTGGTTTATTATCAACACCATTTTGTCATAAAACTTAAACACAGCACTACACAGGCTGCTATAATTAACTCCATCCCAGACAGACCTAGATAATTGAAAAAAAAAACAAATAAACAGGACTGCTGGGGTTTTTTTCTGTCTATTTTATAATAATTTAATAAATAAATATCATGGAAAACAAAGGCTTTCCTCACATGTGAAGTAGTCATCCTTGGTAGCCTTAGTCAAATATCTGCATTTTCATGACTGGATGGATGATTTGTGGTCCCCAGTAAAGGCAAGATGTACATAGATGTTTCTTTAATGTCAATTTATTTATTTAAGATTGTGGGTTTTATCTCAAATATAATGAAGCTAAAATATTAACTTGATGTCCCGAAGAAAAATATTTTATTCCAGCCAATATAGAACATGGCCAAATGTTGCATTAGCTACCATCTGTATCGACATATTGTCAGCCAGGTGCAAATGCTTAGCTGGCAAATCTGGCAGTCCACTTTCTAGTTTTGTTTAAACAAATGGCTTTCTGTTCCTCTGGGATCCTTCCTCTGCATAATGAAACTCTTGGCATTTAATCTTTCCAAAACTTATAAAATGGCATTTCTTTGCTTCTATGCATTCATGCACTGGTGCATTTCCTGAAGGTGTTCAAATAACTTTAAAAGACTCACCTAACTCACAAACACATCTGTCAGAGTTAGTAAGTTTTATGGAGCAATCCTTGCAAATGGCAAACAGTAGCTAAAACTCAACGCATATCTTTGAAAAACAACGGCAGAAGAAAGTATATTTTCATTTTATAATGTACCTCAATTGAACATAATTACTCTGTAATCTGAAGACAACAATCATGTCCTTCTATTTATGTAAAATGTTAAACACGAAGTCCTGCTACAATCAAAATGAGGAAAATGCCTCATATGTGAAACCAATAATTTACTGTTAGTCCAACTAAAGTTTTAACAGCCTTATAGTCTGACTCATTAGTATAGTTACCAGTATTATACATTCACAGTCCAAACCAACACAGAGAAGCCTCAATAAACTAGTTTAAAATATTGCTTGAAGGCTTTCCTAGTATTGGCTGCACTGCTGGGTGGTGTTATGCAAACTTTGCCCATGTGCACCTCCTGAGACTCTTTGTGTTTGCTGGGCAGGGTTGAGAAGGTTTTGCTGCCCCACCCTGAAATCTTTCCAGGAGTGGCATCACTAACAAGGAGGATTTCTTCCTTCCTTTAGAGCAAGGTGAAGATCTAGGTACTGTATTCCTTTTCAGTCTTGGAATCTATTTACATTAATTTTCCCAAATTTTCTTAGCACAGTCTGCCTATATATTCTTTCTTTTCATTGACTTTCAATTATTTGGCATTTCTATTCTCTGTCTAGTAGCAAAAATTAGTGAAAGTGGAGGAGGTTATTTCTAGAGCACCAAGGCAGTGTCATGTTCCTGAAAGCAGTCTTTGAAATAACTAATAAACTCACCAAAAAAATTCAAATATCTTTTAACATAAAATATTAACTGTTGTCTGCATTAAAAATTCTATAGTTCTAAGAGCAGATTCTGTGGTTAAGACAAATAATATTTTAAGGGTAATTAGTATGCTACAGGGTTTTTTTCATGTGTAAATATTTATATATAAATAGAAAAACAGAATACCCTGAATAAAGAAAATCCACCTTATTGCAATGTGTATACATACACGTATTTGCTTATATATTATATATATTATATATATTTGCTTACAAACGATACCTGATATAGGTTATGTACTATGCAGGGATTCGTCCAGGTTGTCAACCATTCATAGTTCCTCTGGAAATTTCTGGGAAACATAATTTTAACTTTGTATCTAAACTCTAAAATTGGTTTAAACGTGACAGTGAAGAAAAAAAAGCAAATAAATATATAAGCATTTCAGACGCTCAAACAGGGTCTTGAAAAAATTACTATTTTAGCCCTTTAGTTCACATATATGGCAAAAATAAAGTGTAAATATGGACTATCAGAGAATTCATAAAAAAAATCTAATCAAACAATGGTTTTCAATTGTATGTCTGATGAAGTGTTAGGTTTTGGTACTATTTGTATCCAGTCAGTGAAATACAAAAAAGTTCATATTTCAGTCATAAGCATTGATATATATCCATCTTCCTGTTTAGCATATCAAAAAGCTAAATTTTTTTTAATAAATTTCAAATCATTCTCATGCACACACACCACTTTCAAAATTTAAGTTCAGCAATTTGGCTTAGATCCAGCTCTGTATTTTGCGCCATAGCGAAAATTTTTCATTGATTTTAAATTATATTTTATATATCATACTAAATTTTATATTAAATAAATATTATATTCTATGTGATTTCAAGACATAGATACCTTATGTATCACATAGTCTCTTATGAGTGTATAGAAGTATATGTGTGTATATATATGTATATATATCTATCTATATATATATATATATCTCAAAAATGTTATCCAAGAATATTTCTGTAAAATTAGAGTTTTTTCCAAGGGAACTGCATAGTCACACTGATTTGAACAAAAGTTCTGTAGAACTGTGGGTATTACTGGGTGTTCTCTTCATTCTTACAATTACAGAAAAAAAATCATAGGTTTGTTTAAAGGTTTTATTGCTGGTTAAATTACCAACTTTTATTTGTTCTGTGGAAGATCCTACCACAGACCAGGATATAATTGCACCTTAGTTTGCCCCTTCTAAGATCACCAGTTATATATATGATTGACAGTTTTTCTTACAGAGGCAGACATAGAAATCTATGAACAAAAATTTCATTTTTATGTAAAAGTCACATTCAGCCACTCCCTTGCTACCCCACCAGTGGGACTGGTGAGAGAATCAGAAGGGTAAAAGATAAAGAACTCATGGGTTGAGATATGGACAGTTTAATAGGAAAAACAAAAGCGACACACACAAGCAAAGCAAAGCAAAAAATTCATTCACCTCTTCCCATGGGCAGCCAGGTGTTCAGCCATTCCTGGGGAGCAGGGCCCCATCACAGGCAACTGTGACTTGGAAAGACCAATGTCATCACTCTAAATGTCCCCTTTTCCCCCCCACTTTATATACAGAGCATGATATCACACAGTCTGGAATATCCCTTTGGTCAGTTTGGGTCACCTGTCCTGGCTGTGTCTCCTCCAACCTCCCATGTAGCCCCAGCTTCCTCACCAGTGTGTCAGTACAAAAAGCAGAAAAGGTCTTGTCTCTGTGTAAGCCCTGCCCAGAAATAACAAAAACATCTCTATATCATCAACCCTGTGTTCAGCATGAATCCAAAACGCAGCCTCATACCAGCCACTGTGAAGGAAATTACCTCTAGCACAGCTGAAAACAACACAATTTTGAACAGCAGAAAGGAAAAAACAAACAAACAAACAAACAAAATGAAAAAAGCCCCCCTCCTTGTCAAATAAACAAGCTCCACTAAAATATGATTTAGCTTTATTTTCAAAAGTAATGACACATAACTATATTTCTCCTGTTAACGTAATAAAACTGTAAAAGATAAGAAGAGTGAGGAAAGGTAACAGCATGCAGAGGATGAAAAATTGATATCTTTTACTGACTCCAGCATACGAAAAAAGATTTCGCATCTCTTTGTCATCAGAGAAGAGAAACAGCCCAATGCAAAAGGCACAAACGTATGTCAGGTGGGCTGTGTCCATGCAAACAAGAACAGACACAAGTTTTCTGTTGCAAAAGGCAGTTCTAACCACATAAAAAATATGGCTTCATAAGGTAAAGCAAAGACTGTAAAACACATATTTATACATAATGTTATTCTGACAATACATCTAACAGTAATTCTACACTCTAATAACCCTTGACAAGAGCCAAATATTTTCATGGACCCCACTTTGTGTTTCTGTACAATCTTTATATAATTTCTATTTGATCTCACATAGCAGGAGAAGATAGAAGTGCTAAAAGCTGAAGACAAATTTGGAGTACTGCAAGTTGTCACTGGAAAAGACATGGAAAATTCTACCACAGATCAAATACATTTGCATATGCACAAAATAAATGAATGAAGGTTTCTAATGCAAGTTTTAGAAAAAAATGTAGCTCAGAACTAAAAAATTCTGCATGTTCAAATATCACTGACACTGAGGTCAACGAAATTATCTGTAAATGAAAACCCAGTAGAATTGGCAGAATTCACTCTGTAGTGTTCTAATTCAACCACTGTGAATGCCAGATAGGTGTAAGTACTATGGACCTCATTTAAGCATCAAGAATCAAGTTTTCTTCTAAACAATATGTCCTACTGCCATTACTCAAGACAGGCTGGTGAACCCAGAAGATTTCTCTGGTAGACACTAGTCACCTGAAAAAAGCAAAAAGCAGCCACAGCCACAGTGATGGATGTGAAATTAACTGAATTATTTTTTTCTGAAATCTATGATATGTCTTAATGCTGTAAGAACAGTCTCTTCCAGAGGACTTGTATTTTCTAGCATACGTGTTTTTCAAGGAGCACTTACACAAGTGCATAGTTGAAATTTGTGTAGTTACACATCATTCAATTATGTGAGATAACAAAAAGGTTTGTTGCTGTTCTTGTTTTAAACTAGGAAATATGAATTAATTGAAACCAAAATGCTTTAAGCTAATATGGCAATTCCCAGAAAACCCTTATGAAGAAATAGCAGATGTTATTTTCCTTTCAAAATCAAGAAAAAATTGCACTGTGTCAGGCTCCAAATGTCCTGATGTTGTGATAAGGGTGCTTATACTTAGTATGATACTCCAATATTCAAGCGTAAGTTTAACAAAAGTAAGCTACTTCATTTGAGGATATGAAAATTCAGTCTGTTTCTGGAAAGGCTTATAATAAAATTTTGTTTTTCTTCACTGATGCAAGATGTAGTTCTCTAAAACCTTCAAGGAGATTTCAACTCCTTTTGAAAAATATCAGTTTGAGAACTTTTAACTATTGTATTTTTAATCTGGAAGTAATTTTCTGATTGTGGAGGAATCTCATTGCTGTAGAATATCAGCAACACAAAAATACTGCATACCAAAGCATTTCATCATTTCTGCTTCTCATTTCACAGGAATCCAAAAACTGCAAAGAATAGGAAAAAAAATTAGCCAGGCTATTTTAAATCACTTATATGAGCTAGAATTAATTTTGTCTGAGCGAGAGCTGAAGGTCTGAACATCAAAGAGTATGACTGTTACTATGCAGACCAGTAGGCAATAGGGTCTGTATCAGTAAAAAGCTTCCCCTCATCAACTCCTGCCCCACCCAGACATGCACTATCTGCTGATACCTTCCCAGGGACTGCAAGGGCAGGCTCTGACCAGGTTGCATGTCTGGCTCTGGCAGCTGCCTGGCTCTGACACCCAATGGGTCTGTCTGCCTCGAGCACCTTCCTTGTGCCATGTTCCATGCCCGTGTAACCACTTTCCTTCAGCCTCTTTCTCAGAAGGTCTTTCGAACCAGGTGTCAGCCCAAGCCAGCAACCAGGTGGTTCATAATCCTTCTGTGATCTACCTTTCCAGCAGTTTCAGTTTTAACTCTTCAGTTAATTGTTGACCTGTGGTTCACACAAAGGCATCTTATTCTCTGTTCTTGTTTGCATTTTCCTGTTCACCCTGGCTCACCATACTTAGCCCATTTGCACTGAACTCAGCTCCTGGCCAAAGTGATACCAACATACTTCTGGATCAATTGCTGATTTATGAGTCTGATGTCAAGGAACTCTATCTGACTTTAAAAATTTTGGATGAGACTGAATTTGTTCCTCCTTAATATCTCACGTTTACATAGTTTTGTCCACAGTCTCCAAATAGTATTGAACTGTAAATAAAAGCATAAAAATTAGGTAAATAAACTGAATAATCTATTTGTTTCAAATATCATTCTTTTTCCCAGAGAGACTTTTTAAAAGAAGTTTCACTTCCAAAAATGATACTGCAAAATAGCAAATAAATATGTGGCTATATTTATCAATTCAGAATTATTTCCAAATCAAACATAATGGTTATAAACACAAAGAATAAAGAAAGGTATCTTCACTTGCAGTTCTGCCAACCTAGTCTGAGGTCAGACAATGCATTTTGCCTACTGTTTTCACTAGCAAGAGACGAAAGTCAATAGAGGCTCTCAGTTGTCTATGCCCAATATGCTGCTGCAGCTTGTTTTCTGCCAAAGTTTTTGATCACAAGAAAATAGAACAGAGTTCCTTATCTTTCGTTCCTGTGGTATGGCATGCCAGCCAATAAAAAATGGTTTAACCACTTATTTAAGTGGCAGGAAATTATCGTTGATCCTGAATGCATGCAGGGGCACTGATTCTCAACTGCACCCAGAGAATACAAGGTGACTGAACATGCTAGGTGTAGGCCTAATTTTTGAACAGGGAAAGGAACGTTTTAGTGTTTCTCCAGCTTACCTCAATTACTTGTTATAAACAGGTAAAAATACAATTTGGTATTGTCCAGCAGTATATTGCACAGATGCTTCTCAGCTCCATGAGGTTGAAATCTGTGGTTTTACTAAGGCATTGTTTCATAAGAATGTCCTCCGGAAGGACATTGCCCTAAAGGACAGATCTCAAAAGTGACATCACCAGTGCTTTCCATAGACCTGTCTGCCTACAAATAGTTTTCTGGCTGCACTCCAGTCATGATCCACACAGAATAGAATTGCTCGGAGACAAAAAATACTTTGCATATGTTTGTTTTCCAGATGAGGATGTGTAAGACTGAATGAATAGACATAGAAAGAAAAAGTACATTACAACTATATTCTGCACTACAGCTCTCGTATTATGATCTGAAGGATTGTAGAATTTAATGATTATATACTAAATGTTTTCTGTGTACATAGTACCTGACACCAGAGCATGATGACAAACTATTAGGTTCTGTATCAAGGAGAGAATGTTTCCCTTTACTTTATAGGAAACATAACGTATTTTCAGTAGTTTCTGTCTTCGAAAGCAGAGTGGCTTCCTTCCTATGCAGTCCAGAAACTTTGCAATTTCTTCTTGCCTCAAAAATACTTTACACTATGTTTTATTCAATAGAACTCACTTTACAGAATGAGAAATAGCATGCAAATAATCATGTATCTAAGGCTGTATCATGGTTTTATCATTGTGAGGCATGGCATACTTCCACTGAAATTTTGTTTTGATTCGCAGCCTAAGTGAGATGAGTGTGTTCTGTGTTTACTGCATATCATTGTGTAGAGCTTCAAGATATTTTCTGAAATGAAAAATGTTACATATATTAAATATGGATTGCAACTTATTCAACATCATTTATTATTTATATTAGACATACTCTGTTTTCTTAGGAGCAGAAACAAATATTTATATTAGGTTAAATCTGGTGGTTTTCCTATGAAGCAAATCCTATTCTGATACAAATATTTTGGAGCCAGATAATTTTTCAATTTGGATTTCATGCATACATTGTTATGTTTTTGTTACGCTTTTAATATTTTCCAGAAACAGTAGACATTAATAATGTATCTATAATGCACCAATAAAAATTAAAAGTACATAAAATCTTCCAAAAACCTGAATGCAGATGTAAATGCACTACTTTTACTTTACTACTTTTATTCTCTAATGACTGCATATAATTTCTGTTGATTGATCAATGCTAGAATGAAAATAGTAAACCAGTCTAAATGCTTAGCTAGAAAGCTGAGCTACAGCAGTTCGCCAAGCAGCACCCAATCTGCTTTAATTGCTTCTCATTGTACCAGTTTGATGCAAAACACAGATTTGTAGTCATATTTTGAAATTGTGGTACAGTTTTTTGTAGATAGTGTAGTAGTTTTTACAAGTTCATAGTATGTATGAGTTAAGATACATATAATAAACAAAATTATCTTGTTTATTGAATGTATGGTACCTCAAGTTCACAAACTGCCAAGGGTACACGTGATAAAATATAGTCATTCCTGATATAAAATGTTCTAGATAAAAATGGATTATAGAGGTTGCTATTAAGTCTGTGTAGATAAAATGATTATCTACATTTTCAAACTCCAAGAGTTCTAGCAAAAAATGTGAACATGCATTTCTCTAACATTTCTTCTGTTTATACAAAAACCCCTACAAACCTGGAAGTATTACTAGGTATGAATTTCCTCAACTTGCATACCCAAAACAACATTAATTAGTTTGTTACTCCTACAGCAAGTTGATTTGAAATTTGATTCGTAAAGTAATTGAAAAAAGTCTACCTCCATTTGAGTTTGACATTGCAAAATTACTTCCACAAGGACAGCTTCAGTGTATATTAAAATGAGGAGTGATAATATGGTAAGTACGTATAAATGGAATCACACTGGATTTGGGAAAAAAAGTTCTTTCACTTTAAAAGGAAGGATTAAAGTTTAATCTATTCCTGATGTTTTAACAAAAGTATGGTTGCAATAAGGAAGTATGAATTACATGGCTTTGAAAAAATCAGGTTTGAAACACTTTTGTTTGACTTTTGGTGACAGGCTACTTTATTCTGGAATGATGGCTTCCAGAGTAAAAAGAGGATTCACTGAGCACAACTTCCTGCAGCTCTTACCGTGATAATGCTGCCAATATGTGTAACAATTTCCCCTGTCAATGTTTGTAGTATAAACAAGCAGAATATATTTCACCCATTTGAATGGGTAGAATGAATATATTGCATTTTGGCAATTATCTCACAGTCAATATTAAGTCCTATTTGATGTATTCTCTTATTATCAAATGAAATTTTTAAAGCTTTTAAGCTTGTTGCCAGAAGGAATTTAGCATGATTTAAAATCGCCTTTTCTAAATGAAAAATATTTAATCTAGTTCTTTTATCTGAGCTGAAGGACAGATGCGGTAGAACTAGTTAAAACATCCAGAAATGAAAGATAAGACTGTAAGCAAATTTAGGAGTCCATACATTTTCTTTTAAATTGATATTCTTAGTATATCAAAATTAATATTGTTCTCGGAAGTCTCTGATCCCCAGCAATGAAAATACCACCTTAGTTGACAATATTTTATACTGACTCAAATGGAATGTGCTGACACCTTCAAATAGAACATCTTTCTGTCGAAGGTCAATAGTCAGGATTGTGTTATTTTTTAAAACCTTTTTTTTATTAATATGACATTAATCTAATTTGCTGTGTATTTGGACTTTTTTTTTAAATCTACAGGTAAAAGTTATGCTTTTAGAGTAGTGTTCACCTTCAAGAAATGTAGATGTCTAAGGACACGATGTCTACCTCTATGCCGGGAAACCCAAGTAACTTGTATGTTCTTTCTCCTTTGACAGATCTCTGAAGTATGTGAAGAGCAGAGAACTTCTGAGCCTCCAGATATTCTTCTTCCATCAATATAACAAAAGCTGTAGTTCCGTGAAATCTTACTATCTTCACATTAATGTTTAAATATTTTAAGAAAAACATGGAAGAATTGAAACTGGCTTGCACTTAGCTGAGCTGTAAAGGAAAAAACTGCAGGGGACTAGCAGGAAAGTTTACTCCTTTACCTATCAGAGGCACCCTTCTCATCATCACTGCCAAAGTATCCTAACCCTTTGCATTTCAAAATTTTGTTGTTCCTTTAAAATAAGTCCTGATATGCATGTATTTACTTCTCTGTTAAGCTACTATACCTCACTCCTCACAGTGCTGAGTTGGAAACGTCCATGAAAATTAGAGTTGATATAAAATATTACCTTGGCAAAAAAAAAACCCTGAAAGCATGTCAGACATTTAGCCTCTTACTAATTACTGTTACAATTCAATGTGTTTTTATCTAACAAAATGTCTCTAAGAAGATCATAGAGATCATGTGATCTCTAAGTGATACAAAAAGTGACTGCACTCTAGGGAAAACTTAGGAGAAACTCATTGTGAAGCAGCATACATTAGAACATGACTCTGCATGACCAATATTTTAGTGTAAAATTCACTCTCATAGAAGATTAAATGGAAGCCTAGTCTCACCAGATGAAGAACTGAAGTAAAGCATGATTCTGCTTCACTGTCTTGTTTAGATTATGGAAGTAGAAAATTTGGGTTCTATACAAATCAAATTTAAAATCAGATCATTAAAGAAATAGGGTAATTATGATAATGCGTGAATTTTTTTCAATTATTATTTTCAGTAGCTCGATAAAAGTGCAATGAACTTGTAAATGTAGACAGCTGGTGACAGATAGAAAGATAACCAAGAAAAGATGACTAATAGAGAAAAAGGGAGTGAAGCAGAGAGAGACTAGTTTGAAAAATATGTGATGTAGACATCTGGCCACTGACAGTGCTGTCATCTGTAATGGTGACTTGAAACTGTCACTGGAAGCGAAGCCTCATATCACCCAAAAAAACCCCCCTAAAAAACAACAGAACTATAAATAAATATATAACTAAATAACGAAATAAATAAATCACAAGGCCGCGGGATATCCTAGGTGAGAAAGGAAATTTATCTCACTGTAACTCCTCCTTCATATGTCTGACACATGTGGCATTCTTGAACCCATGGCTGAGCTCTCTTTCTAAAGAAGTACTTTGAAGTTCTCATTCTTACATATGTAAATATTTGTTGAACCTCATTCTCCCACATCTTCACTGAACAAAGATATTATTGCATTGTAAATTCAGACTCTTTCTGTAACTCTCCCCAAATACTTTTTATAGATAATATGAGAGCTCCACCATTTGACATAAAGAGAGGCACCCACGTCAGAAGCTGGTTCTTCTAGAAGAGTGGAGAAGTGGATGAAGTTCTGAGAAATGTTTACTGGCAAAAGATGCCAGCCTGATCTAGAACTCTGATAAATATGAACTTTTTCCTGATCTGATCCCCTAGAATCCCCTAAAATGCTTTTTTTCAACTACATGACAGTATTTAGTTTAGATTAAGTGCTTTTTAAAAACTCTTTTCTTAGTCAACAGACTTCTAGCCATGTTATTTAATGAGCATGGATACTTTGAAGGCATGGTCTTGGACCACAGCAGTGTCTTTTTTAAATCGTAAGCCTTCTATTCTCAATTATCTGCCATCTAAGATTTACTTACTTGGCAAAGGTACCTCATAGTCAACAATATTAAGGTCTCAGATGCTCCTAACTAACTTTCTGACAGGAAACAAAATCACCATATACAATGGTATCTTAGACTCCAGACAAATCTACACTTCTTTTTAAAGGTGACAGATCTTAATACATTAACCAAAATTTACAAGTTAACTTAGTTCAAAAATATCATGATGAATTTAAGTCTTTGAAAACCTCACTCCTGTGATGGATTACCAGTAGCTTGACACCACCAAAATCAAATTTTGCTGAATTATTACATCATTCTTTTTCTTCAGAAAGGAATATATGGGAAGTTTTTCTTTCTTGTCTTTTCCTTGAGCCTCACAGTTTCATTATTAGTAAGTCCTAATTAATCGTTCACTCTAAGGGGAAAAACCCCTTTGACTTCAGTGGCAGTGGAATTAATCCCAATGGTGATAAAATATATTCCTGGAGCAACTTCAGTGTTTGTGTGTGACTAGTCACTACTTGCCTTTGAAAGCTTACACTACACTGCCTTAGCAGTCAGATGAAGAAGGACCCTGTTAATTTCTACAGGATAAATTTTATTCCTATATATACATATATTCCTCAAATAAGCTAAAATTTCCTACTTAAAAAAAAAAAAAAAACAAACACAAAAAAAACCAAAAGCCCACATAACCCAATTCATAAGGAATATACTTTTTACTGCTCAATTACTTGTTGATTGATTGATTAGGTATTTTGACAGAACACTTTTGCATCAAAAATAAAATATGACATTAAGACATGATGTTTTAACAGGGAAACATGAAGGAAAATCATGAAAGCAATAAGCAAATTTAGTAAACTATTGAAGAGTAAATTATGCAAATAGAAAAGCTGAACAAAATAAGACTAGGGAATCTGAACATCACATTTCTTCCCTGAAAATCATAGAATATATTATACTTTACATATTACACACATTGTAAAAGCACAGGCAGTCACTGATACTAGAAAACATCACAGTATGTTTCTAGTGATGTTTCAGTATGCAAATATAAAAATATAAAATATATTGCATACTGAACCAGTTATATTGAGGTTACACTGTTTTCTAAGCTTGTTCTCATCTAAATTAGCAAGGCTTACCACCACTCAAATCTAATTTGAATTGTTATTTGCAGTCCTAATTGCCAAAACCTCTGCACAAAACTAGTGATGGAATTCTACTTTCATTATCCCTCTGTTTCTGCTGATAGTTAAACACTCAATATAAAATGATCTTCCTCTGTTAAAACATACTGATTAAATTTAAACTGTCAGATCTTATTGCATTTATCACTATGACTCTCGCAGCGGAGTATAACTAGTCATTTTCCTTTCATCTAAACTTTTGCCATCACTGAGAGAAGGCAATAGTTGAACCGATATTTTAAAAACATTGCACTTATTTTGCAACAGCCTAGAGAGCATTATGACACTCAGGTTTTGGATCACTAAATGTGATGGAAATATCCTCAAAGATGATAGTGAGATTGATGAATGGCCCAATCAATCTAGAGTAAAGTCTCTTCTTCAGTGGGCTTTAGACAAACATTATATATGGTTTTCAATCTAAACAAATTATAGTGAAATTCAAAGGAAAGATAAAGAGCATGGAAAATGACAGATCTCTGCCAGCTGATCAATTTGTGTTTATTTTTTTTCCATAATCTGCTTTCATTTATTTGAGTTCAATGAAGAAGCTTGATTGATTGGTTAACATTTACACAATTTACACAGTAAATAATCAAAAAAGTTGTAAATGTGCACAAAAGAAATAGGTTCAAAGTGCAGCAGAAAGGGTTTTATAGATTTTTAAGATATCAGTTTTGCATATGAAGTATAGTTATTTTAAAAAAATATTTTTAAAGGCAGTAATACTGCCTATTTTTGCTAATGGTCTAAAGTTTATTTGATAAATATAACATAAAAAGAGAAAATCATACTGAAATAGGAATGTAGCATGTTTTTAACTTACATAAACAGGTATTGAAAAAGTACATTCTATCTCATAAAATCCTTTTAAGAATGTGTACAATAATGTAACAGTTATATAGAATGTGTGTTGCAGAAACTCCTTTTTGACTATCAAGAACTATGAAATTATTTATTTGGTTTTTCCTTTCTCACAAAGCTCTCTTCTCTTGTGGAAATATTTGGAGACATTGACAGTGCTTTGTAAGACTCAAGCAGAAAGTATTAGCCTATTAGTCTATGAGTGTAAAACTAATGAAAGTAGAAAATAGAAATGGGGCAAACTGATTACTTTCCTATCCTTGATACCAATATCCACATCATTTTGAACTCCATCATATTTTCATGCTACTTTTGGCTCCTATTCAAAGATTCATAATGCATTTGGTATTAATATTGTTATTTGAGATATATGTTACTTGTATTGCTCTAGGAGCTAGGGATCTTAAGCAGCTACACAAGTATAACTACAGCAGGCACTCTAAAGAATAATAATTTGTTGTGTAACTATTGTTTTTACTAACCAAAAGATTCTCAGAATATTGGTGACATTAGTCCTACTCCACCTGGGCTGTGTAAGGAAAATGTCCTTCAAATAAAGTTAATAAAACTTCCTAAAAGGAAAAAACCCACCATGTTCTTCCTTGAACTCTGAAGAAACAGGAGCAGAAACTGGATGACATAAGCTGTGAGCAATCATCCATAGAATCATTAACATTTGAAAAGACCTCTAACCTTTGATAAGACCTTTGACCGAACACCCCCTTGTCAATTAATCCATGGCACTAAGTGCCACATTCAGTTGTTCCCTGAAAACCTCCAGGGTGGTGACTCTACCACTTTCTTGGGCAGTTTCAGTGCTTGACCACACTTTTAGTGAAGAAATTCTTCTGGTGTCCAACCTGAACCTCCTCTGTCGCAGCTTGAGACCATTTCCTCTCATCCTATTGTTGGTTGCCTGAGAGAAGATGCCAACTTCCACCTGGTTACAATCTCCTTTCACGCAGCTGTAGAGAGTGATAAAATCTCCCCTAAGCCTTCTTTTCTCCTGGCTAAACAACCCTTGCTCCCTC
>VZTI01004542.1:5210-153312 GCA_013397865.1 Struthidea cinerea
CCAGCAGGAAAAAAAAAAAAAAAACCGAAAAGGGAAAAAAAAAAGCCAACCGCAAACAACTACAGGCTGAACTATCAACACATGCACCGAAGGGGAAAAAATATATAGTGTCCTGTGTAGGGTCGGCAGGGAACGCAAGCACACGCTAAAGCAAGTTGGGAAAGAATCCGAGCTAATCAGCAATCTCTTTCTCTCTCTCTCCTTCTCTCCCTCTCCCCCTCTCTCTCTCTCTCTCACTGCCCCTGAGATCCCAGCTCGAAAGAGGTACTCCACATTTTTTCATTACCAAAAATCCGTTGCAATAATCATTTGTTGCTAATTGAAACCCTTGGAGACATTTTTCCCCACCCCCTTCACAAACATGGCAACTTTTAGACATGAGAAGCACGTTTAGTTTTATTTTATTTAAAAAAAAATACGGTTAGGAAAAGACTGAATCTTTCACCCACGAGAAATATCAGCGAGTCAGCCCCCTTCCCCGGGATGGGAGGGGGGGAGTGGGGGGAACGGGACCCCGGTACAGTGAGGGCTTGGGAAAATTTGGAATACATTATACCGCCTTTGGCAGGAGAATACTCTCCAACTAATGGATTCCTGCTCCTTTTTGTGTGTGTGTGTGTATCAGTGTGGGGGGTTTCTGGAAAGAGGGGTGGTGGTCGTGGTGGTGGGGAGCCGAGCTTTTATTTTAAGAAACTGTTAGGGTAGGGAGTGTGTCATACTTGACAAATGGAACAAACGCTCTTCCATTTCTTGCTTGTCCTTGCCTTAAAACAGGAATTAAGTTAACCACAGTGCTGCATGTTAATTGCATGTTTACTGGGCTAATGAAAATTACAAAAGGGTTTTGCCACCTCGATCGGTGATGAAAAAGTATGAAGGCGATTGTCATTGCAGCCTTCGGGGAGGGCCCGGGGGGTGGGGGGGAAGGACCGAGCGCGAACAATATTGATCAGAAGAAGGATAAATCTTTTAACTGCTTGTTAATACCATAAATATGGTCTACACAACTTTCCACTCTTGTTAAGTCTAATCAGTACATGGAAGATGGAGACATAGCCCACTTGAATGAATTTTTATTATTGCCAGAGGGGTACTTGCATCTGTGGGCTCCCTCCCCTCCTCTATTTGAGCACCCCCCCGTCCCCCCTTCCAAAATCCCCCCTTGCAGAGGAGGATCATGAAGGTGTGCAGAAAGCAATAGAGACAAATCCAAGCTTTTCATCCTTTCTTCATTTTTTCCAAATGCTCCTTTTTTTGTAAAGCTGAACGGGTGGTGGTGGGGAAAGCCTAAAGGTGGGAGTCCTCTCCCCGACCCCCCCAGCCCCCCTTTTATTCTTGAGCTCTCTGGATGAAAGGCTGACCCAGTAATTCAGTTTGATGATAACCATTTTCATGCTTGAAAACAATCTGCCAAATTAAACCGAAATGGAAAGAGCAGTGGGAAAGGTAGTGAGAGCAGGGCATTTTGAAATCCCCCCCACCTCTCCGAAAGGGGTTGTTTGGCCAAAGGAGGAGGGAAAGGCAATTAAATAGACTAAAGATGATTTAAATCCCAACCAAAAATAATTCCAGGGAGAAGTTTGCCCCCTCCGGTGTTGCCCAGCCCTGGATTTGAAAACTTTGGCCCAACTTGTGGCAATAGCTACAACTTTGCTCCGCAGGGGTCAGAGGTGAGGGCTATTTTAACCCTAAAAGCCTGCGAGTGACCAAGGTTGCGGCTGGGCTCGCAGCACTAATAGCCATAATTACCTCCTCCCCTTCCAGGGACATTCCTTGCAGCAGCAGTGTTAGACGCCGAATTGAAGAAAATCCTGGAGCTGAACATATCTTCGGGGGTAAATAACAGCAATATGAAAGAATTTCAGAGCTCTCCCTTTTGCTTGGGGGGATTGAAGCTTTTTTCCTTTTTTTTTCCCCCTCTTTTTTTTTTTTTTTTTTTTTTTTTTTTTCCCTCCTTTTCCCCCCCCTCCCTTGCCAGCATTCCCAAGGCGCTGGGTCTTTGTCTTAGAAGGAATGGAGTGTCTGAATGGTGTGAAAGGGACAGAGAGGGTTGCTTCAAATCGATTTTACTTGTCCTCTCTGTCTTTTCGGATCAACGCCCTTCAATGGACACATAGGTGCTCTTTCAACCAAAAACTTGTGCAACATTTTCTGCCTGTATTGGTGCTAAATACAATAAATGCTGGGCAGATTTTTTTTCTTTCTTTCCAAAGCAGAAAGAACCCTAATTAAATTGTTTTATATGGACAGTCAAGACAGACCAATTAAGTATGCATTAGTATAAAGATATATTCGAGAGATAAGCGCTCTATAGGAGCCCTGTCTAGGCAAGGTGTGGAAAGTGTCCTCTCGAAGAGAAGCTGTGAGCAGGGTTTCATATGGATTTTTCCCCTCCATTGCCTCCTATACTCGAGTAACGGGCTGAATAAGTTAGCGAAAAGCCATTAGTGAAAGTGGTTTCTAAACAAAGTTAACAGGTGGATGTAGCTGGTTTTACATTTGAATAACAGTCGCACATCTGTAATACACAGCCCTGGATTTATGCAGCGCCTGTGCAGGCAATGTCCATTTGCAGAGATAAACGCCTTCGACCTGGAGCTGAGGTGCAAACGCACACACACGGGAATAAAATAAATATCTGGGCACCTCTGTGGGCTGCAGGACACGATGTGAGTGAGCACACACAGACGATGCAGATAGAACTGTGTAGCCATTGTGTGGAGGCACCCAGCCTGCGCCAGACCGGCACCCACGCACCAGGCACTGCTGTCTCAGACATCTCACCGGGCACAGCACCCTCCTGGGGTAATTGCAAGGGGGGGCATTGGCTTTCCCAGGAGTGAAATAGCAGATCAGGATAAAACGTACACATACACACGCGAACTTCTCTTTCTGCCCATTTTATCACTCTGGGAAAGCTCTCGTTGTGGTTAACCACAGGAAACGGGCTTTAAGCTCTTCTCCATTTCCATTATTATTACTGTTTTTTTTCTTCACTGCAGATTTTCCATGTCTTTCAAAAAAACATCCCAAACAAAAACCCAGACAAACAAACAAAAAACCCCTGAGTCCCCAGCCCTGCCTCAGCCTGGTCCTGGGGCAGGCAGAGCCGCGGGATGCGAGGAGGAGGAGGAGGGAGGTGGGCTGGAAGTTGCTGGGGCACCCTCCATCCCTGGGCACATCGTTTCCACCCGCTGAGGCTGAGCTGTGGGAGCGAGCCCTGTGCCCGAAGATGCTGCAGGGTGCGACCGGGGAATCGCCCTCTTGCCGTGACACCGCACTGCAGAGAGCGGACGGGGTTTCGCTGGAGGGGTCGGGGAAGAGGGGATCGAGGGGTTCAGGGATGCAGAGCAGCGGTGCGGGGGCTGCCCGCTTTGATACCCATTTTCCAGCAGCGCTCTGCATGTGTCAGCCCATCCCAGGGATATGGGAGACGGGGAGGAATAAGCCATTCCTTGCTTAGGTGCTTTAATGGCACGGCAAACAGGTTAGAAAGAGACGTTTTTAAAGACTCAATTTTTCTTTATTGGTCACCTTCGAGGATAAATCATAACAGACAGTATGGGGGGCAAAGAATTCATCTAAAGGAGATCTCAGCAAGTCACTACCCGGACAATAGTCCACCTCCTGTTGGGTTGCGTATTGATCAGGAGAGGAGCTGAGGATGTCGCCACACTAAATATTTACTGATCACACACAAATAGCCGCGACTTGAACGATTTTCTCCTGTGAGGAGAGCAGAGAGAGAAGGGTAAATCATTTTATTAGTGTGTATAAAGCAAAGAGCACACTCTGGCTTGGAGTGTTTTAAGATGTGTCTTCAGCTGGATGAAAAGAGTTAGGGAAATCGATATGGAGTGATTAGACGAACCAGTCGTGTCAAAGAGGGAGGCTGTGAATTTCATGGATTTGGTTATACCGGGAGGAGGAAAATATACCGAGAGATTAAAGGGAGGAACCCATTGTAGCAGAGCCAATGAAAAAATAATATCTAATCAGAGCCGGCAAAGGTAGGGACGGGATAAGACCAACATTTCTAAAGAATCACATCAGCTGGAGAGGGATCAGGGACACACATGAAAGAGGCAAACGGGGGGAGAGCTGGAGAGTAGGAGCCTAGAAATGCTACTGAGCAAATCCAGGAGAGGCAGAGAAAAGTCGACTCTGTGGAGCAAAGCTGAGATACCACGAAAATGGGGACAAAAGGCTCAGGAGCGAGGGAGAGGGCTGGAGTAATCGGGCGCCTGCCTTGGAGGCGAATTTGAGGGGTCCCCAGCCCGTGTACCCACCAGGCAGAGAGGGCTCTAACAGCAGAAGCGAGGGCACATCCAACTCCCATCCGTGGGGTTTAAATCCTTCTCCTACAAGTTTGTCCTCCCCTCTCCTTCCCGCCCCCCTCCCTCCCCACAAGCAAATGTGGTGAGTAAAATGGATTTTAGCGTTTAACCACCTCATTTTATCCACCTAATGACAAGGCTCGTAATATGTAATCTACAGATTACTGCCATTCGAGGGTGACCACAAGTGGCATAAAAAAATTTAAAAAAAAATCAACATTTCTGCAAATGACAAAATGGCTAAAATCAGCCCTTGCTTTAAGTATTGAAGTTGGGGAGTTGCTGCTGCAGGATTTTGTCGGTCGTAGGGAGCAATTTAGCCGTGGTTCAGGTACAGCCCTGGGGTGTCTCGGCGGATTAAAGAAAACTTCGCTGGAGACAAGCAAATATCTGAGTGCCAAAGGGCAGAAAGCTGGGAGTAGGGCAGGGCTCTGCCAAGAGATGTTAAAATACGTTCTGTAGGGATGCTCGGGATTATTATTATTATTTTTTTGCCTCGAATCCGTGATGTTTGGCCCGTGTTCACATGCTACCTTCTCTCCGCGTATTTTTCTTTAGCAGAAAATAGGATGCGACTGCAGAGAACTAAGTCAAAGGAGCGAGAGAAAGTTTGAACGGCACTTTAAATGAAGCTGTTTGCTGAGAGGGAGGAAAGGCATCTCAAGCTAGGAACCGAGGAGTAAAACTGATGTGAAAACAGCTTTTCACTTCTCCTCCAAGTGCTAATTTTGCTACTGTAAACAAACACTGAAGTTAGAAACAGCTGCAAATAGCCTGCCGGGCACCCAGGGCTCAGGGACCGGAGGGGGTTGACTTTTGTTCATTTCTCGGGCTGAATGTTCCCCCAGCTTTGCTTTTTTTTTACCCCGAAATCAGGGGCTGATGCTGATTTCAGTCGTGGAGAAGGTACAAAAAGTATAGGCATATTAAGAGCATTTCATGCGAGCCTATGGAGTGCAGGCAGCTCGGCTGGATCACTAATGCAACAGGAAACCTCGGGACAGACTCAGCCTAATTAACAGTTTTCCATAGCTGAAGCGATTTTTAAGAATCCCAGTGGATTAGCCCAATATGTTCAGGTGTGAGGCTACGAGGGCCTATAACTCCTTTCACTATAATCTTATAACCTCCTTACCTAATTCCTTAGATTGCAGATAGGAAGAGTCTGACCCTGGAGGTCGTAAAGAGCTGGGTTTCATTAACCCTTCCCTCCCCGGCGCCGCTCCAAGGTTAACTGCGCCGGGCTGTGTGCTCGGGGGAGCGAGGGAGGGCGGCCGGGAGAAAGGGATTTGCAAGAGGGGTCGATCCGACGGGAGGGCAAAGCTTAAAATGATTTCTGCTCCCTTCATTCCCTCCCTTCAGCCAAAGGAAATATGGAAATAGGGAACTTTTCTCTTTTCCATGCATCCGGAGGTGCATTAATGTACGGATGTTTGTGAGGCAATTCATCCCCTTTACACCATTTCATTATTGTTTATTATTTTTAAATTATTTTTTTTCCCCCAAACGTGGAGGAAATTAAACATTCTAGAACCATCTGCAAAAAGCAAAGCAATCTCCATCTTTAGGACCAGCACCAATCTCTTGAGCTTCTTGTCCACAGTAGAGCTGTAATCTTTAAAGAAAAAAAAAATATCTAGAAAAGCTTCTCAGACTGTATTTGCCTGGGAACACACCTGGTTTATATTTTAATAGGTAGTTACATTGTATTGATTCAGGGTACATCATTGATGTTGAAAGTTAATAACTCTCAAATTATATCTATCTGCCTACATACATAATTGCATACACAGTATAACACTGGAGGAATTTGCATTTTGCAGCACATTCTTTGTTCTTAAATCTTTTAACACATTGAATTGTTCCTTTGAAGAAAATGTTATTGAACCACATGTTTAAGGAAAAGATGCTTCTAAACTATATGTTTAAGCAATGAAATTGTTGAGTGAAATACGGATTTCTTTGTATCTCACACAAACCTTGCCACACGCCAATCGTAGCCTACACATCGAACTGCCTTTTTTTTATCCTCCCAGTCAGAAGGCAGAAATATGTGAACTGCTGAGAGAGGTGGGTACTTTTTGGTAAGTATGTTTAGATATGATCTTCAGATACATTTATTGTACTTTCAAATTCTTGGGATACTAATTGAGCTAGCAAACAATATCCCAGCTGAATGTCTCAGCTTCTTGCCTATTTAACAGGCTTTAATGTAGAAGTATATTGTAGTCACCCTTCTACTAAACAATGCAGCTGAGGAGTCAGCAAAAAATGAAAAAAACATGTTAAAACCAAATTATAATTGCTGCCTTATATCTGACTCTTCTTCCTTTCCGCAGTCCTAATGAACTCTTTAAAGTTTTATTTATTTATTTTTTTATTTCTGAATGACAGATCAAAAATAATTAGCAGAATCAGAAGCAGCCGGGAAGCTTGAAATAATGTGTCTAAATATTTCATATTGCTACTTATAATACCAGCCCTTCAGTTGTAAAAAGGAGCCATTCCCTATTTATTCTGTGGTGGTTTATAAATACAGAAGGATAGATTCTTTTTTTTCCCAGGGCCTGCCTCAGCGATGCCATAAATAGAGATAGAGCTATCAGGAAGAAAAAAAAAGAGAAAGAATAAAATAAAAGCAAAACCCTGGACAGGAATAGAGACAGACAGATAAATGTATAAGTGCATCTGAACAGTGTTACGTAGCACATTAGGAGTTGGTAAAAAAAATTAAATCTATCGCATATTTATAACCTCATAATTAAAATCCATTCTTATCTCTCTCTTCTGAAAGGTTGCAGCTTTCTTGGAACTATATTGAGTGCATATTTTAAACTCCATGTCTCGAATTGAATTAAGATGAGCTGTTTGCCCAAGAGTAAAACCCTTGTTTACAACTTAATGTTTAACTTTCAGCTGCCTACCCATCGCCATATCATTTTCTTTAGATTTCACCTCCTTACATTTGCAGACTTTTTTTAAAAAATGATGTTAGTTTATATCAAATCCTAATTTCTTATCATATGAGATGAGTCAATATAATCCAAAACAGTCCCCCTGGTCTGATCGAGGTAAATTAGATGAGAACCTTTCAAAGGGTTAAAGCTAAACCGAAAACTTTAAAGCAAAGAGATACCAGCAAACAGTGAAAAATGGTACATCTGCTCTCTCTTGACAAGCTTGCATTATATCACATGTAAGGAAGCCCAAATTTTTGAATCTAAGACCAGTTTTAGTTTTTAATAGGAAATAATTACATGGAACTTTATTTCCAGAGAGAATGTCCCTTCCAGCTATAGTGTTTTGCTTTGATCTAAGTATTAACTGGTAATAAAATAACCATATTTTAGATCCTAAGCATATTGATGCTTAGAGGAATGTTATGCTTTCAATCAAATTTTAACTTTATATCTGAAGGTATTCATCCTTCTTTTGTCAAAAACCAATTTGCTCTCTTACTCCTACAGCTACTCACATGCGGTTTAGTATATTTTGTTATTTTATAGTGGAATTTGCACTGTCGAGGTGGAAAACTTTTAGATGGAATGAGATCATGTTCCAGCCTGACAATTTGGGCTGTTTCTCGTACAGGTCCCCAGTCCAGCCCTTCTTTACACGTGTTGTGCACCACCACCATGGCTCACCTCTGCGGGTGACCACCGCGTCAGGATTTTGTTTTAAATATTCAGATTTTTTTTATTTTATTTATTTATTTTTAACCTGGAGAATCAATCATTTGGACCCATCCTGAACAATTAACCTCCCCTTTATATTACAGCCCCAAGTGCAGTACTTCATAAAGACATGAAAAGGACATCCCAGTCAGCAGGACCCGAGCCCAGGCTTGTCACAGAGTATAAAAGGAGAGAGAAGGGGAGTTTTTATCTCTTTGCCCTGCCAATTCTTAATAGTTCTAAGTTTCAGTGTGACAATAAAACAGTTTTGATAACATAGCTCATGGGTTTCTCTGCCACATAAAGTTTTCTTAATAATAAAAAAGAAGAAACTTTATCCCTGCTAAATTAAAATAGGGCAGATGTTGGATATGGTTCATATTAGCCAGCCTTTCACCCCTTTGCCCCTGGCACTAAAGTTCTGACTTTTTCTTTCTACTATGTCTGTTTCTAACTGAAAGGTATTATTCCTGCCCTGGATCTCTTCTTCTATTTATTTTTTCAGTGTCTAAAATTAAACCTATTCATTTAGTAATATACATTCTATTTCACATTGCTAAACCTGGCCAGAGAGGGGAAACGTTTTCCAGAAAAGTGATGCACCACTGACCTTAAAAGAAAACATGCAGCAGGGAAAGCTGTTCTTAAAAGGTTTATTTCCAGAGAATTTTGTAACTCTGTTGACATTATAGGGATAACGGCTGTATTGCAATGGGCTTTCAAGGCCCAAGAGGTTTATGTTTTCTTCTGACCATAAGTCTAATAAAATTTTAAAGGTGCACAAAGTCTCATCACTTTTGATATTTAAAACTAGCTTGAAAAATCTCTTGGGAAACATACATTATGGTGGATAGCCCCACTGAGAAAGCAGGGGATAGACAAAAAAAAATACCTTGAGTCCAAACCCAAATAAACCCCCCCAGTTTTTTCATGCTAGCTCTATGAAAATCCTGTCTATTAAACTCCCAAAGATAGCACAGCTCTTTTCTGTAGGACTGTGCAGATAGAATTTATTGTCCATTTGGAATGATCAGGTTTAGGCTAATAAAAGGCCCTCTGTAAGCAGAAATGCCCAAGTTGATGTTTGGCAGAGTTTTCAATGGTGGAGTTTATACAGGACAGGGGCTCTGCACTATTTGAAATTACTCCTATCCCAGCAGCTGAAGATGATCTGACACACAAGTAAACGTTAGCAGGCAGTGACTGAAGGTTAATCAGCGCTGCTTTCTGAGCTGGGTGCTTGAAAGCAGGAAAAAGTGAAAGCTGCTCTCTCTAGCCCTTCCCTATGCTGAGGTGCTGCTAACTTTTATGATTTTTTTTCCCCTTCCTCTTTTACTATCTGTCTTTATGCCTGAGGGCCAGTGAAAGAACACTGCAGATTCTAGATTGCTTTCAGAGTTTCCCTTTGCTGATGATGGATTACCATGTCAATTTAAACGGCATAGGATTAATTTGTTTCAATGATTTCTCTTTAGGCTGAATGCCAGTCTTTTTTTCTATCTCTCTCCTTGCTCTTCAGAAAAAATAATAACAATAATAATAATAAATCCTTAAACCCCCCCAAACACTTTTGATATCCCATGTTAAAAAGACTATAATGGAAATAGACAAGTTAGGTGTAATGTTGCAACACAGTTGTAGGTTTGAGTGTTTTTATCTCGTTCTGAGGGGCTGCAGCATACAGTCAGTCACATTAAAATGAAATTGGATCCAACGTTTATTCAATAAATACTTGTCTTGTAGGTAATCCAGAACAGAGTGCTTTTGACACATAAGGACTTAATTTGTCTTGGATAACAAGTTATTAATATGGCACATTTAAACTTGCCACCTACAATAAGGTCATTTAGATCTATAATACGACTCATGAGAGAACTTCATAAAGCCAGAAACAAAGTTTGAAACTGCCTCTGAGGCGTGGAGCAGACGCACGGCTCACGGTTTGCTCTTTTCAGAAGAAAGTTCAGAGCAAGTAGGAGCCACCCAAACCCAAATGGTGTGCATCTGCTCCTCTTTGAAAGGCAAACGTAAATGGAGTAAGGAGGGGAGAAAAAAAAAAGGAACCCAAACACACATTTTTGAGTGAGTAAGCTTTAAAGCTGTGCTGCGTCTGCTCGCAAACTCATCGCAGCTTTGAAAGTGAAAAAACAACATTTGGTTCAGAGTGGAAATTTGCCTGCATTTGCACCCTACCTCTTCCATGTGCTTCACAATTTACTCGCTTTTAATAATAAGTGAGGAAGTTGGGACATAATTCACCCATAAATGTTATTGCTGTAATTTGACTGCTCTGTGTTTGTTCATGCATTAGTTGTATATGTAAAGCGAAGTGGGGATGGATGGCGGGGATACCTGTACAGCACGAACAAACAGAGGTGTTTTGGAGTTCAACACTCAAACATCCTGCAATTGTTTTCAGTTTTGGGGTGTTTAGTTTCAGACCTGTCCTAACGCAATGGTGCCTGCAAGAGGTGCATCAGGAGGGGAATATCGTGGGAATGCTGCTCAGAACGTGTTTGGTGACTGGCGATTCGGTCTCCACACTGTGTCCCTGAGCTTTATTATTCTGCTTTTATGTACTGAGCTCTTGGTTGCTCTTGGCCTGGCAGATTCTGTCTCTTTAAGTAACTAAATCTCATTTTTAAGCTATTCCTGGGAAAAGGATGTTACACATGAGTAGAAAAATGCAGGCAAGAAAGGCTAATTGAATGAAAAGAGAGAATTAGGTTAAAAATAGAGTACAATCTAGTATCACATTTTCACTAGTGTAACCTGAAATGAAGGTGTCTCCAAGTCCCCAGTGATGCCAGAGTGTTTAGATGTTGGGCACAGATGGAGACACCTATTGAAATGTGTCTGAAGAAGATTAATAGGACTTGTCAGTGTTGGGAAAGCACAGCTTTGCTGTAAATTTCTACTAGCACAAGATGAATTACCGATGAATGCTCAGTTATCAACCCCATCACTATCATTGGACACTAAATCAAATTGAGCAGTTATCTACAATCAGAAAATTTCTTTTAAAAATAGGCATACACCTTTAGGCTTAAACTCTTTAATAAGACAATATCCTCAATGGTATGTGTGTGTTCACGAAGGGATATGATTTAAAGTTTCTATACAGAAAGCTTCTGTTCAGAAATGAGCTCCAAGTTCAGTGTGAAATCAGGGTTGTCAAACAATAGAAGATACTCAGAAAATGCTGGTTATATAATCCAGGGTTCTGCTGGGGGCCTGATCCAAAATGGATTTTCATGTATGTCATTAGATTTTGGATCCATCCCTATTTATGAGAGGTTTTTTAAATCTCTGCTCTCCTCTTATTTATGGTGATGATAAACTCCCCCTCCTCTCTACCTTAAAGACTGAGCATCCAAAGCATACATTAATGCAAAATAGCCATCATGACTCAGGATATATGTATAATAATAATACCACCCCCCAACATATTTAGGAAATTACAGCTTAATATAATGAACTATGTGATGAAAGAGTCAATGAATAATATTTTAACTGAGAATATTTCCTTCTCTCCTTTATGAAAGGGGAAACTGTCACAAGCAAAACTACCACAAGCATTTACCAGCCCACTCCTGTGGAATATTACCTGCATTTGCCCTGATGCTTCTGATGGCAGTGATATTAAATAAGCATTATATACTTTTAGTTTCTAGGATTTCTTTCCCTCTTGCCCAGGCACTGCATACTTTATCCAAGGAGATTTATCATGGTGTGTTTTCCAAAGTCAAATTTTCCCTTTTATTAGCGACAAGGGCAGTCATTTGTGTTCAGGGAGGGAGACAGGTACAGAGACTTTATCTGATCTGCGTCCCCAGCCACCACTACCTTCTTAATCGACGGCAGATTCCCACTCTGGAGGATCTGGCCCTATCTGGGTTACTTCTTAGCCAAGGAAGGTATTCTTCCCTTCATCTCCACATATCTCACCTGTGATGTATGCTGCTTTTTGAGAAGGAAATAATATGTTGTTTACCACATAGCACAGTTTCAAAGCCTTTGTGTGTTTCTCATCTCCAGCCAAAGCTTATTATTTACCACCTTAAAATTTACCAGGATAAGGGATAGCAGAAGTTATTTTCTTCATTTTTACACCCTAATTTTCACGTTGCAAATGCCCTGCATTAGGAGCAGATTCCACTCAGATGGAAGTTATCAACTTTCAGCAGAACGGGGCCGATCTCAGCCAGCCACAGCCCGTGCCCTTCGAACACAGTCGCTTTACAGCATCCCTGTGTTTATTTTTTTTCTTTGGAGGGCATGATTCTTTAAACATATTTGTTTTACACAGAGCAGCAGTTGAATCCTAACTTTTTTCTCCCCACAAACACGTAAAGAGAATATTAATAGGGAATATTAACAGAGGTGAGTGCAGTATGATGCTAGTTAGGTTGTAGTAGCTGAGAAATATGAACTAGTGAACATAATCCATAAACTCCATTTGGTTACTATAATACTCCAATCTGTATTTATTACAACCCCACTCTGATGCTTATACAACTGCAATTGCTAGATTTATACACTCTAATGGTTTCACAATAAGAAAAACCTGTGTCTTTATCTTTCTTTTCCTGTCCAAAATAACCCCTTCCACATATACTTCAGGCTTCTCTGGACCTTGTCTGGGTTTAATCACAGGCTTTGGGACAAAATGTGCATTATTAAGAAGTATAAATATTTTCAGAAGCAATCAAAGGGTTGAAAGATTGATTCGGCATGTAGATTGGATTTAATTCGAAGCAGCTTTGTTCTAATGAGGACTACTGGGATACAAAGACGGCAGCCGCTTATGGCCACCAGTTGGGAACTTCGACTCGCTGCAGCAACCTGTCAAGAATTCCAAGAAACTGCCAGGTATTGAACAGTGAAGTGGTGGGGAAGACGGTGGTCTATTGTTTGCAGCCTCCTTCAGAGGCTGGGTTAAGATTTCATAAGTCCCTATTTTACTAAAATGATAATTAAGCTTGTTGCTGCCCACACGGCCAAATCCTGCAGCCCTCACTGGGGGAAAACCCCTATGGACTTTGTGGGTGGCTTTGCCTTGAGGGAAAGGTGGCAAAGCTTGGCTGAGCCTCAACTCCAGCCAGTCTGGGAGCTGTGTAGCAATTTGTCCTGCTCCCAGACCGGGTTGCTTTCGCAGTGACTTATTCCATTCAGTTTTGCTATCTGCACTTCTAGGGGTGATAGGACCTTTTTGCATAGGGAGGTGTTTATCCCTAGGGACAATTACGGCTCTGTGAGGGCCTGGAAGCTCCTGTCCTTGTTGGGTGACCCAGCTGGACCTGTCCTGTTTCCTGCCTGCAACATCCAACAGAGCATTCACAGGATGATGCCGAACCAGAGGGGACCCTTGACTGCTTTCCCCTCAGACTTAAAAAACCCCAACAGTAAAATGTGAGTGTGGGCCGTGGGGGGTGTCACGTCACAGGTACTTGGTTTCCTAAATGCTGAGTGTACAGTCAGAATCACAGGATGTACAGGATCAAACACGGACCAGTTTCTCTCTCCCCTTAGGCCCCCCCTTGCCTACTTTTGTCCATAAAAGCAATAGAAAGAGAGAAAGCTTGAATTTTCTGAACTGTTTCACCCATCCACAGCTGGAATTCCAAAGCGAAATGAAAATGCCTTTAAAATCAACCCTACATGGGAGCCTGAGAGAACAAGTTTTCCTTTGTTGTAGGGTATAGTATTATTTGCTGTAGGTTTTTGATATACATTCTAAATTAGGCCTGCAAAGGAATGCTTCATCTTTAATTCATCACTCTCAGCTGAAAGAGATTAGCAATGTCTAGCACGCACCCTTCGTATGGTGCTGACCTCATCAAGTATGGCCTGAAATTAATTAGCCTCATTCATTCCAAATGGAAAAGGATAATGGAGCTGCATTTTAGAGATGACCATCACAAATTGTATGCAGCATATTTAAAATCTCTCCCCCCTCACTCCCCTCCCCATTAAAAAAAAAAAAACTATGTAGATTAAAATTCTTTCCAGAACTTGCAATATGTCGGAGTTATCGAGGCATTAGGAGCAGAAACCATTCTGTTTTTATTTGTGGAACTGGGAGCCACATTTTGTGTGTGTGGCTGTAAAAGCAGCAAGCCTGTCTTAATGGCAGAACACCTGGAATTAATTTGATATTTCCAGGTGCTCTGGCAAACTGGTACATCAAGCACTTGATGTTTAAACATTCTTCCACTGGCTTGCTTAAATCAATATGAAAGTGGTGTCCCTTTGTCATTCATACATGCAAAGTGCTAGCACAAACTCCAGCTTGGCTTCAGAGTCCTACATCACTCATAATCTAATTAGAAATCAGAGCAGAGCTGAAGCAGCATTCTTTGTGGATTCTTGGGCAGCAAATAGGGATACTTGTCTTTTGTTTCCCTCCTCGATTGCATCGTTCACAAGCTTTCACACCACATCTCTAAAGGTGGTTAGGTGCCTCAAGATGTTGACAGGCATGAAGGACAAGATTATTTAGGTGCCTAACCCGGGTGATTTCAAATGGAATTAAGCAACTGGATGTTACTGGGCTGGGGGGGGATGGTGGTGATGTGAGGATGGGGAAGAAAAAAAAAAAGCGGCCAGTGCATATTAAAAGCTCTAATTTGTTTTCCTAAACTCTAGCAATGTGGGTGACATTTTTCCAGGCTAAAGTTGCCTGCAGGGTACATTTGATGAAGCCTGTTAATTTTTGCTGAGGTCAGTGGGTACCCAGCGTTGGGCAGCGCAGCCTCTCCTGGCCAGGCACGGTGGTCGCGTGTGCTCCGGCCGCTTCCCAAGAGACAGGGACAGTAACGAAGAGCGCGGGATTTCCCACAGGAATTTGGAAGATGCCCATCTCTAAGACAATGGTGAGGATTGGGCCAAAATCCAGATCCAGCCTTGATTCCTTCATCCAAGTAACCGTGTTGACCCACGACTGCTGATGGATTGCAGCAATGCGGACCTTCCTCTCTCCTCACTGCCCTGCACCAGATCACCAGCAGGACCTGAGACTACTGTGAGTAAGAGATACATTTTTTTATCACACCAAATAATTCATCGCAAAACTTCAGATTTTGAAGTTACAAGGTCAAAATGGCTCATATCTGTGATGCTGGGGCTTGGGGAACATTCCTGCAGTTCTTATACCCAGGCTGGAAACACAGGGAAAACATTTTGTGATATGTGCTATAATCACCTCATACCAAGAAAAATGGAGAATTAATTATTTCTCTTTTAACACAAACAAACATTTGTCTTCCAAACACTCCATTCATTAAGAACTGCCATTGAATCCAAGATTGAACCTATTGTTATTAATCCTAAATGAATTCAAGTTTGTCTACCATGAACAAAGCTGCTTGCCATCTGATAATCCAAATTTGCTCAGGAAAAAAAAAAGAGCAAATGTTAGAAGCAGCAGGTGAAATCATACCACAGTTATTAAGCCTTCTTTCAGGGGAAGCACAGGATAGATTAAATTGTTATGTTAGGCCGTGTTGTGAGTCCACGTCAATTTTGTCAGAGATCTTATCTTAGCTCAGAACTGTTTCCTCCTAAATTAAACTAAACGTTGAAGACATGAGAAGCATATTGACCCAAAGATTCAAAACTTTGCATTGAGCAGACTTCTGATCTTTTGTCCACAGAGTATCAAGTTGTAAAGCTGTGGAATATTAAATAATCATGATTATCTTCAACTTGCCCAAGTTCATTTGTCATGCTGGGACACTGGCACAGATTTTCCTTGGTGGTGTTTTTTCAGAACCGGGCATTGACAAGCTGGTATCATTTGCCACTGACCTTATAGACTGTGGTCCTATACTAATATTAAGTCTCATGCACCAACCGTGGGCTGTAATTCTGTCTCTGGTGCTCTCAATTTCTCTTTTGCAAACACCATTGTACAATAAATCAGCAAACAAAAATCTTACAATCAAAACAGCCGAACTATGCTGGTACTTCTATCAGCTTTTATCAGGCACAGACTGTTCTTGAGATTCAGAAATGCAGTGTAATTCACCTGGGATAAGAAATCAAATTTAAAAAAGAGCTGAACAGACATTTTTAGGAATAAGTAAATTTCTAAATAAACCAGCTTTTTAATTCCACCTTTTCTGTATTAGAACAAATCAATATTGTCTGCTCTTGGAGATGAGTTTCAACTGTCATAATTAAATATCATCCTGCTTCTTGCAGCACAGCCAAACAAGGACTTTTACTCCTGACACAAGAGTTTCCTCAAGTAGGGACAACTTACTAAATTATTACAGCAATGATTTAAGCTCCACATGATTCCATCATATTTTTAAAAACAAATCTCTACCAAAACACATGGCACGATTCATCCCTGGAGTCAGAGCACTGCAGAGATGGAATAATAGAAGAAATAAAATATTTTAAATGCTTTTTAAATGCAACCATAATGATGATACATTAAATAATGTGATCTGCTCAGCCGGACTTCTAATTATCTACATGCAAACCTCATGTTCATTCAACACTTCATTCTCTTCAGCTGTCGAGTTGGTTTTTGGTGGACACTGACACTGAGCCATAAGTTTGAATGGGAAGGAAAAGAAGGACAGTGCAAGGCTGTATATTAGCTTAGACAAGTAGGATGTCATTGCCAGCCTGAATTTGTTGATGACACCAGGCATTAAGCAAGTAAATCTCCAGCCACTGAAGCACGAGTTTGCTGACTTTAAGTAGTGACATCCAGGAGGAGTTGCAGTGGATTTACACCAGCAAAAACGTATGGACTAATAACGACCACTTAGCCCTGACCACTAAATAATGAGTCAAAATGGAGGTTCACTTTCCCCCAAAAAGAAAGATTTTGTTTTCCCTTGTTCTAGCCTCATTTCAAATGTTCAAGAATCTGGTTTTGATCTTCTTTGAGGATGGGGAAGGACTTTTGTCTATGAAGAATCGAGCTCATGGAGTCACTTGGTCCATTCCCATTTGCACTCAGCAAAGACTCTGGAGATGCTCAGTGGTACAAAAAGGCATCAGCTCCCAATCTGGGGGCTGATGTGAGGCTGGGCCTTTCTGTGGGCTGTGATTTGTTTCCATTTGTACCAGACATTGGTGATCTGTAGTGGTTTCACCTAAATCCCTGGACTTTGCAGGTCCACATGCACATGTTGACTTCATGTACTGAAAACAGAAATGTGTCCAGTAGCCATCATAGTTCTTTGTCCCAGCTAAACTATGTAGCTTCCCTTCTGCAATGTTTTATTTCCATACATCCTAATTCTACCATCCCTTTCCCCTAATAACAACACAAATGAGTACTCTACAGGCGTAATTATGGTAATAGTTCTTTTACTGCAAATACTAGAAGCCTGTAACCTGTAATTCATTTTTTCTGATAGTCTCCTATTCTAACACTAGACATGTTATTTTAAAATGTCTACGACCTGAAAGCTAAATTTATAGTGATAGATAGTCGCAATGGAAACCAAGCCTCCTCCTTAGCTCAGGCTTTAGAGCTGCGTTGTATCTCTTGGCCAATTGTTGCCTTGTTCAGCTAGAAATACCATACCCACCACTCCCACGGTGATTCAAACATCAGAGTTAAACAGAAGGAAGCAAAATGCCTCGGCATTTGTTTATTGTAAGGCAAGAATCTATGAAAACTCAAGGCATACTAACATGCAGTGTCTTTTTTTGAATTATTCCATGGCAAATTCTGGGGCAATTGTTGCTTCTCCACAGTGAATCTGCCATATTTCTGATAACATGAGCTACCCTTCTTTTCTAGGGATGCACCATCACAAGACCATGATTGGAAAGTTTGGGGACCAAGCACTCAGGGAGATGGCTGATGCAGCTGGTTCGCTGGCCCTGGGCAGTGGGTCAGCTCTTGGTCATGGCACAAGCCACCAGAAGCCAGAGAAACATCATGGGGACTGTTTCTGTCTTGGCTTCTCTTCATCAGTACTTTGAGCTGCATGAAGCCCTGAGAACCAAGCCAACGTGAGTGCACCACCAGGGATTTGCTCTTCTCATGGTCTACACCTGAAGCACAGCACAAAGTTCCACCCGTTGCCTCTGCAGGTAGGAGCTCAATCTAATTTACAGATTTAGTTTTAGTGAGAAGCAAGGCAATAATGCTAAAATAACTCATGCAAATGGTCACTCTCTTCTAGAACTGACATTGTTTTGTCACTTTCTGTCCATTTTCTGGATGAAGCAGCCAGCGTGAGGAGGGCATGCTGGCACACACCCCGCTTGATAGGTGAAAAGAACAAACTGACAAATATTTTTAATATGCTGCAGCTTATCAACATCCCAGTGAATAAAGGGTGAATGATATTTTCCACTGGTTATTCATAGATCTACATGGATATGCTGATAAACTGCCATTTAGTCCAGAGACAGGACAGAAATAAATCACAAGATAAAATACAATATTCCTAGTGAAATCCTTTATGGAATGTGTTCTTGCCCCAAACCCCTCCTGGAATAGGCACAGTAATGCTCCCTGAGACCTGGCAGCCCTTCTAAGTGAGCATATGGTCTGCTCAGCTCTCGCAGTACTGGTGCATGGTGAGTAAACACAATGCACTGTCAGAGCAAACAGGGGGCTCTTTAATAGCACGAAATTCTGTGCATGCTTCAAACTCCATCAGTACTCCAGAAATGGGTTTCCCTTCTCTGCTGGAGCATGCACGGTTTGCAGGAGGGGCAGGATAAAAAGTGAGAGAGTCTCCTTGGATGGTGTCTGTAGCCATCTCCTACAGAGCTGGTAATGCTGTGGAAGGGTCTTGGCGTGTCAGAAGTTGCGTTTCCTGGTGATGCTACATCGCCTTCTCCATTCTTTTGAAATGTCCCCTGATGCATTGTAACTCGCACAGTAATTGGAAAAGAAAGGGGGACCTGAAGGTAAAAATCCCATGTTAATCAAGGCTGGCAAAGGGCAGAACATTAGCTGCAGTAATTGTTTTTCTGAGGGAGTCAACAAAGCCGGGCTCGTCCGCGCTGGCAAACAGATCCAGTCCTGCCTCTGTGCTCCTCACACTGGCAGAACATTGCCCTGTAATGACTGGAGCAGGGATCGGGCCAGGAATGAGCAGCTAAGTTGCAAAGCAAATTAATTCCTGCCAAAAAAGTTCAGCTATGCTCAGAAGTATGTAAAGTGTCTGATTTGAGAAGTGTCAAGTAGCATTTGTGACCAATTATCCAAGATGAAGGGGGCAGAGCTATGTTTACATGTACTAATCTTCAGCCAAAGTTTGAAAACTCCAATTCATGGACACGCATCAAATTTCCTTTCCAGGCTTGGCATTTGCCTGTACGCACGCATGCACATTGCTCGGGGATGACAGGAAAACATGATTATGACTTGCAAATAATACAAAAAAAAAAAAAAAAGAAAAAGTGAGAAGAGCTGCCATGCAGCAGCAGTGTGGTAATTAAACCTGTACTGTGATATGCAAAAAGAATCATGGACCACTGTATGAGTAAAATAGCTTTATCAGCTGTGCTGAAATATGATGTGTGGTGTGTCTGTATTGTTATTTTTCCACAACCTGTGAAGCCCTGGGAAATGATCTACACAAAAGAACAAGAAGTAAAAGCTGCCTCTGCCATCTTCTGTTTAATTAGCATAGGTATACCAATTTAATGCAATTAATCAAGATAGGAGGGATTAAACAGTAACTCATGGCTGACAACGACAGTGTTAGCATTGCTGTGGCATAAGAAGGGCTGCAGCATGAGAGTGGTGACTGGGAACACTGTGAGGATGAACAAGCTGGCTGCAGTTTTGGGAGGTTTATGCAGATATATTGAAATTTAGGGGCAGCTGATTTTTCATGTGGCCAAGTGTTTATCTGCCCCTGCCCTTTCCTTTCCCCTCTCAGACCTTCCAGGGTAATCCCCAGAGTGGCAACAACTCTTAAAGCGACTCCTCTTTCTTCTAACAGATTCCTGATGCTAAAGGTCTGACCTTAAAATGAGCAGTGCATAGGGCAAGAGTGGGTACTGCAGTGAGCTTCTGGCCTTCAACCCTTCCAAATACAGCTATTTTGGTAACCAGAACAGTATATTCATGATGGGTGAGGGAACAGAGCCTTCCAGTGCAGGGTTTCTCAGCACATTAACTCTATCTGTGCTGGATGGTGGGTCCCTATGCAAATTGCCTGTGTCTTTTTAAGACCATAAATGCAGATTTGCAGAAGTCTGCAGCATTCTGTAACTTCACGGTTATGCTTTGGTGCCCGATGCACCTAAAAACTGGACTGAATCCTGTGGATTTCCATGCGGATCTGGGAAGAACTGTAATCACATGCCGCTGAGAGTAGCTCAGACTTGGATTTCTTGTTGGCAGGAGAGGCACAGACTGGTTTGCTACAATGCGACTGTCCTCATTAATGTTCTTCAAGCCCTGAAGTACTGGGACCGCCATGGTTGGGTCAGAAGATGGCTGAGTTTTCCAGGCTCATTCTCTTGTCTTCAGAATGTTAAATTGGGTGATAATGAGTGGTAACTGTGTCCTTTTTTATGGTGAAGTTGACACTTGCCTTCTAGTAAACAGACACAGAGATGACCCTCCTCATTTCGCACAGGTCACCAAACAGCCCCGGGATGGTAGGGGTTATTGGCCATTTACCAAACTCTGTTTGACTTGGGTTCATGGGTGAGAGATGAAAGGCTCTGTATTGCATTACCAATCCCTGGGGCCAGCCAGGCTCCCTAAAGAAGCATTTCATTTAGCAAGGCAACTGCTGGCCCATGGGAATCGGAGACTTGGGAAAAAGAGGACACAGTTTCAATTGCAAATGTTTCCTTAGGGCAGATGTCTTAAAGCCACACAGAAACTCACTGCTTCAGTGTCACAATAGTTGCTCCAGGACACTTAATGACCAGCAGAATTTCCATTTTAATTAATCTCCCCCTTTCCCCAACGAAACATCCATTAGGTTACTTGTGGTGTTTCTGCCTCTGCCCTGCTGTTTTGTCCATCTCCCTGGGCAAGACCATTACAGCAGTTGTGAACTGTTACCTTTTCCAAGAGCTTCAAAATTGAAACAGATGAAACAAGGAGCCCTTGTATCACACTTAGAGGTGTTGGGCTCTTGGGACGAGAAAAGAGTACTCCTGAAGTGTCCAAATATTTTCCTTACCCTAGAGCAAAGATGCTGACTAATTTTCTTGGCCATAGTGGAGTCATCATTGCTATTGGGGGTAGCCCAAGTGCTGCCTTTTTACAAATGATGGATGCACTGCTTGATGGCTACAGGAAGAAGAATATCTGGTTCAGACCAAGAATTCAACCCAGACTTGTCCTGAATTTCCAATGATCTGAAAATCCAGTGTTGTTCCAAATTCATTATCACTGATTAAAATCCTCTTTCAGTTTCCTCCCTTGCTCTTTGTGATGTGTCATGAGACATTCAGAAGTTGCATTTGTTGTTCGATAGTTTTACGTCATGGTTGTAATAGTGCCTCTGCCAAGTCAGCAGGCTTTTTCTGTGTTTGTTTATTTATTTACCACTCCATTTCCAGCAAGTTCTTGTTACCCGGTTCCCACTGACAACAGGGAAAGAGGCACAAGTCAGCTCAGAAAATGAACGACTGGAAGGTAAGTGAAAAGAATAGTAAATGCAGGCCATTCATGTAACAGGATCCAATTCATTTTTATGCCAGGGAGATTTTTTAAATGGGACTTCTCCCAGTGGAGAGCTCACAATGCTCAAGGCCTGTTTCACTATAAAGACAATACATAATTATTCTGGGCTTATTATTATTTTTTATCACTCCTTTTCCAGTTGCAGGGAGTGAAGGTAGAGAAGCGATCAGGACCCAGTTTATTACTGTGCAGACTGTGCAGCACATGGGGCTGCAGCACCCTGTGGAGGCAGGTAAATGCACCCAGGCTGAAAGTTCAGGTGACATGTCTGAGATGGGAGAACCCATCACAGCAAAAATAGGGACCCTCAGACCTGGGATCCTGCTGCTTGTTGCTTTCAGCATCCTTTCTTTTCACGCTTATTTTGAATCACCAAAATGATGAATTGAAAAAATGCCATGTCATTTGAAGCACTCTTTATTGTATTTATAGGAAACAGATCATCTGTTCTCTCAGGATAGTGGAAACTGAGTATGATGAACTCATCAGGAAAAAATGTAGCTTGGGTGTGACAGAGAAACTTGTGTTTTGTATCGCAGTGACATCTTAATTTCTGGTTTTGGTATGACAGACTCAGGGATACTGAACCATCCTGGTTCCTGCTTTCAGGCTGGGGTCACAAGTTGGACTTGGAAGAAGAAACTTCCATGCAGAGATGTGACTACAGTGTGAATACTGTGCCAGGGTAAGAGAAATTTTGTTTAATTTGGGGTTTATGCAATGTATAAAGTCCAGACAAAGTCTGTTGTTCATCCCAGCCTAGTGAAACTGCATTTGACCACTACCACAGCAACACCTGCTCTATTTATATATTAAAATTATTTTGCCAAGTGAGCCCTTTAGGACTTAGCATTTCATTCATAAAGGATTCTGTAACACACGCCCAGTTGTGCTGTCTCTTTACTTCCTGATGATTTGGGTGATTTTCTTTAGCCAATTTATATTTTAATTACTTGTAACACTTCTTTACTTTCTAATTTGAACAACTGAGACTTTAAAAAAAATAAAAGCTAAAAAATAACTCCCAAAGTCTGAATGGATATTCATTATAATTTTCTCTTCGGTACTTGCAGGACCTGGGTTATCTTAGGTGACATTTCCACGTTGACTGCTCTGTGCTAGTTCTGCTCAGACAGAAGGTAGTGACAGTGGGTCATGTGTTAGAGGTTTCTTTACAGATTAAACTTACAGAGTCTCCTAAAGTCCAGTATCTACTCAGTACCAGCAACTTCCACATCCCTCTGTGCTCCTACCATTGCTTTGAATCAATTTATTTATTCATTTGGGCTTTGAGTACTCAGATGCATTCCTTCTTGCTGTGACAGCAGGGATACAGGAAGGGGTGTTTGAAACCACACAGTCATTTCCACCCTGGAATTCATGAGGAGTTATTCTTGTCTCAGAGATGATGCATTCAAATATCCTTCTATGGATTCCAGGTGAGTTAGTCACATTTAGATGCTTCCAAGTAATACAGAGAAAGGTGCTGAGAAAATGAGGAGTCTCTGCCTAGTCACAAAAAAAAAAAGCTCATAAAAAGTAGATCCGAGCAAATTACATGTACCAGCCCTCAAAATACTCTAAGAAGACCTGGGGCCAAAGGCCTTTTACCTTAAAAACAGTAGGGAGGCACAGTATTTACTTTACTGACTGACCCATCAGCTGCTCTCTGTCCCCAGAAACAGTTCAGGAAATAACTGGAAGTATCTGAAGACATAAAAAGGATAATTAAGTTTCATTGTGGAAATAAGAGGGTAATCTGTCCAGACAAATCTAGGACCCAGTACTGAAAGCTGTAGTATCTGAATATAAAAAATGAGTAATTTTGAATAAAGATGTCTATCAGGACTGTAAATTCAGAGAGTGAAAAAGTAGCTTTGCTTAATAGACCATCTCTCTCTCCATCTCCCTCTAACTCATTTTCTTATTCTCTTTCTTCCTTTTGTGTTATTGCAAAAAATGCGTGCAGAATCTGATATTGAGAATGCTTTAGCTTCATTTCAATCTTCTATTCTCAGAAAGTTTTGTTCCACTGGGAAGGTTCCCCCTGTGAGATAACCTCAGCTATGACTGCATGAGGCTTGTGGGGTGACTTATTTGCAGAGGAACAGCTGCATTTTGAGGTGGCTCTGAGGCAGCCAGGTCCCCACTCTTCTGAGGCTCTTAAAGATGTTTGTGAGCTGGCATGAGAAATCACCTGGGACTCAGAGCACACCACAAGTGCTTAGGACAGTGTTTTCTCTGCACGTGTTTTTGCTGAGCAGAATTGCAGCACTATAAACAAATGTGAGTTTTGCCTCATTCTTAGATCCTGTGAGTTATGAAAGCCCACTCCAGATGTAATGAATGTATAGATCATTTTGACCAGATCATAATCTATTAGTAAATAATGCTCTCTGAAAGTGTATAGGTGAAATGAAGAACTTCTTGCTACTATTGCTGTACTGGCATCAAGGATTACTGAGGAGGCCAATGTGATCCTGAGGCTTTGTGCTACTGACATTTAAATACAATGCAGAATTAACTACAGGTTTGGTTAGCAAATTCCTTTCTGGATTAGGATATTCAGGATTTACACTGCTGGAAACAGAAGCAAAAACTATACAAGGCTCGCCTGTGCCTTGGCTTCATCACCAACATCAGCTCACTGACACCCCTCATATTTATGCCTAATATGACTCATATTTACAGAATTTTTCCATTAGATTCCTAATTTTGATGGTGATATTAATTAGCAAATCACACTATACTTTTCAGAATAAGTAGAGTGTGACAGAGCAAACCCCTATAACACCTATGACTTTTCTTCACTGTCCCTGGAGGAAGCCCAAGGATACCAGACTAAGGCCTAAGGCCAATTGTTGCAGACTCTATAGGCCATGGGAAGGTTAGGTTTAAAGAAGATGTCACTTTGGGGACATCTGTGTGACACATGCTGCAATGTCCAGACATCGGAGACTATGTTTTCCTCTAAATCTAGAGAGGAAGTCACTAGGAAAAAAAAAGGGAAAGAAGCACGGGGGAATAAAAGTACTTTTGAAAGAGAAGAAATCTACATTTCAATGAAAATCCTTTCAAGGCATTTCAAATAAGAGTCTGAGAGAAATAATTACAAAGTTTGGAGAGAAAGAATGTTAGCTTTGATATCTTTTTCTTCTATGAAGCAATTAAAATAAGCAATTTTTCAAATACTAAGCAGAAAATTACTAATGGCTGAACCCAAAAGCTTTCATTTCCTTCTTGGGGCCTTTATTCTTCTAAAAAAAGACAAAAAAAATGTGAAGGTGGTTTTCCAGATAGATTAATGCTTAAAGCAGTCGCTAGTTGGATGTCATAAAAACTACAGCAGCATAGAATAGCTGAGATTAAGAGCTAGATTTAAATCATGCAACAGTCCAGTTAATATCAATGTCTAATTAAGAAATGCATAAGAAGTCTGTAATGTTGATTTGATGGAGAAAAACTCTAATAGGGTTTCTTTTGGAATTTTCCATTTCAATTGCTGTGTAGACTTTTAATGGATGTCCTATCCAGTCTTTGGTATTAGCAGAAATCATCCTCAAATTAAAACCAAGGCCTAAAATGGAACACAGGTAGACAAATTAGCTGGTCTGGGAAGCAGCCTGGATAGAATGACAATGTGAGCTGAAGCCGAAATTTTAGTACAAATAAAAGAGAACAAATGCCTCAAATCTGGCGTGGAAACCCTCTCTGCTTCTCGTTTGAAACAATCTAAAACCCTGTAATTTGAAACAATGCGATGTTAAGCCATTTCCCCACCTCCCTAAGCATGCAGAAATCCCTGACAATTCATTCTTAGACACCTAGACCACTAAGCATTATTAATTAGTCTTTTTAATTTAAAAGACTTTCCATAGTTATGCATATTAGTAGTGTGTAGAGGTGGGTTCTTCTCTGCTCATGATGGGATTTAGAGCACGCAGGTTCCTGTCACCATCAACGAGGACCATTAATCTCCCACTCCTCTCTGGATAACTAAATCTCTTAAACCCCCGGAGCAAAACTAAGCCTGTAGCGTCTTCTGTGTCCCATGGATCATCCAAGATGTTTGGTCTCTAGATATGAAAGGGGAACTGCTTTTTCGTGTGTCACTATTGCCCTGAATTTGCTAAAAGAGGAGCAGTGTAACTCTTAGTATGCACAAATCCACTTGGCAAAGAGGGGGAAAGCATAGTGCTGGGTTAAAACAGCAGGGTATCGGTTATCACCACTTTGTTGTTGACCCAACAAACCCAGAGGGAATGATCTCAGGAATCCAGGGAGGGGGCGCACTCAGAATAACCCCTCTGACCAATGCATGCTGGGGAGTAATTTCAAAGTTCATTAGAACACATTAAAATGTAACACATTGGACATGGCAAAGCAAGGCACATGATTCCATCTGTCCACATGTCTCTTTCCAGTAAAACCCATCCAGAGACCTTTCAGAATAACATCATGAAGTCTTGTCACTTCCACAGAGAGTGGAAAAGACTGGAGGTGAAAGTCAGAGTAACAGTGAAATTTTGGCACTTGTAAGCCACTTTTATTTTTGGGTCGTTGCCTGAAATGTCATGGTCCAAATTCATGCCTGACATTGCTATGTTGATCCATGAGGCACAAATATGTCATATTAAAGAGTGATACCATGGCCCTGGGGGATGCCCCAAGGATTTTTCTCCTTGAAAGAGATGGGAACAAGGATGTTCTCAGTGAGTCATCTGCCTTCTCAGTGGTACAGAAGGTCTAATGTGAGGTCATTCAGGCCATCAGAGGAGTCTGGGTTTTTTTGCCCTGCTCTTGCCTGTAAGACTGGGAGGTACCATGGGTTGGGATGATGCTAGAGGATTGCTCAGGTGGAGCTCTAACAGGGTGCTTTCTCTGCAACCTTTATTACATTTATGCAATACTTAGGGAAAAAACAAGAGTATGAAGCAGGCTGTCTTTTGCAAACACATGCAGCCGAAAAAAACCAAACCCTAACTTGCCCAACACACTTGAGAGCCACAAATTCTGTTACAGTTTTGCTAAATGAGAGGAATGTTTCTCCTCTTCTCCATAAAGCCATCCTTTTAGACATTACTGCAGTCATGACCTCACTGCAGTTCCTGGATTCCTTCTGAAAAGATTAAAATGAACTAATACACCAGTGATCTCATCACAGCATGAAGGACATCTTACACAGGGGGAAAAACCTAATCAGGAGAACTTCAGTGCTGCATTTGTAGTAGCTGTAGAAAAAACACTGTAACACCACTGTGGAAAAACAGACTAAAGGTACAATGCCAGAGAGGCATTTTTCCATCTTATGAACCATTTGGATTTGTCCTACCTGATCCTGCCTGTCACACCTGTCATCCTCTTAGCTGTCTCCACGTCTATCATCTTTCCTTTTTTCCTGCCTTTATCTACAATTTCCCTTGTCTCTTCTGTGCCCTTCCTACCTGTTTTAATATTCCTGGTAACTTTGAATTGTATGCACTACTATTCTCAACTACATCCAAAATGCATTTTGCAGAGTACATATATACTATCACCTTACACAAAAGTATTCACACATACTTTATCTGTAGTTTTTGTTATTCTGGATTAAGAACACCTTTTCCATGTTTTTATACAGTTCTCAGGCCAAGGGGTCATGGATGATGACAGCTCTCATCTACTTTGGAGCTGTTGTATTTTCTAAGAGAAATCAGAAAGATGAGTAGGGAGAGATGCTTTGCTTTCTTCGGTAGGAGAACCTGTAAATTAATATTTACACCACACTTCTAATGTTATATCACACTTTGAGGTTGGAAACTGGAATATCTTGGGACTGGGTGACTAAGGTCTTTTTCAACCCAAGCCTTTCTATGATTCTGTCATCTTCAGGACATGATGAATACAGTGTTAATAATGCAATCTTATCTGTCGTGCCCACAGGTGCTCCCCAGCTCTGCCTTGAGGTGACATCGTTAAGCAAGAGGTGACAAACCGGTTTCCTTTCTCAAGCCGAATGTCACGTAACTGCCCAGGGGCCCGTTTTGGTGGGGGTTGCACCCTGACTTTTTGAGGAGAGATGTGCTGCTGTGGCCCCTTCCCACCCTGCACCCCTGGCAGGAGGAGATGAAACTGCTGATTTACAGCTGTGACATTTCTCAGGCAGGAAGAGAGGCAGAAGGCATCAGGCTGTAGGGAGGGAACAGAGCAGCAACCTTTAGACACTGACAAAGAAACCTCCAGAACCCATCCAGTGGAGAGGACCTCCCAGTGCTAGACCATGCTGGTACAAAGGATGGTGGTACCTTTCTAGCCACCCAAGATTTGCTACTCCTAAATGGGGGAGCAAATACATCCAACCCCAAATACTCTGCAGTTGAGAGACTTGCTTCAGTGAAGAGAGCCCTGATCAGTGATGGAGTGTTGTAGGATATGTGCTGCAGCATCAGGAAGGTCCAAAAAGCCCAAGGATCAGTGCAGAGCATGTTACCAACAAGAGAATAGCATGTGAAAAGCTGTTGTATTTCCTGTCCCCAGCAGCCTAACTGTAAGCACAGACTTCCCAAGGCAGAGAGGACTTGGAGAACTCAGGATCTTCAGTGAGATCTCTCCCCAACCCCTGCAGATTTACCAGGTCAGCTCAGTCCAGGCCAAAGTTGCCGGGAAAGGTCCTCGGCTGTGCTCCAAGTTCATTGCTCTATTGATTGGGAAGAGGTATTTATTGTAGATCAGGATCTTGAGCCAAGAAAGCTGAAGCTGCACAGACTAAATTGTCTATTCCCGGCCCACAGATAAAACAAATGGCCAGTTTTAGCCTAATCATCACTTCTGCTGGAGGAAAGAGAAACTCTTTGAGGTAAGTTCCCTTGTATATAATTCTTCCTTTCCAGGTTAAAGAAGGGCTGCAGCTAGTACATATCCTGAGTCATAATGTGGATTTGCACCTTTCCTGTTAAATATAGCTGGTTTATGTCCAAAGGATCCCTTCTTTCCCTAATGCTCACTCATATTGTTACAACTTCTACATTAGTTGCAGGTGTGAAATGCCAACTGATCTACACTTCTCGTGCTGTCAGCAGGGGAGTAATGTGTGTCAAAGGCCTGGCTCTCAGAGGGGAGGTCACACAGATCTCCATTTGCACATCTGCTTTGCTAAACACAAAACTCTGGAGGTTTGAAAAGCTCCAATTTGCACAAAATGGGATGTGATCACTGGGGGCCGTACAGAAGGAACTTGGAATGTGGCTGTCATTTAGTAGGCAGGACACAGAATTTTCCCTCTGTACAAAATACTTCCCCTATTACAACAGGCGCTGTTTTACTTGTAAGTTCTATATTAATAAGGAAAAAACTACACTTCTCTGCATTCCACGAGAAGACAGAATACCAAGAGGTTAAAAAAGAACCTCATACATTAAGCAGCTTCAGAAAGATTCTAATGTTCAGCATGTCCCTGCTTGGAGTGTGCAGATACAAAGATCAGGAAAGTGCCTGATCAGAGCTCCTGGAGGGACTGTGCTGCTGGAGCCTGCCTTACACAGAGGCATCCTGGTTTGGTTCTGAGGGCTTCCAGAGGAGCTTTCAAATATTCCTATTTCCTGCTGTTAGTGGATTTTTTTCATACCTTGGAATAAGTCTTCCGATGGTAATGTGTTTGCAGTTGATGCCCAGATAATAGTTCTTACTCAGGGGACCTCTAATACACAGCATTTTATGCTTTCTACATTTTATATGAGATCAAAGACTCCTCCTATATACACATATATGCCTAATTCTTTCTTGATTTCTGCTAGAATCCAGAATATCCCTCAGTATCTGCCATAAGGATGCCCACAAGTAATCTATACAGAGTACTTTTTGGTCTTCATGTGTTTGGCCTTTTAATGTGACATGTTTATGACATCATGATGACCGTCACTCTGCGCTTAAAGGACATTTTAAACACATGCATCCAAGCATCATTCACCACTATGCACTGTATTTTTCCTCCCTCAGTTGATTATTTGCAAATTTTTTTGGAGGGTAATGAAAGCAACATTGATCTTTATGTCCAGAATGAGAAAACAGGGACATGGTCATCAGCTGTACGCTTTGTTACATGAAATTTAGACCGTGCATCCTCACAGTAACTCAGTTGGAATTAAAGAAAAGTGATTTCACAAGCCCAAAGCATACTGGGGAGAGCCAGGAGCTGAACACATAGGTCAGAGTATGTTTCATGAACACCTGAAATTCCAACCCTGGGCCTCTGCTGCTCGCAATGGACATCTCCTTAAGGAAGCTGTTGAAAATAATTTTCAACAGAATCAGAAAAGATTCCCTTTTAATACTGAGGAAGAGGATCACTTGCTTTTTAAAGAAAAGTTTAATTCTGGAAAAGACTGTGTTGGTAAGTTAAAAGAACTGTGCTGTACAAGACAGAGTGGTTGTTTGGCTCTTCATAGGGGTGTCTGTTGAATTCAGAGGTGGCTTTTCCCCTGAAATTTACACCAGAAATTCAGAAATTTCATCTTTGATCAGAACAACTTCATTACCTCCCTGAGTAATAGGAATGACACTTGTTTCCCTGGGCTGTACGTTGTGGACATAATAGACTCATGAAAAGAAATGGAGAAAGGTATACTGATTTTCTTGGAATGAAATACAGAAAATTTGGCCTTGAAAAACATTTGAGTATAATATGCTGAAAGTTTAAAGAAACATTTTTAAAAAAATATTTTCCAGGAGCATGCCTGTTTTATCATCATTTTTGCCATGTATAATTATGAGAAACACAGACAACTCATAACATTTTTTGTTTCTGTTGAGAATTGCCTTTTCCAAGATAATTCTGTGCACTATTACTTTAGCCCACTGGGTATCATGTAGGGAAGGTGTAAGATTATGCACATGAATATTTCTGTCTACCACTTATGCGTGCTGAGACAATATCAACTTATACTTTCTCCTGTCATTGGTCCTTATTCCATAGAGGATATTCTTAATTACCAGCAAGACAATTTGGTAATATCATGTAAAGTGTAACAGCATAATTTCTGTGATGATTTACACCTGCTAAGGATCTGAATACTGAATTTTAAAACATATTTTAAGTTCGGAAGACAAAGTATTTTTTCTACAAGACACTATTTCTACTTTTAATAGAAATACTCTCGTTTATTTAATTTATTGGCATGGTTCTTCTAAATGAAATGGAGCTTTTGAACACGAAGACACCATTTTTACACATTTTCTCTGCCCTGAAAAATTTAGAACACACTTCTGTACTGGATTAAATCAACTCGAGTCTAAATGCCTAAACACTATTTTTGACAACTGTGCATGAGGGACGTGCCTGTACAGGGATTCTAAAGAATAAAAAATCTAAAAATATCTCAGTTGCAAAGAAAATTCCCTGTATTCCTTCTTACGCTTTGTAATAGTGGCTATATATATATATATATATCTTTTTTAACCCTCACAGGTTTATCCCTAATTCTGTTGGAAATTATTGAAATTATTCCATTGATTTTAACAAACTCTGCTTCCTACTGGATTAAAGGTTATATTTGTGCATCAGATTTGCCAGTGATGTTCCACTAATGAAACAGGTAATTTTATAAGCATGTCAGGGAGGGTAAGTGCCCAATAAAGAGATGTCAGATAGAGATCCACAAATTACACTCTATTTGTAACGGAAATAAAACCAGGAATTCTTACTATGAGTCATGAATTTCTTTATAATTGCTTCCACATTTGGGGCAACTTTCTCTTAAGTTGTCTACAGAAACCCTGCCATTCTTGGTGCTTCTGATGGCAGTTATGATCACAACAACACATCTAATTTCTGATAAAAATTACTTACTTTGGGAAGGATTGTTTTTTTCTCAAATTGCTTTTCTGAGTCTTTATTTCATCTCCAACTATTTTCTTATCCTCCTCCTCATTTTCTATTTCTAATATAAAAACAGAAGTCCTTATCAATTTAGAAGAGCAATAAAAGTAAAGAAAATTCAGGCAGAACTGTAAAGCATGGTCTATTTTAAAGTTCTAACTCAGATAATAAGACTCTGGTTTGTGCTGCACTTCACTCATGGATTCAGTTTTCCATAGTGCATTCAGTGTTGTAATAATGCAAATCAAATACAATTTTAATAACTCCTTCCATTAATGTTTTAAGACTGCAACACTTATGAGCATGATTCTAATTGCATGATTTTGCTACAGGCAAGTTTTATAGATCTGCTTGATCTTTGGATATTTGCACCGTTTGGATTATTTTAAATAATTAATTTTTGGAAGCATTTCAGTCTCAGTAACAACAGTTGGGTTTGATAGTGGTTGTCTTGTCAGTAATTGTATGTATCTGCTTCCATGCAAGGATAAACTAGATAAATTTAGAACTCTTTGGAAGGAGATGGCTGAGGTTTATACCATGGCAAATGTCACAAAGAACGTTCTTATGAGGGGAATATTTATAGACTATGGTAACACAAGGAGCAAAAGAGGTTTAAAGTGAATAAAATCTTGTCATGCAGCACCATTAGTTAATTAAATTGCAGGAATTTCTGCCAAAAGAATACCAAAAATATAATCAACTTAAAACATTACATACCATTAAACATTCTTGTTTTATGCAACTTCTATTGCCAGTCTCTAATGCACTGAGTGACAGGAACACGGAAAATACCTCATGAGAAGAATTAATTTGACTTCCGACATTTTTCTGTATACCTGCTGGGGATTTCTGCCACAGGGGTCATAGAATCATGGAATCATTAAGGTTGGAAAAGACCTCTAAGATCATCAAGTTCAACCATTAACCCTACGCTGCCAGATCCACCACTAAACCGTGTTCCTGAGAACCACATCCACACATTTTTTGAACACCTCCAGGGATAGTGAGTGCACTGCTTCTCTGGGCAGCCTGTTCCAACGCTGAATCAGCCTCTCAGTGATGAAATTTTCCCTAGTATCCAACATAAGCCTCCCCTGGTGCAACTTGAGGCCTCTTTCTCTTGTTCTGTCACTTGCTATCTGGGAGAAGAGACCGGCCCATACCTGGCTACAGCCTCCTGTCAGAGACTTGTAGAGAGTGGTAAGGTCCTCCCTGAGCCTCCTTTTCTCCAGGCTGAACACCCCAAGTTCCCTCAGCTGCTCCTCAGAGGAGATGGTGAGGAGCTTGCAGGACTTCTGGTGTAACCCAACTGCTGATTTTAGGCAAGGTAAGCAGTTGTTTGAAAGCTTGCTCCTTTCTCCAGAAACCTGTGTAAAACCTCAGGCTTTCCTGTCACTGTGCAAAATGGGATGAAGAAAATGACAGGACGTGGGCAGAAGGTAAGTGGGGCAGCAAAACTCACAAAGAAAGCATTTGCTGAATGGCTGGTGAGGGCCCTTACCTCGACACTGTCCCCAGCATTTCTCTTTAGCGGCAGGCTCTTGGCTCTCCTCCTTGTACGTACTTGTTCTTCCCCTCGGGCATCACTTGAGATCTACAGTAGAAGGTTCCCTCCTTCGAGATGAACAGAAACACCAACACAATCTTGCCCACTCTTGATTCCACATTTCTTCTGTAGAGAATTTACTCCAAATTTTGCTCCTGACTAATGCCTACACAAGGCTTGGACAAACAAGCATTAAACGTAGCAGTGGGAATTTTCTTTGGGGGTTAAAGAATAACTATGAATGAAAATTTTCTAACTGTATGCTGAGAGGTGATTTTTTGCCCGCAAAACCAGCATGTTCTCCAGTGAATATGGCTTTACCCATGCCAGCGGTGAAGGTTTTCCTGTCTATTTGGTGAATTCTGTGTTTGGCATGACAGAAAAGAAGAACATCTCATCTGAGTGCATTTTCCTTGCAGGAAAAAGTTCTAACAGTCTTGCTACAGAGTTTGCACACTGACAAAGAAACAGTGCACAAGTTGTGCAAAACCTATGATAAACTTTTACTTCAACAGAAAAACCTTTAATCAATTCTCCTTGAGAGGAATGGAAGGGGCTATAGGCTTAATGACCTTTGAGAAATGTAAGATTTTCATGACTGGATACTCAGAAGTATGGATAATTTCAGCAGTATTTGAGAATTTCAGTGCTGGATCAACTCAGCATGAAATTCTCAATTATTCTTTCCCACAAGTCATCCCAAACATACACTGAATTGATGATAAAAGTGGATTATGTCTAGGGTTTTCCATGAAAATTCTGTGCTGGGAAATGCCAAACAAGCAAAAAGGTTTGGATTGAATAAAGCAGTTTTCATGAAGCTTCTCAGCTGAAAAGAAGATGTTAAAGATTTTTCAAAATCATTGCAAGCGTCCCAATACATATTGTTCTAAAAGTGAACATATATTTGCTTTGAAATACATTTTGATTTTAATTTTTAATTTGTAAGTGAAACTAAAAAAAATGAAATATTTTGAAACCACTGAAGCAAATGGCTCAGTTAGATTTTTCACTTTTTAGCAGCTTATTGGTTAGCCACAGAATTAGCTGAAAAAAAAAATGAAATCTTGAAAACTCCCAAAGGACAGAAAAAGCACTTCCCTGTCAGCTATAAAATGAGAGAAAACTATAATGTCATTTTCATTTAGCACAGAGATTTACTAAAACACCCACGTTTTCACAGAAGTTGCAAAGACTTGAAGTCGGACACACTTTTGGTTTCTCCCCAAGTGTGATGCTTAATGATAATGTTTTTACTAGACCTGGTCACCCACACTCTCAGATAAAGAGCTGGAGGTATTCCAGCCTCTACAGGGGTAATAATCTCTGTTTCAAATGGCACGAGAAGGAAGGCAGGAAGCACAAGCAGGAAATTTCAGTTTTAGTCCAAACTAATGTGTTTAAACAGAAAATTAGAATTCTTGAATAATCTAGAAGTGAACTACCCAAGGACAAAGAGCCCCGGATGCCGTGAAGGGTTAAGCTTTGTAGGGGAGAGAGGGAAGGCCTGTGTAGCTTCACTGTGCTAATGGTGTGGGGAAAGAACATTCTGAGATGCCTGCTCAATTTGTCAGGATTTTATCTTCTGAACTATTACCTTCAGCTTTCCCCAGAACACCCTCCTCAGCCCTTTTATCTGCGAGCTATCTTCAAGTTAACTGTCTGCCTATTGCCTTGGCTGAACCACACTAATAGTCAGCTAATTACACATGAACACTCTAATTTGCTTTGTCTTCCTCAAAAAACCCACGCGTGTGCAGGCATGCACATGAGCGCACTTCTGCTCGTGCCATGGAGTTGCACCAGCTGAACCAGGATAAAACTTGTGTCATTTGTTTTCTGCCCCCTCTGATGCTTCCCCCCACCAGGCCACCACCAACGCTTGTCATTCCTGATTTGCAACATCACCTGTTGCTCCAACACCAGGCTCCCGTAGAGCAGAAACTGGAGCAAAGAAGAGAAATACGTGTTTGTCATTGAACTGAGCTGAGAAGAAGGAAGAGGAGAATGATAAGATCATAGCCTGCAGCACTTTGTTTATGAGAACATCCTTCCAGTGATATATGTCTGCACCAGGTGAAAGTATTGTGTCACCCCTAACATATTTTAAATGCCAGGGCTGTCATGCAAGAAGACAATGATGAACAAGTTTAAACAGAATATGGTTTTGTAGCCATGTACAGTTACCCTTTGAAGGTTTGCACTGGTAGTGCTTCTTAGCAAAATGTTTCCAAGCTCCATTTTATTCCCCTACAGAACCCCTCTCACACAGAATTTAAACTAAACGGAGACATTTCTGTTGCAGGCAAACTGATGGGGTTATACATAAAGCAGTGCATTTCCTCAGGCAGGATTTTCAGGCCATTTCACACGTCCTCCCTGCCATACTATCCAAGTTTGCCATAACTCCTTGGATAGGAACCCTGCTCCACTCAGCAAATAGGCAAAGAAAGGTCTGTCTACACTGTGCTCTGAGGACTGACCCCCGGTCACTGCATGGCCGAGGTTTACTCAGACTAGCCCTAGCATGCTCCTGTGGACTGAATTCCCGTTAGCTGCTGGGGCTCCCAGACCGCATCACCTGCTTTAATTCCACACAAAAGAATTCCGTTTGCATGCTCCCAGGCTGCCTGGCCTGCTGGGACGGGGTAAGCAGGGTCATTTGGAGGAGTCTCTTCAAAAGTGCACTCCTGGGCCAAAGTGAAAGGCTAATGCAGAAGCACCTTTCCTCACCGGCAGATATGCCCAGAGCTATCATCACATGGCACTTTTCTTCCCAGATATTTATCTGGAGCTCAACTGCACGAACACCATCCCCGTGTTATAACACTGTTGCACAACACCACTCATTTGCTCAGACTGACAGCTCAAATTGAGCCTTGGGAAAGCCAACATCCAACACATGATATTGAATATGGGCACGACCATATCCACCTTGGATTCAGGTGAAAGAGCTTTAGCCATGTGTGTCACATGGGGATGAAGGCAACTGTGACACCGCAGAGTTGTAGGTCTTTGAGGAAGACTAAGGTCAGAGCCACTCCATGACCCATCCAGGACAGCATTAATAACACTTTACAAGAGAGAGGAAAAAAGCCTGAAAAATCCTTAAAGGAGGTAGGGTTTCTTAAGCACTTATTAAGGTCCTGTGTGGGCTTGTGTAACGCATTCAACATCTGCCCCTCAGTTTCCCTATCTGTAAAATGGACAAACCTTGTTTTCCTCACAAGGTTATTTAGGGCATTTTCCAATTAAGGTTTGTCATAAATGAAAGTGTCTTGCAAACAGTATTTAATCAACTGGCTAAAAATGGTCGCCAACTTCTTTGGGCAGAATCTGAGTTTTTACAGGGACTAGTCACAGTGTCCAGCTTAACAGAAGGCTATGGGATCACATGCTGCATCTTTAAGACAGAGTTTACTTCTGAATCAGTAAATGTACTAGACAAAGCAGCCATTATTTATGCATTCCTGCATACATGGCAAGGTGAAAATAATAGAATAAACATCATATACTTCATTATGATATCGGTTTACACTTCCAGGGTACACAAAAAGAGGCCATTTCATCAAGCTAATTGCCTGAAAGTAAAAGAGAGAGAACTTTAGCTATTAGTCTATTATGGGGCTTTTTTCTTAATCACAAATAGGGGCCGTGTGTCCCCAGGGGGATGTGTATTCTAATTTACAATTGAACTACAGATCAGAGCAATCAATCTTGTGCAGCACTTTTACAGTGTAATTGCTGCAACATAACAAATAAAAAAAAAAAAAAAGCAGCCTAAGTCGAGTTTCAGCTTGAGGTGGAGATATTTACCAGGCATTGGTTCAGGGTGGGAGGGAGGCAGAGAGAGGAGAGAGGCGCCAAAGCCATGAATATGCAATGAGGGCTCATTAGTGCCCCAGTGTTGCCATGACGAATGGCATTATCCCCAGACTGGTGCAGCCTAAACATGAATTTTATAACGACCCATTTATCATGACTTGTCATGGGTTTCTTTACTGTACTTTCCACTGACTCTCACACCTTCCACCATTAGCACCTCAGAATCCCTTCCTTTTGTTTTTCCACCTTATTACATCTTAGTTTTTGGAATGGATTCTCATGCGATAAGGAGAGGAGGGCTGCAAATGCTGGTGTTCAAGAGTTTAGAGCTTCCCAAGCTGAAGACCCACAGCCAAACATGTTGGTGGTCTTCAGTCCACTTACTAGTGGATAAGTGTCCTCATTGTCACAAGTATCTGCAATCTTGTCAGTTGACTCAGCAGAAAGGTCTCGGATTGACCGAGCATCCAGACAACTATCTTTCCACTCTGGCAGATGTGATGGATGAATCTGTTTTGTTGACCTAGGCCAGTCTAAAAGCGCTCTTCCTCAGCCCACTCCAGCTATGTGCACAGTGCAACAATCCACCCCTCATCTTCACATTGAAAAAGGTACAAATTCAGGTAAATAAACAAAAACTGCTTTCTCCCCAGTTTTACTTAAACAAAAAAAAAAAGTAGTAGGTGTAAAACCAAAGTGATAGGGAAGGCATTTACCTTCCAGGAGCAAGCAATATTAGTCAGCTCTACAGGAAAACAAAATTACTGTGAAGCAATTAGTGTCTGGCTTTAGCTCATTTTTGGTCACTGCACGTTGTCTGTTTTACTACTGTCCCTTTGGCCTACCCGATCCCACATTTAATATACCACTGCTTATAAAGAAATCCCTGTGGCTCAGAACGCTGAATTGCCACTGCTGGGCTAGGGCCTGCTCTCTACTATATAGAGGCTTTCATTTCCCAAGTTATGAATCTGACATCTCATGGCCAAATCCATGCCAGTTTATTTCTGAGAAGTCTGTCCTCATTATTTACCCCAAATAGTTTCACTGTCAGTCTGTCTTTTTTTTTTCCACTGTGAAGTGGCTGGAGTATCTGAAAGTATCAAGCCTCTCTTTGTTGGATTTTACACTTTTGCTATTACAAGAATTTGTCTTTAGGGATAGAAAAATCAAGCAACTTATTTCCAGCTATTACTTGGATAGGACTTCATGTTCTTAAACAAGTTGTGAGCTCCCATGATCTCTGAAAACAACTCTCCCGAGGTCTTACATCAGGGTAGTCCTACAGTTCTTTCATTACTCCACTGGATGTTTGAAAATATTAAAAGGCATCTAACATCCCAGACCAGCAATTTATAGACTCAAAGTCTGGCGCTGTAGCCCTCAAAGCCTCTATTTCTTCCACAAAATCCGCACTTTGCTATTATTGTTGCCAAGACAGGCACGTGTTTCACTAGAAGTAGTTTGTCAAAGCAACAGTCCATTATCCCGAGATTCATCACAGGTTCCCACTCTGGTACACTGTGGAAGAGAGCCTGGATGTCAGCAAGGGAGGAGAAAGGAAAGCTTCCTCTCGGAAAGGTGCATTTGGGAAATGACACACCTTGATTAATCAGGGCATAGCTGATTAGGCCAGAAAATACTTGCCATTTTTTTTTCTTTTTCAAACCCATCTGTGATCCTTTGGAGAATATAGATATATAAAAATATATGTATGTGCTGTTTTTTAAAGCCCCAGACAGCATCTTGCACAAGTCCCTGACCTTTGATGGAGAACTCCAGCTCCCACTACAATACAATGTTCTGTTAATTATCGGGAGACGAGAGAAGAATAGAAATCGCTCTTAAAGAAGCAAACCAGAAAGGACATCTAATATTGCAGAAAATGTCCACTGTCTTCACAAGGACTCAGGACACAGCAAATATTATCTTTATTCCTGAGAATAAATGTTTGCCCTATGACCCAGGTGATCTGATCATCTATTGAGTGGAGAGAATGGAGAGTTGTCACAAAAAATGTGGTTTAATTAAATTATTTTAATTTAGCTCCTATTAGGAGTACTAAAACTGACTGTACTCAGTCTACAAGATAAGATTGATACATCTGATTGCCAGACCATTATCTGTAGTTTATGTGATGGAATAAGTAGATTCCTGTTTGAGTTGGTTGCAGTAACTCATGGGTCCTATCTATGGAGCTTATTCCATTATTTTATACCAATACTTGCAGATACCTTTGGGAAACAGACTCATTTTTCTTCCACTCACCTCGTGGAGAAGATAGACATGGAAACAAGGACTATTAAGGGCCAGCCAATGCACATGGCACTGAGCTCTGGGTCACTTTAGCACTCAGTACCACTGGAATCACAGAATCACATCAGCATTTTCTAGGTTGAGATCAACAACCACATGGAGGGCAGCTGCCCAGGAAAGGAAAATGTTCAATATTCCTCAGTCAACCCACAAATGACAACCATTAAAATAAAATAATTGCAGACTTTAAAATATTAAATCCTTGGTTCTAAGCTGACAGGACTCTAATGACAGGAAACACACAAGTTTCAGGAAGAGAAAGCTGACTTTCATTACCAGATGAATCCAGCTTCCAATAAAAATATCAGATTTGAGATTGTTTCATAGAGAAATTAAGAAACATAAGCAATATCTTCAAGTGGAAGAAAAATCTACAAGGTGGGACTAGCTGTTTATCCTGAATTTAGGGTAATTTTCATGACTGAGTGCTGTAGGATCAGAAATAGGCTGTCAACAGACTCACATGAGAATTCTGCTTTAAATACATATATTTGAATGTAGTAAAATTCTGACCATATAGTAAAAATATGCAAAATTATATATGCAGTAGTTTTCTACATTTGCAGACAGAACTACAAGCTTAGGATAAAAAAAAGAACCTGAAAAAAACTTCAGGTGTGATTACTATTTAATAATCTTCAATGTCCTTTGAATGGACATGTATACAATAAAATTTAAAAAAAAATCATAAAACCAGATACTATTTCTCTGTGTAAAGTGACACACTTTAAAAGTCATCATAAAATGCCCACGCTGAACACAAAACTCCTTCTGAGTGAATACTGAAGTGTTTGAACAGCCAGGTGGTGCCAGGGACATATCCTCATGTGCCTGCAAGGGCTCCTGATTGTGCTAAATAAACCTGACCAGCCTTTTTTTTTCTATTTTTGTGGCGAAATTAATCCCTCCCTCTTTAGTTCTGTTTCTATTATGACCTAATATTATTTTCTCTGTTCAAAGCTTGGCCTTAGTCATCCTAATGAACTAATGATCTTTTCCTCTGATGATACTTCAGCTTTGTCTCTGAGGCTCCTCATCTTTATCCAAGTGGTGCCAATGGCTTGCTGCTCCCCACTTTTAAACAAACAAACAAAACGTCCTTCTCCCCCCCTCTCCTCCCCACTTTCTTTAATGACATCTTCAGTCATTAATGAGTTAATAAAAATCTCAAAGTCATCTGGGAATAGATAAGGGGGAAGAAAGAAGAGTATTGTACACATAATGACAGGCTCCCTGCTGGCCCTAAGATGTCATGGGTCAGCCATGTCAAGAATGTGTGTGCCCAATCATCTGCTGATTTTTATCAGCAAGGCCTGAAGCAGAATCTGACACGGCCAGTTTGGGAGTTACAAAGAATAAACAATGACTTCTTGGATTGTTGGCATCTGTGTGATAGAGTGAGAGGGTTTATATATACTAAAACATGATGACATTAGTAATCAATATACCAATTACTGGACAAGTTATTGGATGAAGAATGCACACGTTCTGAGCTTTGTACACTTTGAACATGCTACCAGCAAAGGAGACCACAGAAATAATGTTAATTAACCCATTCCAAGCTTGGTATGCTAATACCTGATGATGCCTTGAAGTTTCTGAGAGCATGAGGTAGAAAAAACCCTGGTCTGATATAGCACATTAAACATTCTAAATGTAAGACACCAGCCTAACAAATTTATTTTTCATTAGGACTTGAGGAAGAAAGGAATAGATTTTTTCAAGTGAGCAGCTGAATGTTGGAGCAATGGATTCTAACAGACTTCAATTTTTCTCCATAAAATTTTACCCAAACACCTCCAGCACACTACACAAATTTAATCACTGAGAATTTAGAACATATCTCTTATAGGTTGGTTAAGGAAATATCCCAACTCTCACCTGCCCATTCTTAAGTAGAGAAAGGAAGATAAAACTCTAACAGGCTTTTTTATTTCTGTGTGACTGGAAATGCATTTCTGCATCTGATCAGTCTTTTACATTCTTTAGTGTGCTCAAAATATTCAGTGTTTATGAGTTTGTCTTCTATTCTGGAAGCGATTGAGAAGATAAAATGACAGTATTTTAATTGAAGCCAGAATAGAATGGGATTATAAAAGTCACCTAATTCCAAGTACAATATAGAAGAAAACTAAAGTGGAGATAAACGTTGCAGGCAGATCTAGATTGGAGTTAAATGGTGTCAGCTCTCCATTAAGAAGGACAAGTCCATGATCTAATGGAAAGCTCATGGGTTTTGCCCTGAGATGCATTGCTAAAATGATGTGGGAAAGCCAGGTTTTATGATGGTTCTCCATCCTTTTCTGTGTAGGCTCTGAATGACACTTTTACTGCCATCTGGGAAGCAGCAACGCCACGGACCCGTTGACTTTTGCTCAGGTGGGAGCAAACAAGGCAGGGTGTAAACATAAAATTTAACTCTGTCTGCCAGGGCATCAAGGCACGCAGTAGAAATTGTGCAGAAGTAGGGAGGAGAAGAGTTCAGACATCAGAGTGGCCCTGTGTGTGTGCTGTGTGTCCGGGGCTGAATAAAATCTGAAGATACATCTCTCACAGATCACTTTTGTGACGTTACTCTAAATTACAATCAAATCTGCTCCTGCTCCTCAGAGCACTAAGCACTTCTCAGAGTTGTGTTGAATGGTGATGGCAGAGGGACCAGTCTCAGACAAAGGGGAAAAATAGATGAGACTGCATCTGGTTTTAACTGCAGTCGTTATGAACTGTTCAGCTGGATCCTTCCAAATGGCTCTTCCCTTCCCATTGAGCAAGTTCTTGAAAAGTTTAAAAGTGAATTTGTCCAGCATGTGTGATATGAATAACAAAATGCTTTTAAATGTAAATGTTTCATAAAAATAGCACCATTACCATACATTGCAGTGAATACAGTTAAAAAAAACAACTCAATAATCCCTCCTCTGTAATTTACAATTAACTTTTTGCCTCAAGGTAACAGCTACATTCACAAAAATAATGGTAATAGATTGACCTTGTTATGAATGGATAACAAGCTGGAAACAATATAGTTTGTCACAGAGCATTAACTGTTACTGTTGAAATTGTAAATAATGTGTATAGAACTTACAATGTAAATGGCTCCCCTTAAAAATATTAATTATGTCAATTAAACACTTGATGCATAATGGATTATTCTGAAACCTATTTAAGTCCATGTCAGACTGAGTACACCATTTTCTAAGATCCCATTCCCAGACTATGGGAACAACCCATGGCTGTGCTTTGATTGCTCAAGGTAGATAAAGGAATATCACCTTAAATTAAAGATATATGGCTGCTTCTTTTATTTGCATGCTTTTTCACCGAGTAGAGCATCAGAAGATGAGACTGTCTACAGACATAAGGCTTTTCTGAGATAGATCAGTTCTTACACCTGGCTGGTTTCTCACACCAAAGTGATCTAAATCAGTATTCTCAAGCCAGTGAAAGCTGAGGGTGATGCTGCTCAAATCTCCTCCTTGTGTGTCCTTTGGAGCCTGGGCTGTGCTCATCCAGGAGAAGGAGGTTGCTATCACATGGCTTTATGGAGTGATCCAAAGTTGATATATAACACATGGCGTAGAAAAAATTAGTTTTCTCCCAGTGACTAACGACCACTAATTCATGAACAAGACACTGAAACATACTTTTTGTGCTTCCCAGCCGCGGCTCCTCAGCTGTAGCTCAAGACTGGACTTAACAGCACAATACTTCAGTGTTCTGGCCAATTACCACGTATAGACTGTTGCCTTATAAAGGAGGGATTCCCACTAGATTATCCACATAGAGAAAGTGATACTAAAATGACAAGCCACCAAGAGGTCAAATAACCAGTTGCCAGAAGTTAAAATAACTAGACTGTGGAGCAGCAATAGCTGAGGAGCTGGCATGTGTCCCAGGACTGGTTGTCACACAAATGAAAGAAAAGACAGCTGGAATCCTTTTGGATTGACTGTTATTTTCTGTGAATATAATGTAAATCTACCACTCTGGGTTTTTAACCAGATGCCTGAACTGGGAGGTGAGAAACTTGTTCAGTAAAATATAAGGTCTCTTTATATCTCATTTTTCCATGTGTGAGTTTCATCTACTTTGTTTAGTTTTATCCCTTGGGATCAAGGACTGTTGAGACTGTCTGAGCACAAAGAGTCTGATTACAGTTTGGGCTCTCCAGTAATCCAAGCAAATACATTGCATCCTCCCTTGCCAAAAGGTGTGTTCTCCCATCTGGGCAGCAACAACATCTCCACAAATGTATAACTGAGCAGGCACCTCTACCCACCACGGGGTCAAACTCCCAGCCAGGCTGGGTAAGCCACAGCTGGATTTCCCTCCGTCCAATGCTTTTCCTTGGGCAGCTCTTTTTTCACCATCACTTTAAGTTTAGCTCTTTGCTATACATTCGGTGCCATCTCTTTAAAGATGTACATCTGAATGGGCAAGAAAGTTAGGGATTAGCAATGGGCAGAGGTCAAGTCTGTCAAGTCTTTAAGCATGTTGTTGGTTGTAAAAAAGATTACGTTACTGGCAGCCCTTTGCCAGATCAGTACTTGGATGCCAAATGTTAATCCTTGCTGGGGACAAGATGGCTTGTAAATGTTATGGGAGAACATTGCTTTTCCTGTAGAAAATAGGCATTTATGGTTAAAACATGGATTGTTTTCTCATGCTTATGTTTGCATTTCATGCCAATTCGCTCTTGCTGGCTATGAGCTTTGCTTCAGTACTTACATTTAATCACTTAAGGTCTTTATTTGTACAGTTGAGGAGAGAATGGTTGAGTTTTCTGGAGCACTGGGGAGCAGAAGAGCCAGAGCTCAGCCTCAAGTTTTGCCAAAGGACTTGCACTGTGAAACTGGGCAAAGGCAACATGCCTGCTGAACTTTCCTCATCTGTAAAATGGAGCTCCATGTAAAAAGGTTCCTGTAAAATTTTATTTGTGACTGTCAGAAGTTCAGTGTTTATTGGATTTATAAAGCAATCTACCTATTTTAGTGTGGCTAACTACATAGCTGTGGCTTTCTAAGTAATGTCCTTTCCTACAGTCATGGAATCACTGAACGATTTGGGTCGGAACCTTCAGGATCATCTTGTCCCTCCCCCCGCCCCTGCTGTGGGCAGGGAACTTTCCACTAGACCAGGTTGCTCCAATCTTTGTCTAATCTGACATTGGGCACATCCACAATTAGACACTTTGGGAGACCTCAGGTTTCCAGGCCAGGTGCTTACACAAGGACAGCCAAGGCATAAGCCAACACAAAATTTCAAAATAGCAGAAGACTCAGATACCCCAAAGTTTATTCTGCTATGGACCGAGAGCAAACTGAGCGTGAGCAGCAGCTGCTGTCAAATGTGTGCAGGACACTGCACATGGCTGAGCACAGTCATGTTGTAGATCTCAGCAGCTGACAATGCTCAGAGAGCTGTACCAGTGCACAAACTCTAGGAAGTCCTACAGCTGTCTCACGTGAAAGGGAAACAAGCACATCTGCGTGCAAACCACACTCATTTTGGCATCTAGACATCCTCAGTGTTCCTGTGGCTCTGTTTTTCACCCTATTTTGGGAGGTAATGAAACTCTATGCTAAGGCAAAAATCAATAAAGCTTCACTTTAAAGGGTTTGATGAGGTCAGGAAAACACCAGTGCCTGAAGCACATGAGTAGAGGGAGCCATGTAAGTTCCCAGGTAGATTTGATAACAGAGTTCATAAAATAAGAAAAGCAAATTCAGTCTGGGGAAACCTGAGCTTCTAGGTTTCATGCCATGTACATTTAGTAGCTATAAAATTAGAATACTCTAGTAGAAGGGGAGTCAACATTTTTTCTGGCAAGAAGTAAAAAATGATATGCAGCATCCTAAGTATTAAATTCTGTTAGTTCAGTTTTGTTATGCAGATGGATTTTTTTCCTTCTCCCCTACTCTTTAAAATGTTTTGAATTAAAATAGCTTACTCAAGGTCACCAAAGGCATATGGTCCTGCTCAAAACTTTAAACAAAACATTAGTTTTTACAACCTTTTGTAATTTGGTATTGTATACAACATGGTTATAGACGGAGTTTCTGTAATCTTTGCAGTGGGTGACAGAAATATGAGAGCCAAATTTATAAGCCATTTAGTGAAGCATTTAATCAATTTCATGCATAGGAAATAACTCCGATTGCTTTGCTTTATCAATCTTGCCTTCTCGGAGACCTGCAGTCACCCCAACCTCAAAACACTTCAGTGCGTGTGGGGCAACCGTATGCAAAAATCAAATGCTGTACACAGTGTCAGGAACTTCTGAGGGCTGTTTAAACTTGCCAGCATCAATAATCCCTCTTGAGGCTGCTAATATATTTCAGAAGGAAGGCAGAAAGCCTAATATTTATAGGAAGTTGCAAGGCCTCTTTTTAGAGAGATTTTCCTTAAACATCCTTTGTCTCGAATGAGTCTTTGACACTGTGTAGAGTTATGCAGATTGAGCTTGCCTCTAATACTAAAGTGTTTGTGAATGTTGCCTTTAATCACTTACAAACACTTAAACACCCTCCCTGAACCATGTCCCTGTTTCCATAAACTATGACTGGCATATCATTTGTCAAATTCAGAGACACTGCTTGAGATGACACTGCTCACTAAGGTCACAGTAAGAAAGACAAGACGAGGTCTGGCCTGTCTTGCAGCCCACTTAAAAGTCACACCCATGACTGGGGCTGGGGGATTTGTGGGAGACTGAGCTGAAGGATTACAAAAGTTCCTCTTCTGGTCTACAACCCACGGCTCTGGATGGACCACCTGACTTTTGGCAGTGGGCAAGAAGATGGGAACAACACTCCTCACCACTTCCACAGGACAAAGGGTGAACTGGAAGTTCCTGAGCTCTGTTCTGTATCCAGTTGCATCTGTACTCATAAAGAGTTGGGAAAGATCTGCTCTACTGATAAATGACAGCATGAGGTACTGCTCTTTCTACAGAAGGGAAAGGAAAACCTTGACCACACCAACCTCATCCCCTTCTCCTATATCTAAAGTCACCACCTGGAGTAAGAGATGAGGCTTAAAAGACTATTTCAGAGCACACTTCCTTCTCATGTACTGCAACAGCTTGTACAATACCCCAAGCAGAGTACTACGCAGCGATTTTTTTTCCTGAGTGAAAAATTCCTGAAGGAGCAAAAAGCCAATCTCTCTGATAATCATCAGCTGCTCAACTATATTAAATTTAGACAAGGCTACAATAGTGCCAGAGTTGTCCCCTGCCCTCTAAAATTAGAACTGAAAGAATGGTGGGCATAGTGCTAAATATATAACTCATTTAAAAATAATGTGCTCTCAGGCTTTCCTAATGCTTGAAAAACTGATCATCATAAATCCCCAAAGTTCTGTTTGCACAGCCAGCCTGCCTCCATCAGCCCCAAACATGTTCCAGTAGGGTCTGTCCTTTCCTGAACATCCACTTTTTCTCACAGTATATAGGGGAAAAAAAAGCAGGAAAGATTTGCTGCTGTTAAACGATAGTTAAACAGTAAAATTCCTAGTTATCTACCAGGACAGAAGCTTCACCTGGCCTCTGCTTTCTGTTTAGAAGCAAAAAAAGGAAAGAAAAAAGAGTTAATATTTACTATCTCTCATAAGCACTAGTTCTGGAAGAGTTGATGAGGACCATCCTTTTGAAATGATCACAAGTGTGAGGTTCAGCTCTTCAAGCCGTAGAAAAACCATAACAATCCTCTACAGAATAAAAAAAGACCACAACGAATCAAGAAATCTAATTCTTCTCCTGTTTCTCAGGAACAGCACTAGCAAAACCGAGTGCTAACAATTTCAGAATCAATAAAATCAGCAGGATGGATTAAGGGCAACTTTGCATAGAAAGAGGAGCATGGAAAACCCACATCTTTCCTTCCTTCATGGTCAGAAAAACTTCTACCTAGAAGCAAACCTCTTCTTTCCTCCCCAATTCCCTTCTAACAATGGGGACCCACCAAGGGAAGAAGTTGTATTAAGGAAATTTATAGAGAGTTGGGGCCTGGATGTAAATCGGACTAAAGGAATTCTGGGACCTTGCAGGACTTAGGAATCTCCATCATGAGACAAGGGTGTCTTGGACAACGTGGGCTTTTATTTGCCAGCTGTTTCTCTTTCTCTATTATTTTGACTATCAGAGAATTTACAACAGACATCTTTGAGGAGAGTGACATGAGGGGAGGGGGAATATTTCTTTAGGAGGGTTTCATGGAAGTACCGAGAAAACGCTCTGCTGTCAGGCGTGGTTCTTCCTTGGGGTGGGGAAACAAATCTGGGGTCTATGAGAACCCAAAAACCACTTAGCTGGAAAAATTACAGGTGGAGACTGTGTGAGGTTGGGGGCCGTGGTTAAAAGAGAGACTGCTGCTTCACCACAAAGTTTGGTTAAAAAGGAGTGGTATAGGGTTTTTCCTTCTACTTCAGCTACTCTTCGCCCCCCATGCTTGTGGGATGCTGCAGAGGGCTCAGGTCTGTGCTCATGGTCTGCTGAAGGGCTGTGAGAGGTGCCTGTGCCACAAGAAGTGGGTCTGGACTTGATCTGCTGCAAACAGAAATGCTTGTTAGGGAAGCAAACAGGTCATATTACACTATTCTTGTACCTTAAATAAATCAAGAAAGGTGTAAATGTGCTAGTCATGAACTTATTTCTCCCTTGGGCTGCTTCCATGAGATGTTTCATTCTCTTCCTTCCCCCCTCCTCATTCTACCTTTGCTCTTTTGGATGCCATCAGCTGATTGGATGGGTTTGCCGAAAATAGAAATATTAAAAAGACATGTTTTCTGTTTGCTCATCTGGAACACTTTGGGGGGGATTAACTCTTTGAATTCTTCACCGTATAAACTTGGGGTTTTCCCTCTAGTTTTGTCTTGCAGAAATACTGAGGCAAGGGAAGTATAAGTAAAAGAAACTGAAAAGTTTTTTTCTATGTAGATATACTTTTGCAGCCTTAATCACCAGGTGATCTTCTTTCCTTTTAAATAGCAACTAGGATAAAAAATTCCTTACTTTTCTGCTGGAGGAAGCCAGATGCTACCTAGAAAAGTTTATCACAATACGAATACAGTTTTCTGGGAGGGAAAAATAGTATTGGAATTCAAGGTTAATTTTTTACTTTTATTTTTTAAAGGGATATAGTGATTACCAAGCATGTGTCAATGGGCTGTTTCTGGTGAAACTGGTGTTTTTAATGACCTTACTCTGAAAATTATCACTTTGCCACCCCTAGGAGCTGTTTGTTCCTCTGTAGAATTCTCTGGACTTGGTCTAGAGCTGCTCAATTTTTACTAATGAAAGTAAATGAGAATTAAAACAAATGCTGCTACCTGCTCACTCGCCAAAGGTGGTTTTCTTGAAGCAGAATAGACCCAAGCTGAAAACCTCAATCAAGCTTTTTACCAGTTAAAAACCACAGTATTTTATGGATGTAATTTATAAGCAGAAAAGAAGAGGGCTATTCCCAATATTATCTTTATCTTCTAGACATAAATAACAAACAACTCCAGTAATCAAAATTTACTGCAATTGTAATAGGTTTTGGCATAGTTTATGTATCGTAGGGAACGTTAACATAATGTTGACTTTCAGGACCGAGGCCAATTTTTTGTATTTTATTTTTTTAATTTTTTTTTTTTGGCTGGATTCATTATATATTTTTATATATATATAAAATCTCCCTTCCCCCCAGCATATTTATGACTTTTATGGCATTCGAGAGATTCATTCTCATAAATAACACTGTTTATATCTCCTAATCAGAAAGTTGAAATTATCTGTGACAATGTGAACACTAAAAAGTTGTATACTATGAAAATATTTCAATAATTAATGCACGCACTATCTAGAGCAATTGACAGTGAGGTCATAAACATAATGGGCCATCTGTGTTTGATTTGTATCAGAAAATGCTTAAAGGGAAAGGCAGGTAATTCAGGCTTCTCTTACAAATGTAAACAGGCAAGATTTTTCACCTTCTCAGAAGGTTGTTGAACCATTTCATTACTTTAAAGAAGAAGGAAAAAAAAGGTTTTTCCAGGCTAGAGCCTTTTAACACGCTTGCATTTTGCTCCTGTATTCTCTGACAAGCAGCACACACCAGTGGGGCTTTTAGTCTTCTTTTAGAGTACACAGAGGGTTGTCATTCTCCTTTATTTACTTTATATTGTTTGCTCTATGAAAAAATGCCACTTCAGGCTCCTGAGCAATCCCACCAGCTCACTTTGCATTCTGAGACCTGGGTTTAAATAGTTTCCTTTGGACCTTTCCAAGTTCAGATCTGCACTGGGCTGTTGAAAGACAGCAAAAGGTTTATGCAGGGATCTGGCTCATTGCGCCTTTATGACCCTTCACTGGATTTGTCCCAGCTTGTCTCCTGAACCTTTTCTCCCTTGTGAAAGTCGAGATTCAGGTTACTTGCATATCTGGGGTTGGATTTAGTTTAGCACTGGATTTCTGTGCTGAGATGGGGAGAAATGGATTGTCCTGCTATTGTTAGGAATAACTTTTTATCTCTGAACTTAGATGCAATGGCATAAAGCCAATATCAAGTTGGAATGACTCAATAAATAAACAACCAAATACCCCTCTTGTTTTCACTGGCTGATCTGATGACAGTCGGGCTCCTGCTCTTGGCACCGACCGAGGCTCTACTGAAGGAAATGCCATTATCTTTCCCGTGCCAGGCAGAGATTAATACATTCTTAGAAATTGAATCCAGACAGGACTTCTAAATGATTTCACGTGACCTCCTGTATATCAGGGCTATTAAATACTACAAATTACCTATGATAAGACCAGAGATTGCAACCTATTTAAAACTCTGTACATTTTTTTACCCTCTGGTCTGCCCTTTCTGGTTCCTCAAATATTAAGTGTAGGCACAGAATGGGTCATAGCAAGGTAATACTAAAGTCCAGAGAAACTGGCTGAAATATATCTGGGTATTCCAGCACAGTAAGAATCCCCTCACTGTCCCTGATAATCTGATCTGGGCTGATTTCCTTCTCAGATCTGAAACTGGTGATCGGTGCAAACCTGAATATGACAAGAACAGACACCACCTACCACTTGTGAGACCTCTTCACTGCCCCCCCGGACTTTGATCACCTCTTCAGCATTTCATATCCAGCATTGCAAAATCTTGGATGTAGCCAAGGGAAAAAATACTGCAATAAAGCAAGACCAGAAGCTGAGTTACACACCAAGGTGTGAGAATTATTCTTGACATTGCAAGTACCTGTCTAACGCTTGGGACTCTGAAGCATAAATATTTTCCTAATGTTGGACCACAAGGTTAAAAAAAGAGGACAAGGCAAAGCTCCAGATTCACAGAGTGATAAGAGGAAGGTTTATGGACGTAGAGCATTTGTATTTCTCTCACTTGCATAAGGATCCTCCTCCTTTCCCCATATCCTCTCAAGCAGGAGGGTGTATAAATGGCTGGGTGTTCCAAGACAGACGATGAAGAAGATAAATTCTATGTTGTCCAAGCCAAATGGTCTCAAAGTCTAGCACTTTGCAGTATTGGGAAACTGCATCTTACTTCAAAGCTGAGTTTCTGTAATCCCTGTTTCCATTTTTGCACCTTGTCATATTGGCAGCAAGGTCAAATGCTCCATGTTATCCAATATTCTCCCTGCACACAGGTCCTACCGCTTAGAAATCAAGTCCTCTTCCTCCTTTTTTGCTCAAGTGAAGAATTTGAGTTTACATGTTGCACAGCAGTGCTTGTTTCTAGTACCTAGATTATTTTGTTCTCCTATAGTCTTACTTTGTTATGTCACCCTTTTGAAAGTAAAGTCAGACCCAGCTGTCAAATGATTTGAATTACCAGTTTTTGTCAGAGCAGATAATTTCCTTGTTTCTACTTGAATCTCTCTCTTTTTTTTTTTCATTCTAGCTCTGGACTCCAGACAGTTTTGGCCTCGTTATGCTGAGTAGAGGTGGAGATTAAATACTTCAGGTTCACATGTTTTGAGACAGTTTCCCAATCTATAAAAGTAGCCTTGTTCCCTGATTTTTGCTGTTTAGCGGCGTTGCAGTAAATACAGCATAGCAGACCGCCCTGAACCAGAACCTCATCCTCTGCCACCGCTTGCTGAAATAATAATTCTTCCTGTCATCTACGGATTTTATTAGCACAATTTTATGTACTATATGAAAATTTCATAATAAAGTTCATGATACTATAAACTGCAATTTGTGTCAAACCAAAGTAAAACCTGACCTAGCCATAGTCTGTGACGGATTAGGGAAAGATTATCGGAAGGACAACTCTGTACCTTCCTGATTTTAAAATCAGCAGTTTAAAGACATCCAAAGCTGATGTTTAATATTACTCAGTGAGGTTTCATGCTTTTTAAAATCCATATACACTTTTGTTCTCTCCAACATCTTTGAAAATGAGTTCCATCATTGAATTCACACTGAGGAGAAAAATACTTTCTTGTAGCAGGTGTCCTATATTGTATTATGAAAAAGAGTGAATAATCATTCCCTACTTACCTTCTCTATTCCAGATTTTATAGGTCAGATATTGTGTTCTCTTTTTCTTTTTCAGCTATCTTTTACTTAAAAGAAGCAGGAAGGTGTTATAATTTTCTGCATCTATTTTGAGTCAGAGTGACCAGAACTACTGTGGATTTATATGTGGCATGAGGATATTTTCTACATTTTCATTCTCTACTCATATTCTTGTATCTTATTTTCCCTTTTGTGGGGCACTGAATAGATGCTTTACAGTAAATTATTCACAATCACTGAGATCTTTCTGGCACAGGTGCATCTACAGCCTCTGTGTGTGTCTGTATTGCACTTTTATTACTCTCCACCCAGTGACACTGAATTTCTGCTATTTTTCTAGTACTCTGGCACTTGGTATGGTGATATATTTTAGCTTGGATAGTGTTGGATAATTCTCTGTCACTTATACATATTTGATCAGCATAGTTGGTGACAGACTCCTGGGGGGCCCCTGCTCAGTAACTTCCCCCACTCTGAAAACTGAGTATTTATTCTTGTAGCCATCACATCTTACATCAGCTCAGCTTAAAGCATTGAAACCTTCTCAAAGCCTGTCTAAAAATCTGTGTTCCCTTGCTGGAGATGCACGTGAAGTTACTGATTCCTTTGGCAGAACCTCGTTAAAAGGACTGTGCAGAGCAAGGAATGGTTCTGAATATCACTTGGCATTAAAAGTCGTGGTGTTTTTGCTTGGTTAAATTTAAAATAATTTCAAAAGGAGAATGTGTTTTTCTACTTAAGACTGTGATCTGGCATTTGGGATATACAGGTTGTACTCCTTCTCTGCCAAAAATCTGTCTTACTGAGCAAGTTTTTTCATCTTCCTGCAGTGCTGTTGCTCAGAGGTGCAATCATTACTTATTTCTTCCATGTCCTCTCTTTAGCTTCTAAGCTTTCCAGCATAGGGGCAACATATTTATATCTAGATTTTTCTTTAAACTGTTTTGTTTGGTAACTCTGGATGATGTCGTGATCCAAGCTGATAGTGCATGTGTTAAGGTCAAATAGTCTGATAAGGGCATTAAGTCACTGTTTTTAATCAAGCTCCATTTCACTCTTTCAGTCAATATTTTTTTTCAATTTCAGTAATACATTGTCTCAATGAGAATTTGTTTTGGCTAGCAAATCAACCAGCATGCCAAAATACAAAATTCTGTGTTATTTCAAGTAAAATTAATTTGCTTTTATTCCGCTGTTTTAAAGAAACTGGTTATTCTCTAGCAGTAATAATAAGAGTAAAGGAAAAGCCAAGGGCCTTTTTCATGAGATTTCATTAAGGTGTGATAATTACGAAACAGGAAGAGGACAAAAAAATCACAGTGCCTCTGCACTGAAGATGTTGTGCCTTAAGAGTCTGAGTGATAACTGTTGGGTCAGTGGCTATAAACCAGTCCCATAAACGCAGAATATAAGATCTGAACAGGGCATTTCCTCACAATGTTTATGCCAGCAGCTAATGGTCACATCTAGTGGGTCACCCGTCGTTCCTCCCTCCCCTTTTAAAGTGACACCATCCCTGTTTTCACTCTGCATCTGTCATAAAGGCACATTGATTTCCTTTCGGAGGAAAACACATATTTCTTCCCTCCTGCTAAGGAGATAAATCTGACAGGTTTTAATCAAATGTAGTTGTTCACAACTATAGAAATATTTCCAGTGGCACAGATGAAAACCTTTTTTTTCTTTCTATTTTTTTTAAAGGGGGTTTCTGGAAGTCAAGTTTATTTGGAGAGTGCACCTGTGCTAAAAATTTTACTATATGCACCAGCAGTTAACATTTGGGAATGCCCTATGGGCAGGTTTAACTTTACTGCCCTCCAACATAATGCCTGTCTTGTAGTGGTAACCATGAATACTGCCATAGGTAAGGGTCTGTCAGTGGTTCTGTCATAAACTCCCCTGTTTCCAGGGTTTTTATAACTCAGCCATAAAAACTCTCTCCAAGCTAAAGCTTAGCTTACCAAGGGAGACCTGATTCTGATCTTGGAAAGGCAGAAGATGCATATCCCTCTGTGTCTTCTGAAATTAGCTGTGATTCCCCAGGAAGGGCTTTCACAAACCATGGGTGCCATACATGTCCAGCAGTATATGATAGAAGAAGGGGAAATCGTGTCTTAGAAAGTCTTTCATCCTCTTCAAATGGCAAATAAATTGGCCTTTTTACTTTGAAGCAAGAGAAGTCAAACAACACAGTGCTTTCCAATTTAAATTGCATTTTTACTTTAGCCTTTTATTTCTTAAAGTAACTTTAGGAGTTCATTACTGCTTAGCCTGGGCCATAGGAAAATATCTGATAGCATTTAGAGATGTGGAAAATCATTCACTATTTAAGTATTTCTCTGGATTTAAATCTGTGGGAATGAATGTGGAAGTGGAAAACCTGAAGAAAAAGATCACTCAAATCTGAGTAGAGCCAATGTTCAGCAACACAGAAACCACGGCTATTTTGACCTTGAAAGAAAGGGAGTGGTGTTAAAAATGTAAAATTGCAATTTAAATTTTCGTTAATTTGTCTGTAGATTTAACCCAGCTTGCAGGCAAGGCTGGCTGCAAAGAGCTCCAGGAGTAGAGCAAATATTGGTGCATAATAAAAGTATTCTAAAATGGCTGCTAGTATAGATTTGGAAATAGGTTATACATTCCTCAGTAAAATTAGAATGTGATAGATGGATGCTAGCTGAACTATGGTTCTGATGCTGTGTTAAAAAAAATACAGCAAACTTTGGATGCTGGATATACTAGGGTTGTGGAGGATTTTTTTTTTGGGGGGAGCAAAAAGAACTGTTCAACTCTGCCAGGATATCCACAGGCTTTCCATTCTACACTGAATTCTGTGCTCTCTCCTAATGGTTGAGGTGTTGCAGTCCTCCTTGTTCCCTTCCTGAATGCCCCAAAGCTGAACACTCACTTTTAAGCACTATTTCTGCTTCTGTGTTATAGGGAACTTTCATGGTTTGTGCCCTGAATCAGGTAATTCAGGCCTTACTCCTCTTTAGATCTAGGCCAACAAGATGATCTTTTGGTGAGCAAGGTCTCCTCCAACATTTGTGCCTTTATAAATCCTCTCTCTTCAAGGCATGAAGGAAGTTTCTCCCTTTAAGGAGTCTGGTCTCCCAGTAATCTTGGGGTGGATCTGCACGTTTAAGTCCCACCAAATGCTAATAGGAATTCCTTGGTCAAATCCTCCGCCGTCCCTCTTCATGCCTCATTGGGAGAAAAGAGCCATTAGTGTGTTTAAAAGTAAATTTCAAGGTTTCCTTTTTGTGCGTTCCAATGGCTGAGGTTTATTCCTCTCCTCCTTTTTATTTTATTGTGAGGCACCTTGAGTTATTTGCATGATAAGACACCCTGTAAATGGATTATATTGTAGTGCATTGTGTAGGTTTAATGCTAACAACAGCTTGGTTTGGAAGTAAGATAGCAACTTAGATTTTTAGTTTCTGATGTGCCGTGCAGAGAAATGCCTTTTGAGAAGCATGAGGCGAAGCAGGAGGGATGAGGAGGAGGCAGCCAGTTAAGTTGTATGAATAACGTGAGGGAAGGCTGGCGTTCAAGACGAGATGAATGCATTAACTTCTCAGCCCTCAAACTGGAGAGAATCAACAGCACAAATGCCAGTGGCTCCCTCTTCTCCACTCTAACACTTAATGTGTTTTTCCCTTTCATTTTTTTCCGAGGATAGCAGAGAGATGGCAATGTTTTTTGGTAACAGCCTTTCACATGGGGTGGGTGTACCTTTGCAGACACTGTGCCTAGAATATTATGTCATTATATACTACCTACTTAGAGGATGAAGTCGGTCCCCTGGAGAAGCCCTATATTTCAGAAAAAATGGTGAAATGAGCAAAAAGTCTGTTTTTTGGGGGAAGTAGATTGCCCTTAACTCTCACTGGACCATGTAATGAGCGCCAGTGCAGGATGTTTGGCAGTCTGAGCATGGAAAACATACACTTCCCAGGAACAGTGTGTTTAAATCCTGGCAGAAAGAGCTTGGCTTTTCCTCCCAGGGCAAGTATGGAGTTTGCATGGAGTGGGTATTTTAGATAACACCATAAAAATATAAACTTGCTGTGGAGACTAAAGTGCTTTTCATCTCTGCTGAAGTCCTGCGCAAGGCTGCATTTCATGTTACTTGCTTGAGAAACTCTGTGCAAGTGGCAGAAATATTCCTCTTGCTCCCTTTCAGTTGCAATAATAAAGCTCTCCAGTTTTTTAAACTTTGTTCCATATAACTCAAAGCTTGAATAAAAGGATAGCAATTAAATCAAAGGTGATGACTTTGTTTCACTTGTTGCCTTGATTCTTCATGGCACCCAGCACCCTTCTGCTGATTTAAAGGTCTTGGGCATGTTAAAGTTCTTGGGCATGTCTTCAGCTTTTGGCTTGTACATGGTATAATTTCACACTAATAAAACTATTCACATATCCCATGTATTTTAAATAACTCTTTATTATCTATAGTGGTTGAATGGAGGAAGCTGAGCAGTCGTGCAAAATTTTTGCATCACTTAAATTAAAATGAAATGCTGCTTGGAATCACTTTAGGTTTCATTTTTTAGCTCAAAGTAGTCATGAATAGCATTTTGAAAAGCACTTTGATCATTGTGCTGTTAAAAAAACAACAGAGGAGAGAGGGGAGTATCTTTTGGGGAGAAGCCTTTGAAATCATAAAGTGTAACTAAACTTAGTCAGCATACTGTGACCTGTCAGGAAAGAGCTGATCCTATTTAAGCTCCACTGCATGCTGCCAAAATACTTTAAAGAGAATTCTGTAGATTTCTGTGTTTCCTGACATCAGTCTGGCACAAGGGGAAGATTGGCTGCTATTTTTTTTTTTTTTAGGAGAAAAAGCAATGCTTAGAAGTGCCACCAAAGCATTCCTTACTTAGGCCACTGTGCTGGTGACGCTGCAGTTTCTAGGACATATTGTCACTTGATCCAGCTCTGAATCTGTGATTGAAAAAGGGAGAATTTTGGTTTACCAATCCATTCTTTTCAATTAAAATATGTAGAGCATCCTGTCTTCCCTGCAGTTGGGATCGACTCCATGGTTATGAAGAAAGAATTAGGCACTAACCATCCCTTACGGATGAGTGGCGTGTAAATCTGGATTAATTCTAGCAATCTGAGGGAAGCAACATGAGGATCTGTCTCACTCCAGTGCATGGTCTTTATGCCATTGAATTCCTACACTGATAAAGAGATGCTGTTCAGTTGCACATCCAACACCAGACTCAGGGCAAGAAACTTTTAATAATAGTTTAAATTAAAATAACTGGTGCTTTTAAAGAGGGGAAGAGGTTCTTTGTGAAGTACAAATAAATTCTCCATCTCTCTCTGTGAAGACGTCACTAACAACTCATTTAAACTCTTCTTGTAAAAAGAGTGTTTGTGTTCTAGTAAGAAGTTTTGCAATCTGGAACAAAATGTTACTGATTGGGGAATTTGGATCTCAGCTGCTCCTGAATGACTCCAGATTGAATTCCATTCATGACGGTGCTATTATTCCAGACTTATATAAGGGCAATAGACCGTACATTAGGGAAATCAGTGCTACTGAACTATTATTTGATTAAAAAAAAAGAAAGAACCTTCAGTTGTCACTAAAAGCAGTACTTTGATGGCTTTTTGCTGTTGAAATTGTCTGAAGCAGTTGAAAACAAAGCTGTGCAAATGGTATTGCTTTCCATAAAAATATCTGTCATGGAGAGCGTTCTTTCCTTTTGTGGGAACACCTGTTTGCGTGGTTACTGCACTATGTGGGGTGAGAGCATTGGATCCAAGACACCCCAGGATGCAGTAGAATATTGCAAAACAAATCAGCCTGCCTTTGAAATCTGAAAGAAATTTTGCTTTCTATCCAGGGACACAAAGCCTGATACAGCACCGCTGTTATCTAAAGGAAAAACAGAGTGATCAAAATTGGTAATAATTCTTCCATTAAGTGGCAGATAAAACTTTAATTAAGACAGCCTACTGGAAGCTCAGGATGCTTCAAGTGTGACTAATTCTGACTGGCAAAAATATTAATTTTAACAAACATTAATTAGCGAGTTTTTGTCTGTGGCTGAGAAGACAGCTGTTGCATGCAAGTGTCCGTGCAGAGGTGTGTATGGATGTGCACATTGGAGCACGTGACACGTGGTGAGATGGCACGAGGGGTCTCACGTGTCCCCCAGTACTTAAAGCAAGGTGGATTGGTGTCTGAGCAATGTGTTTAAAGACATGGACACATGAATTTCTCACTGTGATGAACGTAGCACACATCAACACCAGAAACCCAGTGGCCAGCATTGGCTGCTCGTACGTGAGGCTGCACCAGCACCTTTCGACGTGTCACCAGGTGGGCATGGATTTGGAATGTCTCCATTTTTCTGTGCCAGGGTGGACTCTTGTGAGACTCCAACAGGAGTTCTGCACCCAGCTCTGAGAGCACCAGGATGAGAAGGATGTAGATGTTTTGGAGTGAGTCCAGAGGAGGTGATCCAGGAGTTGGAACACCTCCGCTATGGAGACAGGTTGAGAGACCTGGGGTAGCTCAGCCTGGAGAGGAGAAGGCTCTGGGGAGACCTCACAGCACCTTTCAATGCCTAAAGGGTCTCCAAGAGAGCTGAGAGGGACTTTTGACAAGAGCATGGAGTGACAGGACGAGGGGGAATGGCTTTAAACTGAAAGATGGCCGGGTTACGTTATATATATGGAAGAAAATCTTTACCGTGAGGGTAGAACAAGTCCCTGGAGGTGGTCAGGGAGAGCTTGGACGGGGCTCTGAGCAACCTGGCCTCATGGAAGGTGTCCCTGCCCATGACAGGGGGTGGAACAAGATGATCTTTAAGGTCCCTTTGAACCCAAACCATTCTGTGATTCTCTGAAAACCTGGCCCCACTAGTTCAGGCTCCTGGCAGCTGCTGGGAGAGGTTATAGATCTGACTTTCCCCTTCAGCTGAGGCATCTGGGGCGGTTTTCCTCTTCCAGAGCCCTGAAATTTCCCCATGGCTCGTAGCCTCAAGGGGCTGCACAGCTGCTTGTCCCAGAGACAGATCAGACTGAGGTCAATGGCATAACTTGCCCTCCAATTTTTGGGGACTAAGGTTACACCGCTGATGTTACAGGAGAAGTGCTAAATGGCAGAATCAGCTGGATGGAGTGGCTACTTTAGAGTATTTTAGCCTTGTGGCTTGAGCATTTGGGTTATATTTTAGCAAGCGAGATGACCATTCTTTACAGATATTAAGAATGCAGAGCCTTGTGAATAGCGGAAAATCTAACATTTCATGGATATCACAACTCATGCTCTTTTTTCCGTAATACTAGTGTGTTGTAATTCTTTTTTGCCCTCTATTATCCTTTTACACTGCCACAGAATGTACTTTCATCTTTTGGAAATGACCCTTTAATGCAGTGGCTAAAATTTAATTTAGGATCTTTTGTTTTAAAAAGTGTGTGCTTTGTTGCACAGGAATAACAATGGGGCTTCCATGGTTTTTATTGTGGCTGTTAGACTAAAAATGCATATTTGAAAGATATTTATGAGATTTTTTTTCCTGACTGCTCAACCTGCAAACTCTGCTCAGCCTTGGAGACCAGGCTGTGTTCTTCCTGGTGTGAGCTCTTGTTACCAAGACAAATTCTTCCAGTGATGGCTTTGTTGCCTCCTTCATGCTAAAACAAACATAAAGTAATTAAAACTTAATTTTCTTTGCAAGATATGGAGAGAAACATGATTTTAAAACACCTTGGACAATTCTTTTGAGAATAAAACTGCTTTTTTGAAAAGAATTGTTTCTTTTTTTCCCAGTGTAAAACATAATTTTGAATAAAATTTGAATCTCAATTACCATCCTGTGTGGGCCCAAATATGAAAGTTGTTACGACTCTCAACTTTTAGAAGCTTTCAAACCATGTTTAACTGGAACGTGAGAGACAGTCCCTTCAGCTGGTCAGAATAATTTCAGTTCCAAATGTCTTCATGAAGAAATGCAAGAGCAGATGTTTGTATCTTGTTGTCGTCTCAGTGCCTAATTTGCTCAACTGCAGTAGCTACAGAGGGCTTTTGCCTCTATTACTATAACTTTTAAAATTTTTTCTGTGTAGTTATCAAAGTTTTCTTCCATTCCAGCTACTGATTTTATTGCCTAATGCTGGCAATACTCCGTTATCTTTATCTCATCTTGATCTATGCTTTTTATTTGAGTTGCAAAAGACCACAGCCACAATTCAGCCTAAGAAGATAAACTAAAGTAATTCAAGCCCAGTGAATGGTTTTATTCTCTTGTGTTCGTACTTTCATAACTTACTACTCGTCTGATCCATTTTCAGCTGTAATGTACATATAATCAACCTTTTCAGAGTTCTCACAAGAAAAGCTTTTGTTCGCTGGGCAGTAATCAGTATTAAAGGCCTTTAAAATGGTGAAAGTCAATGACACTGGTGCATTGTCCAGATACATTGTTGTTGATGAAGAGAACTGATATTACTGTGAAAGACCAATTTCATCTCAAAGTTTTTCATCTGCCATGATCACAACATTTTTCACATATTGTTCTTCACCGTCATGTAACTTGGTGTCCACCTCTGATATTTCATTCTAGCTTGGATAATTTTTTCCCCCGGAATAACTACAGAATGATTTGATGTCTTGGAATAAAGCATTGAATGGTCTCAGTCCATTAATGGAGCCTCTACAGACACCATTATATATGAGCTATATGTATTACAGCATTTGAATCAGTGAAGAAAAAAATCTTACAGAAAGAAGACACTTGATCACAAATATAGTTGTGTCACTTGTAGATTTTAAACGTAAAAGGGCATCGCTCTAAAAAAGAATAAGAGGAGTGAAACCATCAAATTTTTTTCTAGGGGAGCACAGTGCTACAGGCCTAATTGTAAACCTAAGACTGGTTCCAGAGATTTCAAATCCTTTAACATTAAGCTTGTGATTAGATGCTTTGATGTTTGCCACTGTTGCGGAGATCACATGTATTCTCCCAATTTTTAAATGTTTATTTTTGACCCATTACACACCAGATTTCTCTGTGAGGTGTCAGGTAGAAACAAGGGCCTTCAAGTTTTACAGTCCCCAGTTAAATGAGCAGCTCGCCGTGGTCTCCACTGCTTTACAGCCTGTTAACTCCAGTGACATTTGGATCTAACATGAAGGTGGGGAACACCCTCACGTCACCCAGAGCTGTCCCACGGAGGAAGAAAACACTGACTGGAGTTTCTGGCTCTGATTGCTTTCTGTTTGCCTCAGGGTGTCCAGCTGCTGCAGTACAAGCTTTTATTAGTTTTACAGCTCCATGAAGCAGCTTTGAAGGTAGTTGATTTTGGGACACCTTGACTGGGGTACCAAGTGGAAGTCCTTATAAGAGCTGGCCTTCAAAATTAATTGTATCAGACACAGATTTATCCCTTGATACTGCCCTAAATCATATTTAGATGCAAACATTGCTACTTTTTAAACTAAGTCAAAGGCTGTTAGGTGCAATGGCTTTTGGTAGATCCCATAGTAAAGCTGGAAAAGCAACTATTGGGCATTGGAAGCCTTCATTATGTCTGAAACACGGCAGCAGACTTGGCTAAATACAGCTGGAAATAGTTGCCACATGTTCACTGTATGAGTCAATTGCACAGTTGCTGACAGGGAAATGGTTGGCATCCACAAGAAAAGACTAAAACAAAAGCTCCTTTTCAGATTTTCCTATTTCTTTAGTTTGGAACAAATATTAAACACCTATTTCCCAATTTTTCCTTTTTTTTTCCCCCTCTAAGAGAATAAGCAGTAATTTGGATTTTTTCCTTTAGTTTTCATTTTCCCTCCCTTTGCACTCCTCATCCTTCTTCTCCTTATTTTTCCTATTTTCAGACTAATTCTTACAAATTGTTAATTCTGGAGAAGTTACAGAGGAGAACATAGGAAAACTGAAATGCTCTAAAGTGGTTAAACTAGTTTCATTTTTCTTTCTGCTGTTACAGCTTTTCCAAACCAACTCAAATTTTGGATATTATTCACTTATTCAACTAAAGCAACAAAAAGGAAAAATGAAAGGAAATGGACAGGGAACAACAATAATTAAAGTGCTTACAAAAATATCATGTAAACAGTAGAAAAAAAATGGTTATGTTATGTACCTTGTTAAGGGAAAAACAATGGAGTTTTGAACTTTGTAATGAAAAAGTTGTTCCATTTTTCAGCTGTTCTAAGAAATCCAAAGACCTCAGCTGTTTTCATCACCAGTGTTACTGCATTTCTACTTGTCTTGGATCTTGCTTTTACAAGATGCTATCACAGCTCTGCTGTGTCTCTTCTGAATTAACTGAGCTTTTCAGCTGCATATTTTAAGTCTACATGAGTCAAACGTTCATTGGACTCATCAGTCATCAGCCCCATATATCACTAATGCCAACTTTGATACTAAGATGACTCACGTTCTAATTATTTTGAATAACAAGCGTGCTCTTGTGGTAGGACAATATGATTTTGCTTGCTACAAAATGGATCAGCAGAAAGTCGCCACATAATTCAGGTTAGTAAAGCGATCATGAAAATGCATGTTGGTACAAAATTGTTCATTCTTCATTATTTTCACAAGGATGATTTTTCCCCCCCACTAATGAGTCCATTAAGCAATTCCTGGCTTTGTAGATAACAGGTAGTTGAAAGTCTAAACATGACAATAAAGTACATTATTTTAAGTTACTTTTATGCTGTAAAATTATTTCACCTGTAGAGTACTATGAAAAACACCTAGGCAAATGATCCACCAGAGAGGCTGTGGCTATGTGATCATAATTTCCTCTTTGATTGTTCAACATCTGTAATTCAATTGAACATTGACAATGCTGCTTTTTGTGGCTGCTGAGCTATGCTGGGCTGTAGATCACAGTGCCCACAGTGGTGGCACATCCTGTTCAGAGTGTTGCATAGGCCAATGAGTGGAATGAAATTTTTGGATTGTAACTGCCTTCCCTGTCCCAGATTTACGTAACAACTCAGTGGTCCGACACCCCAAGAATTTGCCAAGAAGTAGCTGGTGCTGAAATTTCAAACAGTCTCATACCAATACCTGAGCAAGCAGGTTTAGAGTCTCTCGGTGCTGCTCTCTGGCTCACTGAAGGCCTCATTTCTGCTTACATCAAACACAGCAAGCCATCTCTTATTTGCAATCTTTAGATGTTATCAAAGTGGTTGCTATGTTATAACGTCTTTCAGGTTCATGTGACCAGGAAGGCCATTGTGCAGTTTTTGTCCCCACCTCTATATCCTGTAGCTACATGTTAAGAGGTGGAACTATTCAGCAGTTTTACAACTGCTTTTACCATCAATTATATTGCTACTTCAGTGAGCAAAGTTTCACTTCTGAGTTAGCGTCTTTGGAAGTTTTTCTTTCCTTCTTTGAGATGTGAAGTTGTCCAGACTATCCATGTTGTAGGCTGGAAACAGCAAAATGCTTGGCAAAGTTGTTTCCCAAATCCCCCTCAGAGGAAAATAAATTGTTTCTAAGATGAAGTTGCCTCTTTCAGCTCAGATGGAAAACTGGAGAAGGTAAAACATAGAGGAGCATGTGGACCACACAAAAAGTAAACAGCCAGCTGATCTTTGGCCTGATCCAAACAAATGCTGTTGAAATAATTGAAAATATGCCAATTGACTTCTGTGGGATTTGCAGCAGGTTCTAAGCTGGCAACTACCTTTTCTAGCAAACAAATCTTGTCTACTTTTACATCTCAGGCTTATAGTTAATCAAGTTACTGAGACAGAAATGTCTTTGGCATGAACATGTTTCTCTGTTTCTCTTCCCTGCAACTAATAATGTTTCTCCAGGAATTGCTTCCAAAAAACTCAAAAGCCAGTATTTAGATAAGCAATATCAAAATGCTTCAGCATTAAGCTGTGGTAAGTATTTCCTCCTGTTTGTTATAAGAAAGAAGGTTTTACACAAGCCATGTAGTCTTAACTTTCACCAAGCTAAATAAAGGTTTAGTAAAAGGATTTTGTGCCCTTTTAACCCCCAATAACCAGAGTGCATCCTGTGTGACCATTCATTACATATGAAATGGCTGTAATTTATACCAAATGGGGTAGGTGAATTCAAACAGAAAGATACCATCGATGATAAAAAGATAACACTTCTCTGTAACAGATGCTTCATTTTATGATGGAAATGGGGAAGCTGAATGCTGCAGGTGCTGGGCTGACACCAGGCCTGTGGAGAATCATTAGAGCCTCCTCAGAGATCTAGGTTTACTCTGTGTTTAATCAGCCACAGTCAGAAGAAATGGCTTCATTTCAGCTTGATGAGAGCCAGATTACAAAAGAAAGATAGATGGCCAATAAGGTTCATCACTATAAGCATATTGTCTTAATTTGAAGAAACAAGCTGGCATTCTGTGCTGAGGAAAAGTGAAGTGCAATATGGCTAGTATCAAACCCTAGTTATTTCAAGTCTCTGTGCTCCCCACAATGAAAGTATTCTGGCTGCTCTTCCTTTGACTAAAATATTGAAAAAAAAAAAGAAATACTGCAAACACTGCAAATGACCACATTTACCCATGAGATGTCACTGCTTTGAGTTCCAGAATGCTGAAACCTCTTGAAGTAGTTTTACTCATCTTACCAATTCTCCAGCCACTTATTTATGCATACATATATCATAAACATAAATGTATTTGTGTGTCTCCACAAGCGAAAAGGTTCAAAATGACTATTGATCAAAAAAATGTCTCTGAGCATAACATGAACATGCACCTCCTAAAAGGGTCGGGGTGCAACCATCTATCATGACTTCCCACAACAGCCATGGGGACAATGAGGCTGTCAGCTGGGGACTGATGGGGGATGGGGCTTTCAAAAGAGATAGGGACCCAGACCAGGGAACTTGTCCGCACAAAAGATAAACAAAACTAGAGCTCTCTGCTTTCCCAATGGAACACGTGATTCATTGCTATTGCTTAGCTCAGCCTTGGTGATGGCTTTTCTCCCCTTGTGCATAGACAGACTTTCTGTATAATCTATTTCTTCAGTTCTCTCCAGAAGAAAGAGAGGGAGAGCCTGGGAGATCTCAGGATAAGAGTATGGGAGCCTAACATTGTGATGGGAGCAGTACAGCTTTTACTGTATATTTTACAGTAGAATCTGGATGGTTTCATTAAAGTCAGAACCTTTTAGTACCAGGAAATCTACAAATATCTAAACTGTGATTTTTCAACTCATTTTGAATTGTGAATCCATAGCATTTTTGTCTTCTATGGCAGATTTAAACACTTTAAGAATCAGGTTTACATATATAAATTGCCTCCCATGGATCTCTAAAAAGATATTCCCTGCCTCAAGCCTAAGCAAAAAATTCATGAGGAACTTGAGGTGCAAAACTGCTCAGTCTTATAACTAAGGTAAATTTGGAGTAGTAGTAAATGAATCCCTACCCCAAAAGGAATTGTTAGCTTGTGGAGTTTGAGAAATTTTGAGACTGCAACTGCCAGGGGGAGAAATGTACAGTAAGGTTTGACTTTTTGGGGACAAAAACAGCTGAGAAGAGTGTTATAGAAGATTTAACTTGTGAACATCTTTGAGTAAAAGAAGAATTTGCCTTAATGCAGTGGATGAGGAGGAGGCACTGATGGAAAATATGAAGTAAGGGTGTGGTAAAGCCAAAATTGGGCCTGAAGTTGGTCTTAAACAGTATTTTAACCAAGTCCCAGAAGATATTATGCTTTGTGTGAGGCATGCACAGTCCTGGAGGGTCCCCATAGCAGAGGAAATGCACAAAAGATGAGCAGAGGACTTCTCAGAATCCAGCACCTGAATAAGTATTATGAGATAAAAGTATGTTATGCAGAATTGTTGTTTGCTTTTGTCTTTGTCCTTACACTGAGAACATTGCTGTTTCTTTTGGTTTTCCTTAAACTCATTTTATAAAAAACCAGCTTATTTATTTTTTTTCCACCTTCCTTTGTTCTAACTTCACCCCTCTTTGCATGTTAAGATGAAAGTGAAGCAACTCCCACTGACTTTACAGGTCTGAAGGGAATTAGGAATTTGGCTCAACAAAATTATCTCTCCTCCCACAATTTTCCCCCCTGAAACACTGAAGGAACACACTCCCTTGTCCCGCACACATTTTCCTAATATCTATTTGGACCCAAAGCGGAGAGCTCACAAGCAGGCAGCCACTTTTGACGAGCTTAGCCCCAGCACATCTGTGTTTCTGCAGGACCTGCTACACTGCCAGCCCGAGACAGCTTGAACGGCCGCCTTATTTTATGGCTGTACTGACACAATCCTGCAGTGAACCATGTGACCCCTGAAGTGTTTAGAAAGGTGCATTTGTGTAAGGGAGACTTTTTTCCTCTGGAGTAAATCAGAGCCTCCAAGATAATCTGCACAAACACGTTATTGACTCGTCCCTTTCCCTAGGCAAGGAGAGCTGGGTTTTTCAGAAACCGATCCGCCGAAGCATTTGCAAAGTGGAGACTTAGGAAGCTTAACAATTGGTAGAAATATTATCATCAGCTATCAGGGTAACATTAGCCAGCCATTCCCACCCACAGATACACACACACGCTGGATTTCAGCTCAGAAAGCCCTGCAAATAACGCACTGTAGGTGTGTGGTCCTCAAAGTGTTTAAATGTTTGAAGATGAAGTGAGCAGGAACATCTTGCGTGCACCAGCTGAAAGAGGGTTGGGAGGAGTGCTGGGTGGATTTCCCTGGACAGATGATAATTCTCCATCCTTCTATGTGCTGCCAAACTACCTCAACTGGTGGGGGTTTATAAACTTTTTTCTGGTCTCTGAAGAGTATCTTTTTTAGTGTTTTTTGGAACACATCAAATGCAGTACAATTAAACAGGAGAAAAAAAAATATTCCCAGGGCCCTTCATTCCCTTCCTTTCCCCTGTCAAGATATTACTTAATTTAAATGTTGCCAAAGTTAATAATGAAAGATGACATCCTCTGGTGTGTCAGAGCTCAGTGCCCAAGAAGAAAAGCAAGAGTGCCTTTCTGCACTCCCATCTTTGCTAAATTCAACCTGGAAAAAACTAGAGCAGATTCAGGGGTACTGTAATTAGCAGGATTTAAAATGATCTCTGCAGGTCACTTTTCTTGGCCCAGAATTGCCCGAGAACTCGACACCTGAACCGAATATCTGAGGTGCCTGTGCCATCACATGGTGCCTACAGTGTAAGGCTGGAGGTGCCACCAAGGCAGTTAACCCGGGTATGTGCCACCCACAGGTACTCCAGAAAAACAAACTGCCTTGGAACAACAGCTTTCCCTTCCAGAAATGATGGAAAGTGGGCAGAGCACAGTTCAAAGATTCATACCAGGATTTTGTGAGTAAAACCACAGCGCTTTTTGAGGGGGAGGAAGGAAAGGATTTGGCACTTGTTGAAGACCTGGGAGATTTTGGGGTGAAGGAGGTGACAGGAGTGAAGGGACTCTCCACATTTTCTCCCTCCTCCACATTCCCACAAAACTAATACACTGCTGAGGCACTAAACAGAGCAGATGAGCAGTGTCAGACCTGACTTCATTGCTTTTTGTTAAACCACCCCCCGAAACCTTTTTCGCTTTTCTAAAAATAATTTGTATGTGAATCAAAGGGGGAAAAGAAAGGTAATGCACAAAGATACAGAGAGGCTTATTAATTAGCGTGAGGTGCTCTCAGTGCTCCTGTATATATGGAAGGGCTAAAAACGTAAAATACTGAGGTGACATTTTAGCTGGTGCTGGGCCTGCGGAGTGTTACCGTGATGTGCAGAGCCCCCCTGCTTGGGTAACTCACTCTCAGTGTCATCCCAGCTGCGGTCCTACAAAAACAAATGAAAGTTGCACGAAAGGATTTGAGGTTTCGGCACCGAAGCCGGGGATTGGGATTTGGGCTAGATTTATACAAGAAGGAATATTCTCCCACAACTTATCCGTTGTGTGCATGTGATATCTGGTGGGTTTGCACTCCCCTGTCCGTGTTCTCAGCAAAACCCTATGCCAAAGCCTTCTTGCAGGGAGTGCTCCACGTTCCCTAACACAGCAGCCTTTGGAGGTTTGCTGGTACAAAATGAATGTCCTTTCCAGTCACTGGGTTAAAACACTGTTTTAACCAAGTTGGCCCTGGTTCTCTCTGCTCTCTAGCAAAGCAACCACAGACCCTACTCCAGAGAACAGAGGAGGAGTGCTGCAAACCATGGTATTCACCTGCTAAAGGTCAAGGTCAGAGCCTGCCTGGCTGCAGCCCAACACCTTAATCACAGCAGCCTAATGGCCTTGTTCTGCAGCCGATGGAGCAGAACATCATGTGATGTCTATCACCGACTTCCCGGTACCACCTACAGCTCAGTCCTGGCTTTAAAGCAAAGCTTTTGCTCCTCTCTCTGGGCCTTCAGGAAGATGTAACCACCTCGAACTTGTGCCTCTGTCACCAAAACATGGAGCAAGGGGAGCCCCCGGTACCCTAAACCGCATGAAGGTGGGAACCCACTGAAGGATAGGAACCCCAAAAGGGAACTGCAACCGTGTTTTAACCCAGTGACTGTTCTGCAGGAGATACTGACTGGGGAAAGGCTTTTTCTCTCTTCCATCTCTGGCTGGAATTTCTCTTCTTTCACCTTTAGCTGTGTGAGCTTACAGTTTAAAAGAAAAAGAGGGGAATAATAACCCAATGCCTAAGTTGTTAATGAAATCAACTGGGGAGCACCTCATATATGTGACGAAACAGAAAGGTTGCCTTTGTCTTGCACAGCAAGTGCCAAGAACAGGTTAAATTTTTCTCTTCAATGCAGTCAATGTTGTTATATCAAGGATAGTTCAGCTTCTATCTGTCTGTAACCATTCTTCCCTAAATAACTACTGTTTATCAGCTACATATTTTAGGGAGTTCGTGAATGGTTGGTTTGATAAGAGATCAGGACCTGTACGATACCTAAAAGCACCAAAACAAAGGGAAGGTTATTACTAGTTTTGAATGATTTCTTAAACTAGTGACTTGCTTAAGTACGATTAAATTGTGCAAACCTTCTAGGAAACAGTGAAAGGCTATGCCTGGATCCATCACCCATCTGCCATGTACCTCTTTTCCTGCTGTATGTCCCCTCATTTCCCTGCTAGATAGTGGGTAATAAAAAGGCTGGTAATTTATGACTCCTGTTAATACTGTAGGCTGGACACATTGACAATATATCAATAATTATTTCTGGTGAGACCTGAACAGTGTTGTATGGGTCTCTGTAGGATGACTCATTTTACCAGAAGACAGATATGTGTGACCTGAGTTTTATGACAGATGTCAAATACATCGAAAGGTGGTGTGAGGAAGATCATCTTATTGGCAAAGTAATGAGAATCTGGTGGGAAGATTAGTGGTAAAACTGAATTGTGTGGTGCCTCCTTCACTCTGTGTTTTTGATAAGTGGTGCTGGGGCAGAAGGGAAGGGGTTATCCTCAGTCTCGTGTGAGCCAAAAGTGGGAAATTTTGGAGCAACAATAGTATTAATCAATGTGATGCCTTAACTTTCATGAGGAGATCAAAAAACAAACATCTTTTTGAACGGGAAGGAATTGTTGGGGGGGTTGGTAAATGTGGCAGAGTGAGGGGAGCAACCAACTAACCAGACAGTGTGGCCTAAATCTTTCAAGGTGACTGCTGTCTTGACAACTTATACGGGTCTTATTTTCAGTGAGTGTTAAGCCTCCCACCTTCTGAAAATCAAGCCCTCGTGTTTCGCGCTGGCTGCCACTGAGCAGAGATCAGCTGCCACCTTGGGAAGCATAGGCTCGGAAAGCCTCTTCTCCTGCAAAGCCAGCACAGGGAGGGTCCCTTTGCAGAGCTGGTCTCTTTGCTGCTGGAAAGCAGTTCCCTGTCTCAGGCTCCCCCACTGGTGCACCTCCCTGACATCTTTGGAGGCCTGGGGTGGACCAGCATGGTCTTCAGGTGCCATCAAAGCAGTGGCTAGAAAATAGCCACCCTCACACTGTTCTTCTGGTGACCCCTCTCTCCACATCCCTGGGCTCCTGGTCATCCTCAAGATAAAGGAGTTCCAATGGAATGTCAAATGAGAGCTCTGGGTGCCAGCTTTGCCCTGGGCAGCTGGCCCCATTTTGCTGTTGCAAAAACCACCTCTTATAAAGAGAAGTCCAAAGGATTAATTATCATAAAATCATTGAGTCAAAGAATGGTTTGGGTTGGAAAGGATCTTACAGATCCTCTTATTCCACCCCCTGCCCTGGGCAGAGATGACACCCACTATTCCAGGTTGCTCCAAGCCCCATCCAACCTGGCTTGGGACACTTCCAGGGATGGCCCATCCACAGCTTCTCTGGCCAACCTGTGCCAGAGCATCAACACCCTCACAGAAAGGAATTTCTTCCTAACATCCAATCTAAAGTTACCCCTGTTCAGCTTAAAATCATTACCCCTCATTCTATCAAATTATTATCCCTCCATCCTTGCTCCTGATGGAAAGTTGGTAAGGAGCTGCCTCGTCTGGCAGTAAGGGAGAAAGTCTGATTTGTGGAGGCAGGAAAAGAGACCCACTCTGTGTCTTGATCATATTTGGTTGTGCAAAACCACTGCTAACATTTCACAGGGAGGGAGTTTTCTATTACCCAAAACTGCAACATTATCCATGGAGGAAAACTTTGGGGAAAGCCTGCAATATTATCTGAGGAGCAAGGTTTTGGGAAAAGCCTGCATTGCAATGCATAGATATTTTTTTCTTGTTTGTGCAAGAAGGGCGCCTTTCGAGTGACACAGGTGCTTCAATGTAATAACAAGGTCAAGCTTGGAAAAAAAAATTATATACTTTGAATAATTGAGCTGTATTTTTAGCCCTCATTTTGTGATCTGTGTCACATATATATATGTGTGTGTGGCTCATTTCCCTGTTCACCAGAGACACTTTTGCCATATTCAGGTTTGCTACCTAGAGAAGAGGCACATGGGCACTTGGTGAGCTAAAGGCACCTTTTGACTTCTTTCAGCACAAAAAGAGTTGCAGGATTTTTCTTGCTTTCTCTTTTTCTTGGAAAGGTCATTATTATAATTTCACCACAAATAGGACAATTTTCTTTCATTCATCTCTAATAGTGGCACAAATTTAACTATATTGTGCTAGCAGGCACTGATATATTAATTAAAATATAGACTAATTATTTACCCTAGTTAGTTCACACAAATCTCAGTAGTGTAATCAGTGGACTCCCTTAAGGATTTTTGTCATATTCAGCAATTGAAATGGTTTCTCTTTTTCTCTCTATTCAGGATCAGATTTAGTTTGGGGTTTTTACTTTCAGGTTGGTTCTTCAGTGGCCTCCACAACCCTGACCTATGCAAACGGATTGTGCAGCCACAGCCACAATGACGGGTGCTAATAGGTGAATAAAACCTGTAAAAAAGTTATCCTAGTAACTGTGGCATTGTGGCTAAATGACTCTTCCTACCCTCAACTTTGAGGAAATTCCTGACCTCGTGCTGGTTCCTCTGCGGTACATTTGGTCACACATAGCCAGAATGGTTTCTGGGAAGTGGTGCTCTGATGTTCTTCAGCATGAACAGATGTGGAACAATGTTTACATGGGGAAAATATTCAGCCTGTTTTGTAAGGAAGGGAAAGGAATGCCTCCTGGCAGAACAGAGGCAGAGCACTAAGACAGTGCCGATCTGAGCCTTTATTAAAAGGACAAGTGAATCTGACATCCGGAGCTGCAACACAACTTGGGATGCCCAACTCGTGTATACTTAGGGCTTATTTGATGCCAGGTGTTTATTTTAAACACAGGTGGTGTGAAAGTTGCAGATGGCCTCGTTGAAAGGGAAGAAAAAAGCATTCAAAGCAAAGGGGTGAAGGAGAGGAAGGATGAAGTGAGTCTGAGCAGGACGGAGACTGACCCAACCTGCAACTCGCAGACCGGGCAACCTCATAAACACCTTTTGTTCCTTCAGCATACAGCCATCAGTCCTCAAACCCTGTCTCCAGAGCATAGAAAATTGAAAAGAGCATGTCAAGATTTCCAAGTTTTTCTCCCTTTGCGCTTTTTTTTTCAGTGCCAATCCGTACTTTCTCATCTTCCCTCCACTTTTCTCTTTTTCTCATCAAGAAGATTGAGCAGCATTGAAGAGAAGAAACTGCATCATCTAACTGCTGGAAGAGACAGTGATGAAAATATGTACAGCCCTTCATATGTACACTGTAATTAAAAGTTGTGTCCTTCCCCTTGCTGAAGAGAGGGACTTGACCAATTTGAGGTATGGAACATCAAACCCAAGGCGACTGTTGCTGGTATCAGTAGTGTGGGTGACATCTGTGAACCAAGTTCTCTATAGCTGTAGGAGTTATAGCCTTCTTTAAATATATACTTCCTCCAAACAAGCGCTGAAAAGATCAAACAGAAATTAACACACCGGCTGAGAATGAGACTTTCCCAGTGAGACAGCGCAAGACTATTTAAAAACCTGCCCTAAACAGCAGAGTCATCAGCGTTCCTGGTAGTGCAGCTGTGTATCTTTGAAAATCGGGCACCCTTTAAGCACATTTTCATCATAATATAACCAATATACATTTTATTATATTTCCTTTCCCTGTTCTACTTCTGATTTAACCATGTGTGAACCAAGCTAACATAATTAGACACCTTGTTTTTCACCAGTCATTTCTGTTTGCAGTCTTCCATAAAGTGTTTCAAGTGAATTTTAATATGTTGATGGTACTTACTGGAGAGATTAATATTCATTATAAATACCCCTTAGAAATAATCTTCAGCAAATCCTTTTGACAGAGGAGTTAGGGCTGCTAATGACAATAACTACTACAAAATGCAATTTGGTCAATTACTTTAATTAAATTTCACTCTGTAATATCCTCTCGTTTATATAGTAAACTAATAGGGAAAAAGTACATCATCCTTATTTGCCTTCACTTAAATGCCCAAAACTGTTTCCTCATGTTTTTCCTTACCATTTGCAGCTCTCTCAGCTTCCAGGAACATTTGAGATAATTATGGGTTTTACAAATAAAGCTTATTCTTCACCAAGAATGGTTGAGACTTTCTTTTGAGTATGCTTTCCTAGAATAAAAACCTTGACTACACAGATCCTAATCTGGTATTTACAGACTGGCTGATTTTGGATGGTGCCAGCATTCCAGTGTAAATGGTAAAAGTGTCTACGTTTCATCAAATGCTTTTTTAATTATATTGTTTGAAATTGGAGTAAAAAGGAACACAGCTGTCTGGAGATTTTGGTAGCATACAGGTTATAATGAACTCATGAGAAATAACATAGCAGTCTCTTTAATGCACTTTACTGCACTGAACAAGGAATTTTACACTGTGGGCTACATTCTCAGCTGGGGTAAATTGCCATATCTCTGATTTCCTCACTGTACAACAGCCTGGTTCTGAGCCCCTTGCTTAAAAAAAATGCAACTCTCATTTTCAACAGTTCATAACAGGAGAGGATTTGGCCTGGGTTTATTATGGTGCAATTGTGTGTAAATATTAAGGTCATCTGTTATCTGGAAAAATGCATGAATTAAGTTAAAATCAGTAACTCTGAGCCCACTGTATCAGTAAAATCAATAAAGCTGTTTCCATGAGCACTGTGAATATTCCTGTCAACAATCATAATAAGACGTACGGGAATGTAAAGCATGCACGCATGACAATTTAGTGATAATTTTAGGGCCAGCATTGTTTTGGGGAGCTGGTGCTGTAGTTCCTCTGCTACAGCACTAGCAGCAAGTAAAGCTTCAACAGGGAGAAAAAATTCATTTTTATCATGGGGTGAACTGGGGAGGGGCCGCGGAGGGAACCCTTCTAAGATGCTGAAGTAGAAACCACAATTTTTTCCCTCGTGGTTTCACAGAACTCCTGTAAACTGCAGCAGTTTCTTCAGCGGGCTTCCAGTTTCTCTGCCAATGCTATAAATTTTGTTGGGAAGATGAAGTCCTACAGCGCAATTAACTCCAAAAGTGGTACAAAGCAACGGCGCGCAGATACCGGGCTGCAGTACTTAGCACTTAACTCTGAAATTCTGATAAGCCCTATCAACTCAGGGTTGTGTTTAATGTTCACTCCTGCTTATATACTGAAGATACAACCTAGCGGTCACAGTGTTAACACTCCCCAATATCTATTACAATTAGTTTTTGATTAAGAAGCCTAGCATGGCTTTTGAAGCCTTTTATGTTGTGTCAAATGGCTAGTGATGGAGTGAGATGCACAGACACCTCCCAGTAACAAAGCATCTTGTAAAAGGTTTCAAGTGAACTATTTTATCATCCTAATGGAAACCAGATGACTCTAACTCCCCCTTTAATTTCAACTATTTACTGAAGAGTCCTTGTTTTGAATTACTTAAAGATTTATTCCAAACCACTATCTCATGCATTAAGAATCACTAATAACAAAGCCATTCTGAGCAGAGCAAAGCTTTTAAAGAATGTGACTATGCCATTGCATTTATTCTTAAGTTTAAACCACGTTTTTTAATGGCTTTCACATTTTTATTTCTCAGTTTATTTTCTTAGTGTGATTTTTTATTTTTATTTTTATTTTTTTCCCTTGAAATCCCAAACACATTTTTCTACAGCCATTTCCAGCTCACACTGCAGTTTCCTGCCTGCTGACGGGCACCGCAGGCTGGAGCTTGGATGGTGGAGCAGAACCTGTGCATGTGCTCCTTCCTCCCATCCTCCAGACAGCCTCTATTTTGGATCTCCTCAGTGTGTTTAGCTCAGGAAGGGATGCCAAATTAGGGCCTTGGGGGAAAACTGTGTCCACCATGTGCAGCTTCGTTATTTCCGCTGAGCAGTAAAATTTTCAGGGGACGAAAGTGTCGCTTCGTGTTAGCTGTTGTGGCCTGATGGCCGGAGACACCCTGGTTTGCCTGCTCTCCCTTGGAAAAACGGGAGGACCAGGGGGAATCTGCTGCTTTGTCCTTGCCCACTATCTCTTTCAGGCTCATCCCTTCCTCCCAGGCACATCTCTCCCTGCATTGCTGCGGAGGGAACCCTGAAATCACTGGGATTAACTGGCTTAGCTGTGCAAAGCGAGTCTCCTCTCTCTGCTGCTGCAGTATCTGCTGCCTGGGGTGCAGACCTCCCCATTTCCGTGGAGCCTTGCAGAGACACAGAAATTACTCTTAATGAGCACAACCATGAACTGGTTTTCATCCCAAAATGTGACACTGTTATTTACATCTGTCAGTATTTTACTGAACTCTCCTTCTCCCTGTGGACACTATCTTCTAAGATGTTTCAGGCAACGCAGCTGCAACATTCTTTTGCCAAAATGCCCTTTTGACTCAGACTGTAAAGTTCTTCAGAATACATTTTAGCGGCATGAAAAGGATTATAAAATGACGTAGTTAATTATAGATAGATTTTTGTAAGGTAAATTTATGAGAAAAAGATACATGTAAAGGGAGAAGAAGGTGGAGAAATATGGCTGTCCAAGAATAAGAATAGGTTGTATATTAAAGTGTAGCCATTAAATGTCTTGAGAACCTTAGCTGTATTGAATAAGGAATTTGAGCAAATAGGAGATGGTCTATTTCTAAAAACATTAAACAGAATTTTGTTGCAACCAACATCAATAACTATTGACCTTTTGCTATCATGAGTCTCCTGAGCCACAGAAACAAGCAGTTAACAAATCAGACATCCACACCAAATGGACAGCTCTTCATCCTTCACAGAGGTTTCTGTGGTGTGAAGACATATTTTCAAATCTAGATTAAATCTAGAGGCCTTTAGTAACTCTAGGCCTGTGCTGGTCTTTGGACAGAACTAGAGTTCATGGGATGAGTGGAGGAAGAAAGTGAAGGGTTTTAGGTGGGATTGAACCTCAGGTCATACAAGGGCATGCAGTGATAGGGCAAAGGGGAATGGCTTTAAACTCAGAGGGCTGGCTTAGATTAGAAAATAGAAAAATCTTCACTGTGAGAGCAGAGAGTCACTGGCACAGGCTGCCCAGAGGAGCAGGGAATGCCCCATCCCTGGAAATGTTTGAGGGCTGGTTGGATGGGGCTCCAAGTAACCTGATCCAGTGGAAGGTGTCCCTGCCCATGGCAAGATAATCTCTGTGGTCCCTTCCAAACCAAACCAGTCTGTGTTTCTATGATACCAAACAGGGTGCCAAAATGCAAGACGTCAAAAACATCAAGGGTAAAAACATCTACAGCTGCCCTCCTCTTACTCTGCCGTAACAAGACATATTTTTAAAAATATTTTTAATATTTTATTTAATTTGGTCGGTAAAACAGGTATTAATTAATAGCTCTCTATCATTAACTAGTTTTCAGAATCATGAATCAGGTTTCATTTGTCAAACAGGGAACAGGAACCACAAAATAAAATGGCCACATGCTCATGAGAAGATAGAAATGTTAATTCTCTGTTCTTCAGCCAAGTTATTAGTCTGAGTTGCATTTTTAGCCTGAGACTGCCTATAAACTATATAAAAACATAAATACTTCTGCATTCGTAAAAACTGTGTGCTGGCACACAGAGACGGTGACTTCTGCATATCATTAAGAAAACTTTAATAAATTCCATTTTAGTAGAAGTCGGGGAGAAAGGCTCCTCTCCTTCCAGCTTGGCATGAATTGTGTGTTACATCTGCAGGCCCACAGCAGACTCTTGGCTCTCCAAGTCCATAAACAGAAACCCTTTCAGCTGCACCAGAAGATAGGCCATATACCTTTTTTTGACATGCCCGAAATGCCCTCTGCTTTCTGACTGAACATTTTAGATGATCTCAGTTTCTTCTCCAATTTTACTCAATGTTCAGATAACACTGCTTTGCTTAATAATCAAAAGCAGCATTTTTCTAAACACTAGAAAATTATAATATTTATCCAGAGAAACATTCTTCCACATTTTCCCATAGTATGAGAACCATGATGGTGTTGTTGGAAAACTGGAAATTCCACTCCCTTCTAACGTAAAGTTCTATGCGTTTTGTATAAGCTTTAGTTAAAATAATAATTAAAGGTAAAAGCCCACTGATTCATGTCCACTGAAGTTTGCATGATGAAAACATGGCAGGAGAGATGCAATTAGTCTCAGATCTGGCTGCCTCCATTTCCTAACCTGAACAACCAGGGACCTCTTTAGAGCCAAGACAACTAGGACTAATTGCGGACCTAAGAGTGAGGCCTGGCTTCACGGTGAGTTTGATATTCATCTGGAATAAACAGATAGGACTGCACAGGAAAACTGCTGCTGAGCTGACAAGCCAAGAGGAATTGAGAAGAAAAATCTCAGTTTTTAGGATGTGGGGGAGAAATGCTGAGAATTTATATTTTAGGAAAAAAAAAGGTATTGGTAAAACTTTTACCATTGGCAACTTAAATTATAGTTAGAATACATTTAGAATTAATAAGCAGCTCTGGTGATTGCTGATGGAATGTTAAATCCAAATATTCGTATATTTTAATATCTTTCCTGTAATGAACAAAGGGACTAGCGATATGTTTGGGGGTGAAACCAATTCTTTAAATATTTTATATTCTGCAGGGTTGTCAACAGGACAGCATCAGTCTGAGAATCAATTGCAGAATGAACATCTGTGCAGTACTTTTTTCAGTGATTCAAATAAATTTGCTCTCCATGAATTAAGAAATAATTTGTTCATAAGATGAGAGAGAGTAGAAAAAATGAGAAACGAATGTCTTAAAATACAGGCTCCTCTAGATTTGATTTTCTGATACTTTTCAAATATTGGTCCTTGCCCTTTCCAAAGTTATTTCTATTAGCTTCTTTCCTAAGCTTGCTATAAACTGCCAGTTTTCCTCTCTGTTAATTATTAATATGACCTGTTTATGTACCAGTTATCCAGCTAACCATTAATGTCTGTTTACTCATTGATGACCTTTGCAACTACACGCCAGGCACTTGGCCAGTAAATGTCAACATTTTTTAATAACCTAAAACGCACTCTTCACAGCTTATCTACCTAAATTTTTTAATGCGAAAACCAAAATTTAAATATTACTTATAATCCACATACATCTGTATGAGGGTTTTTCAGTCAAACGGTACAGTGAAAGTAAAAGAAAAAAAAATCTTTACTTAAATTCCTTACTTATGGTTTTGTTTTAAAATACATTACAACAGGAAAAAGTGTACAGCCAGCATGCAGGCATAATAAAATGCTTCACAAAAAGAATTACTGTAGGTAAATCCTTATTTTTTTTCCTCATAATTTTAGTATTATGGACACAAGTAAGATGTCCCTTCCATGTGTTCTGCTATTAGCTAAAGGCAGCATGAGGGACACAATTGGATTAAACCTGAAAGTGGTGACACTAATTTTTACCCATGATAGCAAACTATATGTATATTCTTTTCTCACTAAATGGGCCTAATTTAAAAAGACAAGCAGTAGCCCAGGATGAAAAAGAATATGAGGGCACTTCCCACCCAAACTGATGTAGGTGTCGGATGCCCTCATCCAGTCTGCAGCGGAGATAAGTAGAACAGGCAGGTTTCTTTTTCCTTAGTCCACTAACATCCTTTTCTATGAAAAGCCTTGAAATATTGTCTTTGTGATTACAATTTGCAGGTTGGAAATTGGCTTCCTATTGAAATATTTTCAAATATTAGCATCATCCCAGCGATAAGTAATGGTGATGGCATTTACAGAGATTGCAGCTTTGATATATACATAGGTATATGTTCACATTTTCTTGTTCATTGGAGTTCTAACTTCAGTAAAAATTAGGTTTCTTTTTTTTTTTTTTAGTTACAGCCTTGAACACTTGCTGTGGCTGTCACTTTATGTTGAATTTATTGTACAGCATGTGAGTTGTAAGGCTGAGGAGCAATCTGTCATAAGCCATTGTATCAATAATCTCTGAGAGGGTTTGTTTTGGTCCTGGCTGGGAGGTAAGCTTTCTAGATTTGTACCCTCGGTTGCAGAGACAATTTGGGCTCAATAGTATTGTTTCAAAGGGGTTTGTCTGTGCCGTAACACATTTACTTAAGCCCTGTGCTTCTGTACAGGGTGGTTATACAGTACTTCAAGCATATAAATGCCTTTCAGGTTTTTTGTACTGAATGATAACTCACCTTGTCTTTCTCGGTGAGGTAGGTAATAAATAGAAATCTGGACTGTAACTGAGACATTCTGACTTAGTTAGATCTTCTGGTGTCCTGAAAAAGACAAGTAGACTCAATTACCATGCCAGCAACTACATAAAGATTGTCAAATTAAATCCAAAAACCTATGTTTAAATAACGGTATGACAAAACCTTAAAAAAGGAAAGAATATCAAGCTCTTCTGACATTTTGACCTGGAGTTACAGCACTGTGGAGACAAAGAAAAATATTCTTTACAACATGCATTACTATCATGAAGGACTGAGGGGCAGGACTTGGTCAAATCCATCTTAGCCCGGAGATATGGACAAGTAGTGCTGCAGCCATTAATCCATGCTGCGTTCCTGCTTCTGGCTGTCCTAACCACGTGGTTTATTTATTAAACATATAAATATATTACTAAAAGGGGGAAAAAAAATATATATATACCGTACTTTCTTGAGATTGTTTTTAACCAGCACCTTAATTAAGTCAGCAAAAGCCTTGTGAGTTGGATGAGTGTTACATGGAATTAGCGTCACCCACCGCTGATAGGGAGTTATCCCAAGGTTCAAGCACAACAGCTGTCTAATGGTGTATAGTGACACTGCACACCAGGGTAGAATGCGAGGAAGCATTCCACATCCGATTGGAACTGCAGGGAGACCTGAGCGGGAATTTAATTATTTCTGCTGGAACTTCTTCAGAACATTGGCTTTGGCACCCCGGCCTTGCAAAGCACGCCGTGGAAACTTTAATGAGTTGCAGTTTTGGAGGGGAGGCTTTTTTTTAGACGTATTGAAAGACAACAACTCAGGACACCTCAGAATTGTCAGGCCAGAAAAGAAGCCAGTGCTGACTCAGAGGACAGTGCATGAACTGGAATTGTCAGCACCATTCCTTGCAATAGCCGGGGCTTCCTTGGAGGTCCCTCATCTAAGACTGACCTAACTCGACACATCTTAGCCTGTGAGACAAGGGACAAGGCTCAAATATAATATTCTTGTGGGAAGGTGTGCTCTCTGTTCATCTGCTTTTATGTGCAAAGTAATGACATATTTAATTAGGGTTTCCACCTTCCCCCCCTCCAATGCTTATTATTTATAGGAAGCTGTTTAAATTTTCCAGATAAATATGTATTCATAGTCTTTCCAAACCATATAATGTGCTCTATAGATCAGAGCAACTCCATCTAAAATTGTTTTTTATAAACACAAGATATAATTTGATAGACGGGAACAGCTCTATTGGTTTCATAGATAGCTGGGCATTTATTTTCCACTATAAGGATCATAATATTTACCCAATGGACCAGAACAGCTCCTTCTTAGCCTTTACTCCCACTATTATGCCACAATTATTTAAACCCAGATTCTGCTTGCATTACTTATTTTGTACCCAAGTGGATGGGGATCACCTGGGTGAGTGAGTAAAAGGGGCAAGGGTTGTCTCATACAGCCCATCATCTTCTGAAAGTCTGGTTGCAGATCTAGAGATAATAGGGAGAGATTAAGGACCAACGGCTTCCATGACTATTTTTATTTATAATGTATCGCTCATTTCTCCCTCCAGTTCAGTCTGAGAGCAGGTTATTCAGCCATGTGTTCTGTGCAGTGCAGGTGGGAGATATTTTAAATGCCTATATGCTGACAAGGTGAGTGGTTAGGGCATGATTTTGTTATATACATGTATAGGTGTGTGCGTATATACGGAAGCATGAAAATAATTTCCATGTGGTTATTACTTTCCTGCTTTATTTTTGTGTGACCTCAGAAGGCAGGAGCATAAATCTATACTGCAGGGATAGGCACTGTCTTGTTATTTATTTTTGGAGAGCCAGCAGAGTGCTTGATACCATAAGGACTGCAGCAGACGAGATACATGTTCAGAAGCACTTACTAATGGTATAATTAGAAGTTCTTCCTAGTGGTATAAAGGAGATATTTCTGCTGCAGTGGTTTCCTCATGTGTGGGCAATGCTGCCTCAGACTTTCAAAAACTTAGGGGTTGATTCACCCAGCAAGGAAAATTAGCAACTAAAACTATTAGTGTCATCAGTGGGCATTGACTTGGGGCTCCCTGGTGTTAAATGATGGCCTTTACATACATCTTACATGTCCTTTTATATCTCTTAATTCCCATCCTTAATTCCCATATTTAAAATAAACATTTTATCTGCATCATATTCCCTTATTTTTGGTCAGGCCTTATTCTTCCTTTTCTTTTCTTTTAACAATTTTGTTTTATAATTGATTAATATGGAGAGTCAAATGTGGTCACTACAGAACTAAGAACAAAACATATCCAAACCATTTTGTCTTGTGCTGAAATATATGATCCATCAGGCAACACCCTTCTCTAACTTATTTTTCCAGACTTTGTGTCTCCCTTAGCCAGTATGTCAATATGCAGCCATAGAAGCAGACGTAGACACCAGATTTGGTGTATACGATTTTCTTCATTTAAGAGGTTAACCAAAGATGCTGCATGGTATGATTGTATTTTTCACCTACACGTGATGATGGCTGAACTGCAGGATGACTAAACTGTTGAATTTCTTTTTTTTTCACATTGTGCATTTCATCCAGCTCTGTGACTCCGTTCTCTCACAGCCCCTTTCTTCAAAGAAACTGCCCTGTCAGCAAGTTCTCTGTCCTCTGTCATGTTCTCCTCATGCCTCCCCATAGTCAGCTGGTTCAGTTCCAGCTCCACTACAGGCCTCTAAAAACACAAAATATTTTCTTTCTTCCAGAAACCTAATTCTGATTTATATCCCAGATGAGCAATTCAAAAAGCATTTGAACAGTGAAACGTAGTTTGGGTTTTGAAGTTATACTGAGTTACAAGAACTGAAATCTCCTGACATTCTGGAACTGTCTTCTGTGGGGTTAGAGCCAAAGGTATTCTCTGACCAAAACCACTTAAAGAATTTTTTTTCCTGATTGAAAAAGGAATGGATGAATACCAAATGTTTAAGATGCAGAGGTGTGCAGATAGTTACAGGAGTGGTTACATGGTCAATTTAGCCACAGGTCGCTGATAGAAGGCAGTTCTGGCCTCAGTTACATGCTCTTGCAATTTAATTCACATCTACACCCAATATCTATCCAGGTTAACCTAACTGAGAGCTGCTGTGTCTTTGACCCCTCAGTAAGGTTGGCTTTCAGACTGTTCAGTGACCTGACCCAGCTGTGCGTGCATCCACACAACTGCCAGCACCCATGCAATGGGCACGTCAAGGATGTGCAGCCCACAGTGAAGATGAAGATGAGATTGGCAGCAGCTTGGGCACCAGCAAAAACCTCTGTCAGGGCTGTTTTGACCAAGACAGCACTACAGACATGGAAGTTAGGCCCATCCATTAATGTCTGTCTAAACAGGGTCACTGCAGGGTCTGCTGGAGGGATCTAATTAGAGGTCTGTTTTTTCTTTAAGAGTCCTTGTCTAGTATTTCCCTTACTTTTCCAAACACCCTAAAGTAGACAATACATCACAATGAGGTCAAAGCGGAGGAAAGGGGAAAAAAAATTATTCCCAGCAGCCTCAGAACAATGACAGTTTTCATTTATTATCTAGAAGTCATGTGAGTTTTTAAGTCACCAATCATCATCAAGAGAAGAATGGAGATACATGCTTGACAAGGAAGATGCTGTCTGTGGCGGCATAATATTCAATTTACTGCCAAGGCTACTGACTTCTGGAGCAATAGGAGAGTAAGTGAAATAATTGATTTCTTACCTCAATGGTAACATGGCATAAGAATTACACTAGCTATGTCCATCATCTCTTTTTAAGCAACTTTCTGCATTCTGTATTAGTCCCCTGTAAAAGCAGAAGTTCTTAAGGCTGCCTTGGAGCCATACCATGAAAAAATCCTCTTTCCTAGTATGTTAGGGGTGCAAAGAAAAACCTGAAATACATGCCTACCAAAAACCAGGTTATTTTGACTGCCTGAGATTGCAAACATCCTGCAACAAAACCTAAACTGCCCCTTTGCCATGCATTGTATTCTGCCCCAAAGCAGCATGTTCTTGTTGGAGCTTTGGGTGGAGGTCCTTGCAGAATGAGCAGAGGGCATCGGATTTCCTTAACATGACCCTGCCCCATTCCTGTGCCTATAGATTGTCTATTTAGGGAAACATTCCACTGTCCTTGCTCATGCTGAGCAGCCCTGTAGATATAAATCATCCTGCTGTGGAAGCAGGCACAATTCAGCGTGACTAACGGACCCCTCCGTGCTGATGAACATTAATGGATATGGCATCGTACATCCTTGTGGATGGCAGTGGCACTGCTCATGGAGTAAACTGCTCATGGAGTGGCACTGCTCATGGAGTAAACTGCTACTCACTGCGAGTAAATGCAGCAACACATCAGCTGTGGATAAGTAAACTACCTGGGGTGGGAATCTGCCAAATGACAGAAAAGCATTTTACTGAGCTGGATGGTTTAATTAAGTCTTAAATTATATGTTTATATCAATAATTACACTTCACAGTTGGAAGGAGCTGTAAGAATGGTAAGCCACCAAAATACACAGGGGCAGTGGTACGGTCTTAGAGTGTGGGACTGACGTAGTTGTCAAACATGTTCAATAAGGGGTAGCTTTTAAATGCTCAGCATGGGGTTAAATTCGACAAACTTAAATATTTTCCAAAACAATTTATATTTATTAATGGCTACTACAAAATCCATTTGCCCATAATCAAGTGAAACTTGAAGGTGCTGCCTTTCTTAAGTGCCGACAGTCAACAATATTAAAGTAAATAGTGGAGGACATTCCAAGATAGTATTAACACAATTGATTTATTGATGATTGCACAATGGGAGGTTATCTTTTGTTAATTGACTCTGTAAATAAGCTCATAGGCTTCTCAAGCGAAGGAAAAAAAATCTATTGCTACTAGAAAGTCAACAGGGTGAGCTGGCTATGCCACTCCGTAAAGTGTCTGCTCTGCTGTAAAACTCATGGGGCTGGGTAACGGCTGAGAGGCATTTCTAGCAACAAAACTCATTCACGCATGGGAAAGGACACACCAAATGTTAGCTTGGACTATCCTGCGTGGAAAAAGCAGGAACCATCCCTGGAGCTCACAGATACGTTTAGGTGGAGTCCATACAGCATAATTAGGTGGAGTCCACAGAGCAGCCAGATCCGACCTTGTACCGTTTGGTCTTTCCAGGTGATATATGGAAAGTCTGTTTCTTCACTGTGACCCATCTCTATCCCCTCAGACCTAAGGCCAAATCATTGCTGGTTTATACCAGCTTTGCTGGTAGGTACCTCCCCATGAAATGCTTTACAGATGCTCAGATCTCATCATTGCTTCCCTTTGGAGTTCTTTATCTCCATCCTGTTCTCTTCTGGTTTGAGCAGGGCATTGCCCAAGATGTGTAACACTTTTACCATGTCCTTTTCTTTTTATGGCTTCAGGACATTTATGGTGACTAGCAGGGACACTGCTTACCCAACAGCTGTGGACTATCTTGTTCAATAATATCTGACCTTCTTGCCTCAACAGCCCAGTGGAGACTTTTGGTAGAGACTTGGTAGCCTGATTTTTCCACTTTGGTTTCCATTTTCCTTCCAGCATTATTTCTTTCTTTCCTTCTGATCCCCTTCTGTTCTTGTCCCCTCTGGTAATCTCATTTTCATCCCACTCTGACCCTGCCTTGACATTTGGAAAGAGCTATAATCAGTCTAAATGTCCTACTTCACTTGGCACAAAATCCAACAGGAAAAGTTCTTTGCTCCTAATTTAACAGCCCTGAAATGTGAGCAAACATGGTTTGTACTTTTGGCAGACAACAGCAGATAGATTGGTGGAACAGGAGTTCTGTGGCCACAGAGCTACTGTGCAGGGACAACCCAGCAGAACATTTTTATTCCTGATCTGTGAAATGTCATGAGCTTCCAAAGAAGCCGGCTTCTAGTCTGTGATTCTTACGAATCACCTGCACTGAGTCATGCTCCTTTCCCTGTCCTATGAACAACCTCAACATATAAAAATCAAACAGCTTCTGCCACTTCTCCAGGAGAGCACTCAGATTGTCGGAACAAAGGCCCTGCTGTTTCCTAATCTCAAAAACAATTAAGACATCAGATTAATAAAATCTTTAAATGCTTTGGCGGATGCAGGTGGAATGCTCCCTGTTTGCAGGACTATAAAGCCTATCAGTTCCCCTGGCATTAAAGGGCACAAGGGAACATAAAGTATCAGGGCTGCTAACAAGACCAAGCATGAAGTCCCACATGAAAGAAATTAGAAAAACAGCATGTGTCAGTTGTTGTATGTCTTGCTTCTGAAGATTTTAGACGTCTCCAAAGCCCAAACTTTACCTCTAAGAGGACAGGGAATTCCCTTCCCTCATGAGATGTAGTTTCCTTTTTTATCTCCTTCCCCTTGTTCCTCAACACAAAATTGCATTCAGCGCTTCGCTTAATGACTGTAATGCCCTTGGTTAATAGGATTTCACTGCAATTTCCTATCCTTTAGCTTGACACAGGAGCTCGGTGTGCATCTAGTGTTAGCTGGGTATTTTAAAGTGCTGTCTGCCTGGAAACAGCATGACAGTCGATTCTCCCAACATTCGGAGTAGTAATCCTTGGAATTACGCTGGATCAGGCAGAAGTGAAGATTTCATCTAGAGGACTCAGATTTCTCTGCTGGGATCACAGCTCATGCAAAGATTAAAGGCCATATCCACAAAGATATTTAGGCACTTCAATAGGAGCAAGGTGCCTCAACACCTCTTGTGGGACTGGCCTTAGCCCCATTTAGCTCACCTGCCTGACAGCCAGGAGTCAGAGCTCTGACCTTCAAAACTGATGGGAAATGCCCACTGATTCCTGTTAAAAACAGCTGCAGAATTTTTTGTGGTAATTCTAATATTCTGAAAAGAAGTACTAGCTAAAAGGAAGCCCTTTTGGATCCTTCAGTCGAGAGAGAGAATGGTGAACTTTCTTTTTCCCCCATTTTTTACAGTTTAGGAGAAGGTGAATTTCATATTTTCCTTTTCAATCGTTTGATCTGTCATGACCCCTCCTGTGCACTTTGTGACACCAAAGCTCTTTTCCATTCTTCGTTGCATTGCTTTGGGATCTATAAAAAGAGTGACAGTGTTGAGGGATTTCTGTTTCATTCCTGTCACTGTCCCAGGAGGATTAGAGTTGTGGAAGCTTAGAGTTAGGCTCATACTTCCCTCTATCCAAATGCCTGGCTCAGAGATAGTGGCCTTTGTTTAGGAGGCCTCAATATTCCTGAGGCAGCACTCAACATGATGTGTTTCCCCATTTCCTCTCTCCCTCATGTTTGGTACCCCTGTCCCTGCATGGATTCAGTAATCCAAGCCATTCTCTGGAAGCAACAGTGACTCCCATTTACGTCTTTGCCACCTTTTCTGAGAATGTGTTCATTTCATTGATCCCATGTTTCAACGCAGCAGTTGTCCCTGCCATTATCCTTGACCTAATCATAGCATTTCGGGATCCGCGTGTCCCGTGGTCACGGATGAGCACATGGACAGAAACTGCCGCACAGGCCTGCCCATATAGCTTGCTTTAGATCCATGAGAATGGCGTGCGAAATTCCTGCTAGGTCCAGTTTCTTCTGAGCAGCGAGGGCCAAGATAGTTGTACTTCATAATCTGCTGGAATGCTTCTTAGCTGGCTTGGCATAGCCAGTCCTGCAGAGGCAAGAGGGGGGAGAGGATGTGCTCCAGCCCTAAGATCAGATGTCGGGCACAGGTGCTGGCAGCAGAGCAGCGCCACAGCTCCGGAATGAAATCGCAAGCTGGACCTTCTGAAAGCAGCCCAAGATTGTGTATCATGAGTTATGAGGGCAATATAAAATGGAAAGCTTGACTGCATCTGTTAGTTAAAAATTGCTGTGAGAGCTTGGGAGGCTGCGAGCTCAGTGTATTAGTGAATCTCAGACAGGGTGGCTGTACTTTACCTTCCTAATTAAACACTCTCTTAGTTTTTGTTGCCCAGGTCAATTTTTATTTTCCCTTTCTCTCACTGACACAGATTAGCACCATTGATGGAGACATCTATTCACCACATAAACTCTGAATTTGGATTTGTATCTTACTGTCTCCCTCAACTGTTGTAATGTCCTTTGACATGGAGCCGCCGTTTTCTGTCCCAAGGGTCACGTGTCTGGGGAAGAAAAGAGATCTCCTCTCACAGTGAGCAAAGTTTTAGTTGACTGGAGACATATGTTGAAGGAAAGTTGGTGTTTTATTCTCAGTTGCGCCAAGAGCCTATGTAAATACTGGTCCTGCACATCCAGTTTTGCACTTTGCAATTGAAGGAGGAGCTTTGCACACAGATACAGAGCACATGCAATCTTTAGCACTTTCATTTTGATAGATGCAAATGTCCATTTTTTTTATCTCTGGGTCTGTCTGGTCACAGAGGTTCTGCTGTGTGTTATTTTCTCATCTTGTATCACAAGTGAAGTATCTGGTCCTGTTCCCAAGCAAATGAATGTTAGACATCTCCTTGGCTTTCAAAGGGCAATGTCAAACCTAAATGAGGGAGAGGTAGGATGGTGCTGGGATGAGGCACTCCTAAAAGCCTCTTGAGTGACCCAGGAAGGAGCATTTGTAAGGGCTTCTCTTCCCTCTAAGACACTAATGAGTCAGTCCTTAATCACAAACTGCCTATGCAGAGCACTGCCCTCCTGACACAAGGACAAGCTTCACCTCTGCAGACCTTTAAAATGAGCCCTCTAGGCTTTCCTTCTTTTACAGGAGATAGCTGACCCCAGTGACCTTGCTCCTCTCCAAATCATGAGATCATCCTATAGAAGTGAGGGTATATAGCATTCCTTCCACTTCCTGTCTTAAACTCTGGCCTCAGCCTTAGCATGGGCTGTCTGGGAGATGGCCGTGTGTCCCGTTCCTCTCCCAGCACCGGCACTGCTCCTGTCGTGGCTGAAACTATACTTTTACATAGATTCCACATGATTTTTTGGGTATGTGGAGAATTATGGGTCATTTTGAGATAAAGGGGACTATATAAATGGAATTCCTTATTATTAAATCAATAAATAATACCAGAGTTGGCTCCTTGCTGTCAGACATGCTGATTTTCACCTTGGTTGCCACATGCACAGCATGGCCTGAATTTTCCATTTCCATTATGTTCTTGGTGGCTGAACACACTTTCAAAAATGATTCTTAATAGAAATTTTTATGTTGGACAAATGTTTTCAGCACAAGAGGGGCCTTGCAGAGTTGAAAAGGGAAACTTGCCTTCCTAATAACTCATGGCTGTTGTGGCTACTATGCAAATCTCTTTATCCAATCAATCAGACATGAAATAAAATACACTGACCTGATGCTTGGCTAGCATGTAAATTCCAAGTCATATGAGGCTCGGGGAGTTACAGTGCAGAAGAAGGAGTTTTCATTCCCCATTTGTAAGATGATATCTGCTGGGCTCATTAAACGAAAATATTTTGGGGCCTGTGTCTTGCAAGGTAAACTTGCTCTATTGTGCAGAAGAACATTCACTGAAATAGCTAACATGGATCATCTGATGACATTAGCTTTGTAAGTAATTTCCATGATGTCAAGGGTACACTGGAGATTAAAGGGGGATTAAGGCCTACTTGCACAGTCAAAGCATCACAGTAAATTGACTTGACTTGGCAGGCAGCACCTAAAGTTGGCAAGTTTTCACTGACTAATCATATAAAATCCAGGTTTGTGGTGTTAGTTGGACTACACTTTCACAGAGGCCAGGAAACGTTAAGCTTTCAAGGTGGGAGGTTTTAGGAGGAAAAGGGAGGGGAGACTGACGAGGAGACTTTTGCAATGTCAAGGTGCCAAAGTAAAATAACAACCCAGTTTTACTGGAGAAGGCTCTGCCTTCCAAGAGCAAGCTGGTTGGATTTCTACCCAAAGGGCTTTTCCTCCAGCAAAGTTTATTTTTTCCCTCCCACTTGCTGTCACAAAATGCAATCTCCTCTTAAAGGATCAGACCCTGCACAGGAACTTCACTGAATAAAGATGAGTTTATATTTTAAAAAGGAAACAGCTGGATTGCAAAAGCAAGGGAGGTAGGCAGCTCTAGTTTCATTAGCTAAGGGAAACTCAGGGCCCCAGAGGAGAACAACTGGGAGAGCAGCCATGACAGAGGAAAAAAAAAAAGGAAACAGAAGATCATAAAGAACTAATAATGAAAAATGGAAAGTGAGAATGAGCCAAGAAAAACATGCAATAAATAGATTTAAAAAAAGAAGTTTTAGAGGGAACAGAAATATAAAGCAACTAAGCAGGAAAAGAGCAGGGCAGAGAGTATGGATTTTCTGGAAATAAAATAAATAATTCTGAGAATTCTCAAGAATCTGATGAAAAATTGGAAGCATCTCATGTTTGATCTTTGATCTCCAAACTGGTGGCCCTTTCAATATGAAAATGAAGGCGGAGCACTGTGTATAATTGGCCAGCAATTTTTTTGCTGCTTCTGCTGGGAAAAACAGAGTGAATTTGGCTGGGCAAGAGAGTCCGAACTCTATCCATGCTGATGAATTAGGGCCCTCTAAGAGCAGCTTATAAAAAAATGTATCTCATGATTGTTTAGAAGGATCCAGTCAACTGTTTATCTGTGCAGTAATCACTGGATGATGAGTTGGAGGTAACCTGGGTGTGGGACTGTGCATAGCAGGAGACTCTGAATGGTTTCAGATGAAGAAAGAGTAGAGATTGAAGGAAGAGAGGGCTAGGAAGAAAAACAGATACTAGTCTGTCCTTCGTCTTGAAATCTGTTCATTGTGATAAAATATATAAACATGGCCAGGACTTCATAGTCCAAGAGAGAACAGATTTTTTTTCAGCTGCCCTTCAATTAGATCTGTAATAATCCTGAAGCTTTATATGGTTTACAGACGACACTTTGCCCAACAGAAATGGTGCTATTCTTTAAATTGTGCTGTGCTCATTAGGTTTTAATAGGAGCAGTTGTTTAAGGGGTGGGTGGGGGCAGGAGGGGGAATGCACTTGGTGATGCATAGTGGAATGTACATTAATCTTGTTAATGACAACACAGTTAATGGCTGGCAAAACATTACTTTTGAATTAACCTTTCTCTTGTGCAGGCTCTACTTGAGAAACAGAGCCAGGACACCGAAGATACAAGGAAAGTGCATGAAGACAGGGATACAGGATTTCCTATGATTTTATGTTGTTCTTAATTAGGAAGCATATTGGCAGCAAATGCTAACATGTGTTGGGATGTTTAGCTGTAGCCAAATAAATGTTTTCTATTACAACTCTGAATACTTTGCCTAGCCAGAGCCCATGCTGTTCTGTTCATGTCTTACAAAATCCCTTTATAAGTCATTTTGGGGGCCAATTTTCTGTTGGCTTATGCAGCAGAGTTACTTTGAACATATGTATACTCAGACTCCAGACGGGTCGTTGTCCTCACTTTTTTTTTTTTTCCTAAATTTCTAATTTTTTTGAGTGATAAATGGGGAAGCCCTTCTTATGAAATGCTTCTGTAATTCAACTAAACAATAGCCTATACTGAGCATGCTCATTTAAAGCAAAAATCCAGGGAATGGATATAACTGGTTTTCTCTGGTCATGTGTTCACACATAGGCTGAATGAAAAATCCATAATGAATCATTTATCTGATATTTAATCTCTTTCTCCTGTTTATGAATGGTCTGCAAATAATCTGCTGCTCTTTTTTTTTTTTTGGGTTCTGTTTATAATTTCAAATTATTAGTTAAATATTTTCTGATCTGGCTTGCAGGTTATTTGAGAACATTTTGCTTTGAGTATTCACAATTTATAAGTCCTCTTACTTCATTGAAGTAAACACAGAACTAGAGTCTGACTTGAGTTGTGCAAGTCATTTTTGTGCAAGTGGAAACTTAGGGATTTATCTTTCCAAATGTACTGCTACTTTTACTTTATTTATTATTAATTTTTCCTGATGATATAGCCACCTCTAGGTAGGAAATCTGATTTGTATCTCCCTCCTGCCTCTGAGTTTCAGTCTTGTATGATCAACTTATTCTAGTTGTGGTAGAAACTTGCTGAACCCCTTTCAGCTGGAGGGGGAAAGAAGGTGCTCAGGGACTGCCCATAAAGTGTCACGTATGAAAGACAATGAACAATGGAGCTAAAAATATCTCCCAACCTTATAACTATAGCAGTTGTTCTGGGTTGCTGCAAATATCAATTTATGGTCAAAAAGAAGGAAGACAAGTTGCAATATTTAATTACTTGTGAATGTGATTAGCTGCTTGAACATGTAAGGACCCTATCCTATCAAAATCCATAGCATAAAAAAAACCCCTTGCTCTTAAATTTCTTCTCAAATTGGATCCCATTAATCACTGTAAAAGTTTCAAAGCCACTTGGCTGAAGATCTGGGATAACGGGAGGTTTTCAGGAGGTCATGCTCTCTGATTGGCATCCTTGGCCCTCTGCTGTCTCAGTTTCTGATCTTCTGGCTTCACTCTGGCTGTGGTAACCTGGCTGTCTCTGGGCTGGGCTGTGGTTACCAGTGTGAAATCCTCCCTGGGCTCATGTTCCTGGGGACTGGGCTGTTCAGGAGAGCACAGAAGGGAGAGAAGTGGCACCAGTGGCTCAGCCCTGCCTTAAGAGTTCAGCTACAAAAAAGATAGGGCTACAGTGGGGTGGTTGTGAACCAGCAGGGATTATAAGTAGACCTTTGGAGTCCAGGCTGACATTTAAAGGCTTGAGGCCTGCTGGAGAGCAAAGAAATGTCAATCTTTAAAAGAGAGGACTGGGCTGGTTAGTAGGGAGGAATGTCAAAAGAGAGTTTATAGGAATCTCTTAAAGTTGAAGCAAATGTATTTCATTCCTTTGATATGAGCAAGTTTCTCCTTGATTTACCTGTGAATGAATGTCACAAGAGCAAGAGCTGGTTAACAGATGCTTGAAAGGACGTGGGGGAAGCACAGGGACTGGGGGACTGGTTAACATTTGACTGAGGGTGCATAATGTGTAAGCCTGCCTTATATTGGAACTAAATTATCCCCTCTGATGTGCTGGGAGCTGGATCTCCGCACTCGTTCTTGTGGTTCAGAGAACCATTGAGTGGTTATTCACACCTAGCCCTTTTTAGGATCACCCATTACTCTTGTTAACAACAGTGAGCACTACCAAGGAGAAGGAAAAAAATAATATTCTTTCCACAAAAAGGTAAAAACATAATAGTGAATTAAAGTTCTAAATGATAGGACTGTTAACATAATGCCTTTTGTCTAGAATGAACTATAAAACACACATATATACAACGGAGAAAACCCTCTAAATGTGTAATGGACAAAAAAATATATATATAATAAAACTGTTGAAAGAATGCATTTTCTCAGCACCAAGGCTATCCATAAAATTTTTACAGTTTTCCACTATATAACATTATCCTTCATAAAAAATGATATTTTAAAGCAAAAAGGTTGGCAAAAGAAACAATTGGTAGTTAACGGAAGGACGGGATTACAGCACTGTGCCTTTGCTGTGAACGGTGGAATAGAAAATGAAAAACATTTGGGGCATTTATATGAAGCCCAGCAGTCATGCTCCATATGGTTTGAAGAGTTGAGCAATGCTTGACAAAGATTTTATGACTTCATTTTCTTAACATTGAATATTATTCCTTCAATCTAGTCCTCTCACTCCATTCCTTGTCTTAAATTTCTCCTGTTTTTCAGACAAAGAAATCTGTTTTATTAGTATGTATCATTTATATTGAGTTTAATCACATCTGGTTCAATACACTCTTTTGTTACCAGCAAGGCCTTTCTGAGGTAAGCCCTGTAACAAGGTACTGGGGAAAAATTGAGATAATTTGGTCCCCAGACCCTCTAATACAACTTCCTATGTGACTTGGTTTTAGGATAAATAGCCAGAGTGCTCTGTATAAGAGGACAGGTCAATATTTGTGGATAATTGGATCTGGAGCACAGAACTTCCTGCCTCCCAAACCTGTGCTCAGAGAGATCAGGTTAAAGTTTTATATCTCTTAGCCCACATCATGACTTTCAAAAACAAATACTGCTCCCCTCAGTCATAAAATACATACAAAAATTAGTCAGTCGTTCTTCCGTCTACAATCTACTGCAATGTGTGCTGCCAGCAGTGGAAGTGCTTCTGCCTTCCCCAGAAATGCCTATGGATTACGCTTATTTTGATTTGACATTTAAATCGTTAGGCACAGCTGGAGATTGGGCCAAGTTGTGTGTTTGCAATCATAAGATGAGAATTCCTGCTGCAAAATCTACACCGTAAAAAGAAAGGATATTTGTGTCTTCCCCTCAAAAATACTTAGGAGGTTCATGGAGGTCTCAACATTGGCACACAATCTTCTATATAAAGGCAAACAGCATGTTTACTGTTACTACGGGTGACCTAAACTGAAAAATTCAAACCTGGAACCAAACTTTTTGAAAATCTGAGCATTTGGATCTGCAGTCTCAGCTTGGATGAATCTCTAAAAAGGAATTACTGTTGTCATTTATTATATCAATTCACGTACTGTGCTACACAAAGTAGATCTTTCCTGAAACATCACTTTTCATTTCATTTATTTTACTTCACAGTGAAAGGCAGAGTTCCTCTAACCCTTCTCCTGCCATAGTGAGTGCGTGCCCCCACATGTGGATCTCACATGCCGTGGTATTTCAGATGGCATGTTGTGAATTAGGTAGATAGAATATCACTGGTGGTGTGTTTTATCCCATGGACTCAGTCCACTGGAGAGCACTCAGCTGGTTAATATTTCATATGGATTCTTTTCTCTTTTCTTTCCAACCATCTATGCAAACTCTAAGACAGCCGGTCTGGTTTTAGGAGGTGATTTCCTCGCTGTGGATTAAGGATCCATTTGTGAGTCACTCTTCAGGCACTTCAGAAGAGGAGATTTCAGACCTGAAAGAATGTATTGTAAACAGAATAATGTGCTTTCAAAATTAGCTCCTGTACCAAATTATGTATTTACTTAATACACCTTAATGGCTTTTGAAGAAGCCATTAGGCTCCATTGCGTAAATAGTATATATACCAAAATATGTATTTAACCTAGATAGGGCAGTGCCCCATTGTTGGTTTTCCTTCCTTCTTTACGAAGTTTTATCTTCATGGCCTTTTGAAAGTCTATTATTCCTGAAGAATTTATCCTCCAGGAGATTGTTTTGGACAGTGGCAGCTGAGGGGGCAGGGAGGAGAGGGGGTTCCTGAGTTTTAATATGTAGGAAGGAGGAATAGCATTCAGGAGGGCTATAGGACTCTTCAGACTTTGGAGTGGGGAAGGGAGAAATTCCAATATTATTGAGCAAACCAATTCTCTCAAAGGGCAGGATCCTACAGGGCTGAGCTGATCCTAACTTAGAGAATAAGAGTGGGTTCCTGCATCAGTCAGGTTTGCTTTTACAATGGGCTGGATGTGAATAGTCCTACATGTCCATGAAAAAGATGAGTAGAAAAGAAAGAGCCTCCTCTCTGCTCCCACCACTGAGGTGCGGGACCTGCCCATGCTGGAGGCACTCTGCCATGGTGGGACTCTCATGGGACTCCTTGGGAAGCTCCTTGAGGACCCCTTAGGGTCAGGACGCTGTCAGCCTGGTATTTCAAACAGACCTTATGTGCTGGGAATTCATACAAAGAACCTAATCTTTCCATTTGGTTCTTCATCTGTGTATAGATATAGAGAGGTAGGATAATGATCCTTGACAATGGCTTTTTAAGGATAACTTAATGGAACAGAATTCATTGTAGGAATATTAAATGTGAGAGGGGCACTACACCAGTTGGGACAGGTGGAAAATAAGTGGGGAAATAAGTACAAAGAAGCTGAACCCGCTGTGTTTCGCTGTTTAACTGCTACCTCCTGTAACTGGCACAGCAAGTAAACCACATATCTGCTAATGCTGCAGGTGTACTCTCAGCTAGCTCATAATGGAAAAAATATCTGTAAATAACCATTCAGTTACAGCAAATGCCAAAAATTACAGTCCGTGCTATCCGCAGGTGATTCCACCAATACCAGACAGGCTCATCTGTTCGGAAACAATAACAAATGTGAAAACTCCAGAAAATGATGTTATCTTTCTCAGAAAATGCAATGAGAATGAGCAGTTAAGTACTAAAATTAGAAGTGTTTTATGAGGCCTTGTAACTTTGGCACAGAGTCACAAATTACAGAGTGAGAGAGGGTGTGGAAGGCACTGTCAGCACTGGGCAAGAAAGAAATGTATGATGGGCACGCAGGGATAGCCAGGATAAGGGGAGAAGAAAAGTTTCTCAAGTTTTAATGGACTTTGCTATAGACTTGTGTGTTTTTTAGGGCTCTGGAAAGTTCCTGTCTATATTAATCAGTCTATTAAACAAACACTTCTGCAAACAGTCTGTGCAAACTCCTCGAGTTGGTTCACCTGGGTCAACCTGTAGGGTGGAAGGGGGCGAGAAGACTTATTGGTCTTCTTAAGAAATGAGTTAGCTATAAGTACAATCAACATCATGAAAATGAAAATTAATTCAGCCTGAATCTCTGAGAGGAGTTGCTCCTCCTGCTAAAATCTGTTTTTAACAATCCTCTTGCCTATGTGGCTTCAGATTGGTATCTCCAGGTAAAGTAGATTTGGATACACTTGAAATTACCCTGGCTTGATTTCTAAAGGGAACCAAATTAATCTGAATTTAAATTAAGAAAGATATAATAATAATAATAATAATAATAAACAACTGGACTATTGCTGGTGGGTCTCCTAATGATGCAGTTTCTCATCACTAACTTGAATATGAGTATGACCATAGAAGTATAGCAGAAATAATTTTGTGCAAATATATTCAAGCAATGTTATCAACTGCAGGCCAGAAATGCACTTGGAGCTGTATTGTTCTTTTTCATTGACTTTTTGTTGACCACAGGAAAAACAGGTTTTAAAGTTCAACACAGTAGCACAGTCTAAAGGAGTGAAAAACTCGTAGAGCCAGTTTGAGTTGTAAGGGTGTGCTAACTTGTGACCCAGACAGGATGGTGGTTTTAAAATAAAATTGAAACAAAGACGTTCTGTTGTGCTTTTTCCATATCCTCTGTAGGAAACCATACTCCATCTCCTCCACTCTTGTCCCACACACCTTCTTCCCATCTCTCTCATTTACTGTGCCTTGCTTTCTCATATCCAAGATCTTGCACTTCATTGCTTCCCTGACCCTCCCATCCCATCTGAAATACCTCAGGCTGTCTATTTTCTCCTGTTTTGTTTATTCTTACTTGGTTTAATAAAAGTGCAATTTTTTTTCCTGCTTAGTGATTGACTTTAACGAATATTCAGGATTTTTTTTTTGTGCCAAATTACATTTTTATCCTTGGTGAAAGGATGAAAAACTGCCCTAGAGAGACTGATTTTACACATTTAAAATTTTTTCTGATTTATATGATTATCATCATGATAGATTTTTAGACATATTTCTTAATGATATAAGATTTTTAAATAACTTGTTGAAAGACTTTTTTTTTGCAAGCGAAGTTAAAAATATTTCCTGAACTTATTTGCAAAGTTTGACCAGAACTAAAAATATTGCTATTCCCCTTTTGTCCTCAGTGAAATAGTATTTTTATTTTCAGTATTGGGGGAAGGAAGAGAGAACTGAGCTGCTCCATGGTTTAGATGAGACACCATTTATAGGGTAGAATTTTGGTATTTCATAAAGTTTCCCGTACAATGACACATTTATCTTTATTAATCTCTAGCTGCTCCCTTAAAATAGGCCCTTTGCCTATCTTTTTTTTTCTCAGGTACTGGGAAATTGTTCATTCCTGGTGTTCCATCAGGCATGTCAAAGACAAATATTTCTATGTGCATCTGTATTTGGGCCACCCATCCTGAATATGTAGCTCAGCTTTTCATGCCAAAAGTCCTCTGCACTAAATTTCATGCTGCATTTTCTGTGGGTTACTTAAAGTTGCTATTTTTCTTGTTTTTATTAAAAAGCTCAAACTGAATTGTATTCTAAACCAAAAGCTTTTTTTAGAACCTGTGGGTTACCCTAAGTTCATCATGTGAGAGAAGTGCTGTTTTACCTTCACTAAAGGATTGTTGTTTCGATAGTAAGAAATTTGCCCCCAGAGCTTCTAGCAGCTTATTGATTGCTAACGTGACACATATTTGTATGTTACAGATTTCTGCTCAGATAAATGTTTAGAGACACCACCAAAGACCTGTTTTCATACATGTTTAAAGATGTTAGATAGCTTCCAATTCTATACGTGTGTATATGCACAATTTAAGAAAAAAATGGATAGTTTGGAATTACTGTTCCTCAAAAATTCATATAGATGTCGTGAAATGCTTAGACTGTATAACTTTAACTGAAAGTATTTATCCAGCTCTGATTTCAACAGATGTCTGGACAACAGGGGAAAAATAACCCCCACCCTGTAACAAAACATCATCTGCTTCCAGATTTCCCATGCTAAGATTTTATGGCAGTCAGTGGTAACACACGTGTACTTTTCTCTCTGTGCTTTTATAAAAGCTTCTTATCTTTTTAAAAAGACTTATTTTTCCCTTATGCAGAGATGCCCTCTGTGTATTGGCTGATTTTTACTTGAAGGTTGAAGACATTTTCACACTGGAGACACCTGTTTTTGAACCCCCATGTTTAAGGGAACTGGGGAAAAAAACACAGTGAAACATTTGGATCCATCTGGTTAGATGTGGGAATGTTATGATCATCTGAACATCTGGATAAGATGGTAACTGCCACCAAACAGTTTGGCAAATAGTAGATTTATCCCTGCTCAAGCCTTCTATGGATGGTTTAGAGGGATTTTTTGCCTGATGATGTGCTTGGCCATATTTCTGTTTTTTCTGTCCCCACTCTTCTTCACCACCAGTGGGGATATTCCCCTCCTCCAGTGACAGAAACCACTCCACTGCTCTCCCTGCTCCCTGTGCTCTCCTCAAATAGTGTTTTTCCATAGGGCATGCACAAATCCTGTTGTTTTACATCATATTGTCATTGCAGCCACAGGCACGTGTCTGCACTTGTCCCCGAGCGAGAGAGTGAGACATGTTTCCTCGTGCCTGTGCTTGCAGCGTGTGTGACCTGCTCTGCTCCCCCAGCCTCTCCCAGCACACATCCTGCCTGCTGGGACTCCAACCAGAGCTGTTTCCACCTCAGCGGTCCATGTGGAGAGGAAATGGGATTGTGCAAGTGGGGAGCTGAGCTGCCCTGGAAGGATTCAAGAGGAGCAGTGTGGTTGCCTCTGCATCCAAACTGACACTGCTTTGGAGCAGAGCATGGCTCGGTGTGAAAATATACCCTGAGCAAAGGGACTGGGCTGTGTCTGTGGCCACTGGTGTTGAAAATGCCGTGTATTAGGTTTATAACAAAAATATTGCCCTAGGCTCCATTTCCTAGTCAAAACTTATTTAATAGAGCATTGAGAGCAGCCCATGGCAAGAGGAAGGTCAGTGTGTTTTACCCCACGTCTGCTGGGCAATGGCTGGAAACCTCCTCAATACCACTGTGTCATTTGATGCTCCACGTGCCTGTATCCGGCCCATGAGCCCATGCTGAAATTCCTGAGCATGTGCGTAAAGTTAAGTACTTAAATGCTTTGCTGAATAGGAATTGACTGAACATGTGCTTAAGTATCCTGCTGAATTGCAGCATTAATCATTTTTACAGCTGACAAAATCACTGCCCCAGAAAAATATTCTCCAATTAGAATGAGCGGGATTATTTCTTTCATTTGTGTGAAATAAGTGCGTTCCCAGTCGTACTGAACGTGTTCTGTTTTCTGTGATATTAGAAATCATTTTCCATAAGATTTCATATTGCTCAAGAGAAAACTTGTAAAACTTTGGAGTTGATCAGGTCCCTAGATCTGGATTTATATTAAGAAATCATTGTAAGAAAAGACATAATGGACCAAAAATATGCACCTACTTTTTTTCATTGACTTCACCTAAGGGCAAAGCTTGGGCCATTGTGCTTGTTCATTAATTCTCTCTTGTGGAAGCTACTTTTTCCATATGTGATTTTAATTTGTTTGTAGATGCTGAATGTAGTTTTTCATATGGTAGAGTGCTCCTTTTTTTTCCTTATTTCCTTCACAGTGTTCTCATAAAAGAGTTTAAACTCAGAAAAAAACAACAAAAAAACCCCAAATCAACAAACCAAATCCCTTTGTATGTGCAGCCAGTTAAGTAGATAATAATGGTAATTTTTCTGCTCTACTAATGATGATAATATTGATATTTATCAATAACAAATAGCATGCAAGTGCCTGGGTGAATAGAGTATTTTGCACAGTGGGGTTTTATATCCATGTATGAAACATGGAGTGGCGGAGGCTGCTAGAGGCAGGTGAGAGAAGCTGAGCAGAGAATTGCCTCACAGCAGAGAGTCCAAGAACAGCAGAGGGGGAATTTAGCCCTAGCCAAGAGCAGAAATAATCCCTGCAGTAAAAAAGCTGCAGAATCTGTAATCTCAATATCCAGCCCAGCAAAGACCATGGACCTTGGGGCTCAGCTAAGTGAGCCGTCACTGGAAAAAACGTGGGGCTCACATGGGGTAATTTGGGAATGGGAAGGTCCAAGGAAAACCTGCTGGTTGGCAGAGCTGAGCCCAGGCAGCCTGGATATTTCCAACCTGCTCCTTGGACTGCTTCACAGTCCCTTTGGTGCTCAGGTCTGTTTTGTTTTATTAAGTCTGCAAAGGGGACTTTGAGAGGCGTTATCTTCAGGAGATAAATTTACAGCTGCTTCGCTTCCTATGTTATGTTTGCATTTTGAGCCTGTGAGTCTGAATATTACCTGTTGGTAAAGCTGACTCTAATTATTGATTTTGAGGCTTATGATTGTTCTCTAGACAAGGGGAAGGGGGAGAGAGAAGGATGGTCACTGAACAACCAGCTATTCCAAGACCTTCAAAGGTGACTCGAACAAAAGCTCACAACCCAAATAATCTGCTGGAGCAAAATATTGAACCTTCTTGTTTACTGGGGCCAGTTTAGGATGCGACCTTTGAGTTTTGTTGGAGCAAATAAGTCGATGTATAGCTAGAAATGTTTGTAAGGTGTGTCATGTTCATTTTCAGAGGCCCTGGCTGGAAGAGGGACCTGGTTGTGGACTGTCCGAATGCATTGGGTGCTAAATCTTGGCATGAGGGTGACTGGAGAGAGCTTAGCTGCTTGCTCTTGGGATTGTCTGTGGTTCTCACTTGGAACATGGCCCCAAAGCAGCTCTGAATATGGGCAAGTTCAGGGTTGTCCCTCCCTGGATGGCACATACATCCAGCTCCCCTGCTCTGCTCCGAGGTTCACAATCTGTTATGCTCATCGTCACTACCAGATCCAAAGGAGACAAGATTACCTTTTTAAACAAAACAATAAAGCAATAAACAAACCATAAACCCAATACTCCAGATGTCTTTCCTATGTTAGATAACATAAAACCAGAGAACAGCCGCAAACACACACATTTTCCTATTTATTGTTTTATTATCAGCTAGAAAATATTTCTATAGGAGTGTCCACACTAGAAAAATCCCAACTGTTTGAATCACAACCATGTGGATATTTTATCTTCCTGAGGCTGAATGTATTCCCCAAATAACTCAAAAAAAGTTTGTAGTTTGCATTACTTTTCACTTGGATCTTCAGCAGCAGCACCAACACGTGCAATCCCCTCCCCAGTTGTTTCGCTTGACATATTTCATGTTACAGAGTCTGTGTGAGAGACTTTGAGAGGTGTTATCTTTGATAGAGGAATTTATGGCCATTTTCCTATCTACCGTATGTTTACATTTGGAACCTGTGTTGAACATTTGTTATACTCACTTGTTGTGTCTTGTCTTTAATTAGATCATAAACATTTTGAGGCAGGGACCATGTCTTCCTGTGTATTGCTGCTCTATTTAGGCCCGACTGTTATGGACGTGGAGCTGACTGGGAGTGATTGTAACAATAAAAATAATTCTGCTAGGAATTCTTTTGTCCTGATAAAGAAATGTGCAACTCTTGTTATCAGAACATATCAGAGAGTCGGGTGCTTAAAAGTGGTTGTAGAGTAGTAATCACCTTTGCAAATGCTTTGAACCTTGGTGTTAAGAAAAAAGAAAGGACAAAAGTTATATTTTGATTTATAGAGAGTCCTGACAAAACCTCTCCCAAAGTTGCCAGTATCCAAATATTACCCATAGGCTTGCACGTGCCTCTAACAAAGGTTTTGAACAATTAGCCCTAATTGCCCTTTTCTAATATTCTGGTTAACAGAAAAATCTTCATTATGAGAACACACGGCTTGTTAATGAAAGGGATGAAAGCTCATGAAAGGATGGAGGCAGACCATACGTCATCCCACACCTAGACACAACGGGATGCATTAAGGAAGCATTTATGGAGAGGCATTCCGTCAAGTCAGGGTGTCAGAGGACATATGGTCTCTTTCACCATTAACTCTGTGAATTTCCATAACTTTCACTGGTCCGTATTAATCTCACTTTGTGTGATGCTCAGATTTGTTTGGTATAGTTTGGGTTTTGCTCTGAAAATGTCCAATTACACACGTGAAATTCACAGAAGTACATAACTAAAAATCACCTATTTGAGCATGCTTTTTGCAAAAGAGAAATTAAAAGAAGAAAATTTGCGTCAAGCAGAAAAGAATTCAGTAGTCAAGACAAAAATTAATAAGTATAGATATGAATATATAATTTTATCTGTATGGATACATACTTGTCCCTGTTTCCTGACTAGAAAATATTGTTAGTATGCCTTTGAAATATAGTGTAGCATATTGGTACCAATTTGTTTGGCGTGTGAAGATCCATCTGAGTCACTAGATCCCAAAGATATCACTGGGATGCCGGTAAATGCTGAGAAAAGACGGGTGCAGAGAGGCTTATGATGAATATCAAGGTGGGAGATCATAGAGCCAGGTAAGGGTGACAAAATGAAATCTTACTTTTTGTCCTTCTAAACTCAGAGTATCACAGAATATCCTGACTTGAAAGGGACCCACAAGAATCATCAAATCCAGCTCTTGATATGGGTCCAACAAGATGCACTTCCATGTTTTAACTCCTCAGATGGCTTTGGGGACCTGCTGGAGTACCTAAAGCACCTTCCTTCTTTTGGGGGGCTTTTCTGCACTTTCCTGTGCAGATTTATCTGTAGGATTTCTAAATTTAGGTAGAGGAGTGTGTGCTAATCCTCTGTGTGGATCTATTGTCATCTCAGAAGATATCACACAGACACCATCAAAAAGATGTTGAAAAATAGTTCCCACATATGTGATCAGACTAAATAGAAGTTAACATTATTATTTTTTAAGATGTGTTCTTTCTCTTTTTTTTTATTTTTGGCATTTCTTCAGCTAAGCAATGATTGTAGCCCAGTATCTCTGTGAGGGAATACTTGAATATAATGACATTGTGTTTTTCTTACAAATAATTGAAATAATACTAAAAATTCCAAGAAGCCTGAATGCTGGGGAGGGGGAGAGGGAAGGAATTTGTGAAAGTGCTAGGTGGGAATAAGAAAGCTTTTAAGACAATCATTATAATAATACCATCATAATAATAGCTTTATCTTGAGGAAAAAAAATCATCAACCAAGCAACCACCATTGAACCCGGGACTAAAATAATCTCTCTGAATTTTCAATTGTCTTAAAACACTGGTGTTCTCTAAGGTTAAAAAAAATCTAACAAGAATTTATGTCTTGGTTTTATCATATTGTCACAACAGCTTTTTTTTAATGTTACTTCTCTCCTGTCTTAGACCCTTTACTTAGACTCCCTGAAAAGTCTCACTCCTCTGTCAAAGTGAGTTGAAGACACATTTGGGTTGAACAAAATATTGGCATTGTTAGTAGTTTAAAATCAGGGGCCTTTTCATTAATGTTCAGAAGCACTGATGTAGGAAAACTCCCTGTGTGCAGTTATTCCATTACATTTTCCTGGCAGAGAAAATTTTGGGATGTCATTCTGCTGTATACTCACGTGTAACACTTCTGTGTTTAATACATGGAAAATCCCTAAAATGTTTGCACAAAGAATATTGTTATTCCCTTTACGTTTTAGCTGATGCTTACTGGGAGGAAAAAAAAACCAACCAGTGGACTAAAATTTGGAATGAGAAGTCAAACGACTTTAGATGCTTCACTTAGCCTAGATCCTAACGACAGAGTGTCCAGTGGTTTAGAATATGTGCATTCAGAGGATCAAGCTATTAGAGAAAAATTCTTCATCCTGAAAAACAGGCTTATCACTGAATCAGGAATTGCCAGTAATGTCTCCTCTGGGATGCTTCTTTTTAAATTGCCTTTTGGGAGGCTTTTATGACTGCATCCACATCAGTGCTGTGATTCAGAGCAGTGATGCTGTTTTGAAGCACATCCCCCAGACTGTCCCATTTACTGTGCAGTAGTTCACTTCCCAGAGTGGTTTTGCAGCACATAATCTGGATTCTGTTTGGAGAAAACTAAACTGGAGGCTTTGATCCAGGCAAGTGCCAAATGTTCTCCAACTCCTATTACAGGAATAAGAGGCCAAACCAATGACTAGACCTCCTGAAATCTTGGAATCACACTGTGGTATATTTCAGTTTGGGGATTTGGGCTAAATCAAGTTTAAAGCAATCCTGTCTGTATCTCCCTCGTAGTGTAGATAAAGAACCCTCAGCTCCAACCGTTCCAATCTACTGATCTGCTCCTGTGGCCACAGCTGCCTCAAGAAAGTAGATGTAGCCTATGACATCTTGAAAGTATTCCAGATTTTACAAATGTTTTCTGTGTTAGTTGTTTTTCACTTCTCTTTTCCTTGGATCTGGTGCAAATATTCTTAAATGAATTCTAAATGATCTGAGTTTGTGCCTGTTTCTTTTGTTGCAAAATTTAAAACAACCTAGTTTTTTTTCCCCCAAAGATCATGCTGCACTGTGAAACTATTTGGGCATTTTTTTTCCCCTAATTTTCATTGAAATTGCTGTTTATGGAGATATTTAAGGAGATGATATACATTCCTGCTCTCAAAAAGGATGAAAGGAAATTGCGAGAACTATAAGAAGTTTATCACAACAATTTTGTCCTTGGATTTTCAAAGCTCACAACCGAAAATATCCAGCTCCTAAGTCTACTTATACCAGTGGGCACCAAAGTTTATGATAATTATAAGCAACTTGTGATATTTCTATCTCTTGGTAGAACATGTTTGCATTATAGGTTAGTTAAATTACGATTTTTAATTTAGACATCCATCTCTCTTGTATGTTTTTCCTTATGCTCAGCCTCATTAACCCATCCAGTTGACCTGCATCATTCTCGTGTTGACAAAGATAGGCATTATGAACCTTAGGATGTCATAAACACCTCTAAAATGTGACCCTACTTGCATGCAGTGGGGAAGGTTTGACAGCATTACACCAGTCATCTGATAAGCTCGGGTCAAAAGTCTCCCAATTGCTTGCCTTTTGTTTGGGTGTCAAGGAGGCAAAAGCTTTTCATGTTTTTAATAAGCAAATTAATGAAATACTTACAGTACACTGCATACATTAACTCTTAGGTAGCTGGTTTTCCTCTGGGGCCATCTTTCCAAAGGTCAGAGGCCATAAATGGAGTTTCAGTTTTCCAGGAAACAAAGAGGACAGTATATTTCAGCAATCTTTTCCTGCATGTAGTTAAGATTCCACTTTTTTTTTTTTTTTTCACTTTGGCTTACTTTCTAGAGGCATAGTAACACTTGCCAGCTAAGCCAGATGTAGCATTTCAACCAAAAAAAATGCACCGGATGCACGTTCCAAGTTTGCCAATGGCTATGCATGAGGCTGGAATGTCAGAGCAGGAGCGGCGGATTAGGAAGATTGTGTTCGTGTTACTCAAAGCAGAAGGAGCCCAGAAAATGTCTCTGGAAGTTCACTGTTTCAGCCACTTTTTCTTCTTAGATTTAACACGTTTGTTTGGTAACATTTTCAGGCTCCTTACAATCACTCTTTATAAAGTTGCTTACATTTTCAGGATGTTAACCAATTAGTCCTCATTTGTAAGCTCCAGGCTACTTAGAAAGTCTGACTTTAATTTCTCTAATAAAGAGAAAATAAAGAAAAGGGATTTTTGCTTACCAACTGAGATATTAAAACAATGGCAAACTATCTTGACAATATCTCCTTTTATCCTCTCTTTCCCAGACAAATCTACAATTTCTTAATTTTTCTGAGCAAAAGCTGTTTTAATATATACTCGATATTAATGATACACCTGTGGCTGGATTGATCACCTACTTTTCCATTCAGAGGACATGGTGTAACTGTGTGATGGAGGAAGCTAAACTCCATCTCAGTGTCTATGACTATGTGGCGGCCTTCCTAACTTGTATTTTATACTTATTTGAGCCATTATGTGGTATCTGCCATCTAACAGTTCCCATTTTTGATCCTCAGCCCCACAAGCAGGCAGGACAAGTGGGTCAGCACCTGCTGACTCCCTTTGCAGACACAAGCCAAGGACAAGAAGAGAATTGAAACAGGAGGGAAATACACATCCTACTGGGGGCTTAGCAGAGGGACTTTCATTGACTTCCAGACTAGACACGGACACCTTCTGTTCTGTTTGCAGAACATTAGTAGATGTTACTTTTACTAGACACCTTCCTCAATCAGGTACTTCGAGTGGAGAAACAAGCCCTTGTTTCTTTAAGTTTAGGTTTTTGCCTGTCTGAAAATGCTTCTGGTGCTTTAAATCCAGAATCAGACTGTGACACGCTATAAATGCAGTTCAAGATGTGCTTTACTGAAACTCACTGGATGCTGTGAATTTCCAGGAGGAAGGTTGCTGGTAGTAATCAAAGCTACTGAAACAAATTGACTTCTCAGACCTGTGGTTGGATGAAAAATCAGCTCTTCTATTAAGCACGACACTGACAAGGAGAAAAAGGGCTAAGTGAATAGAATATTCAAGGAGAAGGGGAAAGATACTCTTCCTTTCATGTAACTGAAAGTCTGTAAGCATCTTTAAGTGATGCTCATCATCTCATTTCATACAGGTTTCTCTCTTGGCATCTAAACCAGCAGCCACTGACTGTTTCTCTTGCAGACTTAAGTAACTAGTGTCTGGAACATTAAACATTCAGCAAAACCCCATAAAATGAGACAAGGAGCTGTAAAACACTGGCTAGAATAAGCTCTCCCTGCTACATGCCATGCAATCCAGGCTAAACTGAAGCCTACATTTTGGGAAGCATCTTCCTTTAGGCCAGGTCAGGCTAAAGCACTTCACTCTCTAAGGTTCCATCTACAGCTCCATGCACAAATGCTCCACAATTTACTAGTTAACAGATATCTAAGTTACATAGAAGACATAAGAGATACAACCATGAGATGATTTTATCCCCTCTGCACTGGTTGGACTGCTTTCACTCTAAAATGAAATAAAAAAATGCAGGGAAAACTGCCTTATTAACAAAAGCTATTAAAGTAATCTAAGCATCACATTAAGCTTTGCTTGCGCAGCAGTAGACACAATAAGAAAGACATATTATAGTCATTTAGATGCAAGATAATTTACTATTTTTAAGATCTTATAGCATCCTTGCTCCAAAGTTTTATCTTTTACTCTTTGCTGTATCTGAATATTTCGCCCCTTCCCCAGCTCTAATTGCTGAGAAGCGTAACCACTTTTTAGCTGGAAAACCTTCCTCGGGGTATGTGTCGAGTCTTTGCTATCAAACTGGGTGGTCGTGTTGTTAGGGATCTTACAAAGGTTTATCCTAAGCCTGGTTTGTTCAATATTCACCAGCCTCTAGGACTGTGCAATAGAGCATGGCCTTATCAAGTTTGCAGGTGGCACTGAGCTGCCAGGGCGCGAGTGCCTCTGGAGCAGGATTAGAATCCAGAATGATTCTATTAAATTTCAGAACTGACCTGCAATTCAATAAAGACGTCTTGAAAGTACTACAATAAAAAGGGGGAAATTTAAAGATACAACTGGTGTTCTGCAGAAGTGAATTGGAAGGTTAGAGCTGGATCACAGACTGTAAGTCAATAGTAGGATGCTACTTCATCCCAGGATGAAATAGGAGTGTGGCACGTATTCCTGAGCCTCTGGTGAGATTTTGGCTGCAATTTTGGGTCCAGCATTCAGGACCTCACTTCAAGGCACATACAAATCTGAGAGAGTCCACAGGACAGCAACCAAAATGATGAGAGGTTTAGAAAAAGTGACCTATGAGGAAAGGTTGAAATAACTTGGTTTGTTTAGTCTAGAAAAGAGAAGACTGAGGAGGTACATGATAACAGACTTCAAATATTTAAATGGTTGTTATAAAGAGGAAGGAGATCAATTATTCATGTCCACTAAGAATTGGACAAGAAATTAGGAATGTCTTTAATTTGCAAGAGGAGGATTCCAGTTAGAAAGATTTCTGATGGCACTGGAGCACATTATTTTCACAGCCTGCCTGGGTACTAAAGGTTTTTAAGAATGAGTTGAACAAACTTTGTAAGGGATGTTTTAGATCTGCTTCTGCTTCAAAGCAGTGCTTAGGACAAACAACTTCTTAAAGCTTCTTCTGGCCTTATTCCTATAGTGTGTAATATAGATTTGTAATTTACATATCCCTGTGTAATTATAGAAGTGTTAAATTAGTATCTGAAAACACACTCCTTCTTTACTTACAGCTACAGGTACGAGATGGAGTGATAGTGGGGAAATATCTGGACTTTGCTGTTTGCTAAAAGAGAATTGCTCAAGAGTTTTAAAAACTATTTCTCAAAATGCAGCAGAGGAAAATCAGAACTCATGCCTGACCTCATCTGACAGCTGCTACAGCCCTTATAAAGGGATTAACAACCTGGACATAAAACAAAGGTTATTGCCGGTCATTAAGGTGTGATATCGCTCAGCACAATTAGGACATGTCACAAGTCTGCATGGGGCTATGCCTGAGTGGAGAATTACAGAGGAAAATGGTGATTTACTGGTCTCTGTGAATAAGGCCTGACACTGTGATGAAGGGAAGGCTGAGCAGGGCTTGGAAATGTCCTGAGAGAAGCTGGAGGCCATTGATGCTGTGCTACAAGGCATTCACCTGACAGCATGCTTCTTTGGTTTTTTTTACTATCTTCATTACATATATATATATATATATATCCTCATGGGATCCTTTATGTCTGCAAAATGTGTCTATAGGATGCTGTGCAGCAATCAATAGGAAAAGCTGAGTCCCGATGCTGGCAGAGTTTCTGGCTCTGAGTGTTTCAGATGACGCCTCCCAGCCCAGAAAAAATCTGCTTCTCAGCTGAGTAAGGAGGTATTTTGATAGCTTGATTCTCCAAATCTGCATTAAGCAACTTCCACTCTTCAGAGACACATGCGAAGAAGATTATACCCCATGATAGGTCTAATGAAATAAAGCCATTGGAATATTATTGGCTATTTTTCATAGCAATTTAGAGACGAGACCATGTGTTTCAATTATCAAAAAATGAGTCAGCTTATAATATGCTGTTCTTTTTATTAGTTGATTAATTTTTCACTTAAATTCTAAAAAAGTCATTATTTCTTCAAGTTTAGGCTTTCACTTCTACTGCCTTCTTTTGTAGTGCTTTTTTTAATTACCTGCAGCAACTTGCATCAGCAAGAAGCTGAGAATGCTTTGCATGTCTTTAGTGCTTTCCCTCCTCCTTAGTTATTGATGTAGCTACACAGAGAGAGCTCAGCACTGTAGCATCTGGCATCTTGAATCAGCATTATACACATTAATTAAATAAACCTTTCAATGCTTCTGACAGGTGATGAGAGCTCCTGACCTCCAATGAGAGCTCGGGTGCCCATTTTACAGGTCGAGGAAGTAAGGGTGGATTTGAATTGTGAGATTTGCAGATACTTCCTGGCATCCAGGTTCCAGGTGCATGCCCTGGCCACATCCCAAATCTGTGCTGGGGCAAAAGCCAGGCTCTTTCTCCCTGAGGACGTTGGTTTCCGTAGGAAGGAGCCCTGAGTGCTCGTGTGGGGAGGGCTGGCAAGCACGGCTGGGTGTTGTCAGGCTGTGGGCTGAACTGCAAAGCCTTATCCCCACAGTCTAGACAAAACCAAGGCAACATAATGGATTTGAAGGAGGCTCGTGGTGATCCTGCATTAAAGGTGGGAGTAGAGAAAAAAATTTTCTTGGCTTCCTCCTCACACAATTCCTCCCATTATTTAACTATCAAGATGACCACACTGGTTTTGCACATTTAACAAGTCCAATGCAAACAAGGTTCTTTCCCCCTTTTTCATCAACTTCAAGATGTTTTATTTTCAGGGGTCTACAAAGGCAAATGTACAATTCAAATAAAACCACAGCAGTGACTGCAGAGAATAATAGCCTCACTTCGTTTTGGAGCAGAGCTTGGAAAATGTGGATACAACCTAAACTAGTAGAAAAATGCAGCACACTCTCTCCTTCTTCCCGGCAAGTTTAAGCAAAGGCCACAGGCAGCAGAGTCTTCTCAAAGCCATCTACTCTAGGAACAAGCTGGAAGATGGCTTGCAAGACACCAGCACCTCAATGTTGCCAGATGTGTGTTCTTGCTTTACAATTTCCAGCATGTTTTATCAATTAAATCCTGTTTTTCCTGGATTAAATGTCAGTTTGTCAGCCTGTGGACAATTACAATAGATAGTGATGGGGCACTGTACCAATCAATGCACTTTAGACATAATAAAAGGGGCTTTACCTTTGAAATTAAAAGTTACATTGCCAGTAATAGCCATTCTTTCTTTGACAGCACACTTGCCTTTCCACACTCCTATTTAATGTTTTTCCCATTTTTCCAGTATCATATTTTAGTACCAGGCTATTGATTGAGTGGAATGGTCAGATAAGGTCCAGTGAAATCAAAGAGCATCATTTCACTCTTCAGAAGTGCTGGATTAGCCCTGTTGCCTGAGATTTAAGAATGGATGCCTATCCAGAAAAGCACTTTAACACGTGATAACAGTTAAGCGTGTGCTTAAGTGCTTTTCTGAATCAGGGCCCATATAAGGCAGCATGTCTACCAAACATTTCCAGCTAGTTCAAATATTTTTTACAGGAGTTAGATTTCCTTTAAAATATATAAGCAGACTTTCTTCCAATGTTGAAAAGACTTACTGAATTCTTCCCTTCAAACAATTGTTTGGAGGTCTGCTTTGTTATTGATATAAAGATTAATTCAAGTTGCAAGGGAAAAAATGTGTTTATGCAAATATTAAGTGCCTGAAAACTACACCACAGCTGTTTAGTTTTGGATGAAAGTCTTGGCTTATTGGATAAGATGCATCACCATCTAAGAGATTTAGGAAACATCTTTTGTTACACGGTTATTTCAGTGGAAATGCATTCTCCAAAACCTTATTTTCCAGAACAAATTCACATTTCTTCACATTTAACATTGTAAAAATATGAAAAGCTTCTTGGCACGTGCACTCCTTGTCAAAATGAATCTAGAATGAGATAGTGACAGCGAGGAACAAAAGTTTTGGGATAACTTATGCCCTTAAAATTTTGCAGCAGGGGTTTTTGTGTTCTAATTACAGGAGAGCTGCAGCCACAGTGAGAGGGTTCAATATGCCCATAAGAGGTGGCCACTGAGTGCAACAAGTGCAACAGGATGATTTAATTTCATATGTAAGCAATAGCTGTAAGAAAGAGAAGCTTCCTATGCTGCATTTTGTCTTTTGTTTCGTTAACTTCAGACCATGCATCATCTCTAATGAGCTTGATAAAGCATAGTAAGGAAAATGGGCCATAATTCATCATGATTTCCATTTCAAAACTGACAGCCAACTTCACAAAATAGTCCATTTTGCAACAAAAGAAAACCAACAAATGATAATGGAAACAATATCCTCGAATGAAAACTTAAAGTCCCCTCAGATCTGACTTCCATTACACAAAAGTGGGATAGGTTTTGTGAGCAGTACCCACAGATCCTCTCTGGTTCATCTTGTAAATAAAATATTTGATTTTTTTTTATGTTGTACACCTCAGAAGAAACAGCACCCCAAAATTTTATTGAGTAATAACAGCTGATATATGGAGAAAAGCAGGATCAGCATTTTAAATCGTTGGAAAATATAACATTAAATTTAATTCTTTCCCATAAAAAAGCTATGGCCCATGCTGCAATGGAAGGTATAAATAAACTGCATTCAGTAACAATAAAGGAGCAATCTGTATGTTTTGGGGAGCTTCTGAGGAGTTTTTACTTCTTTGTGCAAATATCCGAATTATTTTAGCTCCTTTTCTGGCTGAAATCCTCTTTTAGAAATCAGTCTATATTCTTTCTGGTACCTCTGAGTGCTTTAGATATCACACCCTTCACCTTTTAAAGATTACCTTTAATCTTTAGACTTTCAAATAATTTAGTTTCATGGGAGGGGTAAGGCTTGGTTTGGAAATGGAAATGGTAGTTTGGAAAAAGAGGGAAAGGAGAGGTGAAGAGTGACAGAGCAAGGCTAAGTGCTGGAGCCCAGCACCCTGAACTCCTTCACTTCCCAAAACCTGACCAGTGTCTTAAATATTAGTCCAATGGTGTCAGGTCTACTGTATACGATGTTGATAGACCTTTAATCTTTTATTTCAGGATATGTCATCTCCTTTCAGAGGTGTGATGGATGGAGAGCATTATATTGCTACTTGGAGGTGAATGATCACTGCCAGAGCAGGGTGTGCTAGTTTGAGGTCATGCAGGAGATGTCCTTTATGGGGCAGAAGACTGGTTAACAGCCTGTCCAGATCGGTCTCCTGGGCTGAGCTGTTGTATCCCAAATTGGAAACAAAACTTGCCAAGGAATTGGGAGATGCTGCCCTTCAAAAAGGCAGGATGTCTCCTCTCCTGGGGCACCATCTGCCAAGTGTCTGGGAAGTCACACCCCACCTGAATTGGGCTCACAGGTCATGTTTCTGTTCCAGTGCATGAAGCAGATAAGAAAAAATCTGGTGTCTGATGACATCTCTGCTGAAGAGAGAGCAGGCATCCATTTTCTGTGAATACTTTGAAATACTCAATTAAAATTAACTGTTTGGAAAACACCAGTTTTTTACTGGTTGATTGATGGACTGGGGTATCATTACTGAAACAGAAGAAACAGCAAAGACTGGTGTCAAAGTGAATTTATGTGAACCTTCTAAGAAAAAATTATCCAAAAATTATACTTAGGATCATTCTTTTATAGTAGTTAATTAACATGTGGAACTCACTGCCACAAAATACAGTATCTTTGAGGCATGAGTTTAGCGGGATTAAAGGGATTTATTAAACACTTATATGGATAATGAGACCATCCGCAGCTACATTACACAGGATGAAACCATACATTAGGGATATAAACAATTATGCTTCAGGATAGAAGCCAACTACTGACTAATAGAGTTAAGGAGGAAATTCACTCCATAATTATCCAGGATTTTATGCACCTTTTCTAAAAGTTCTACTGTGAGCACTGTCATGAATGGGATACTGCCTTACAGGAAATGTTGGAACACAGGAAATACAGGAAAAATAATGAAATTATGATTTCTTCTATGTTTAAAGGCAATGTCTTATTTTTCCCCACATTAATAGCAATTATTACAGTCTTTTATTAAAAAAAATTGAGAATGAGAAATGAAAAATTAATCTAAGACTTATTGAGTCTTCTGAAGCAGGTCCCTGCCTCCTTCAATATAAGAACTGAATATCATCTGTTGCTCATATATTTTCTTTTAAAATTAGAATGAGGAACTAAGGACATGGCTTTAGCTGATGTTACACATATTTGCATAAAGACATTATATGATCAGCTCCAGATTCTTAAGATTTTCTTTTGTTCCTTCTTCTCCCAGCCAAGGTGGAGGATCTTGTAGTATCATATAAGATAGAGTACAGCCTACAGAAGTGGAAAGAATGCATTGGATGAGATTGAATTGCCCTTGACCTATTTTAGAACCAAAATATTTTCAGCATCAAATTGTCTTAGAACAGAAAAACAAATAAACAAACAATATTTGGTTTTTTTCCCTGTGCTAGTGGTTCCTTCATCAGGAACATATGCAATAAGTCTTCTGAGTTCTCTGTGGAGCTCTGGGTATGACAGCAGGAAATGTGTCATGTCCCTTTCTGAGCCTACCTTTTAAGACCTTCTTGTTGGAAAGGGGAAAAGAAGTCCACATCCTCTTATATTTTGTCATCCTCTTACTTTTTTTGGCTGTAGCCTCTTGAGAAGCACTTGCAGATTCCTGCACACTTGCTGTCAGAAGACCTGAGCATGTGGATTAAATCCTAGTTAAGCACCCAAGGCTCTCACATTTTGCACAGCCAAAAGTTTTAAGTGGAAAAGAAGACATTTGTGGTGAAACCCAGCCTCACAGTAACAGGTTGATACTTTTCAACAGCTTCCTTCAGCATATTTTGTTCCTCCAGGAGAGGAGTCATGGGCTCTAGGTCACCCCTGCTTGTGTTACAGGGGAAACTGTACTGTCTGAAATGGCATTTTGGAGCATATAAGCAGAGGGCTGTGCAAAGAATGCCCAGCTTTTTAAAAAAGCCTATGTACCTATACCTCTGGGACCAGCATCAAAATCACCAAAGTCAGTGGAAATACTCCAGAGAGCTCTTCTATCCAGCAGAAAGCACAACTATGACTTGAATTAAAGATAAAAAAGCAATAATAAGTAGGGAAACAATGAGAGGAGCAGGTGTTCAGCATATTTGAAAGGCAGAAAAGCAAACTTTTATGTTCTAGCAGTGATGCTCTGCAATGAAGCTGAAGTCTGTCAACATCCAGATACGTTTCACACTGTATGTTTGGCATCACAACAGGTGGTTACTGCCAGATCTACCAATGAAGAATATTCCAGATTTGTCAGCTACTGCACAAAGTCTTTCCACCAGATGAATTGGGTGTATTTGGCAGCAGTCAGTTAGTAAATAAAGAATGATCTGGAGTTCATAACTATTGTAGCGTTAAAAAGCCAGCTAAATAACATTGTTTTTCAGCAGTGACATTCCCCACCCAGAATGGAAGTCCCAGAGAAAACAGAAAAGGAAGAAACCTCTGACAGTCAATAAATCTGGGCAGTGCTGAATGAAATGGTTAAATAAGTAGGGGACTCATTATTAAAAATGTCCTTTAAAAGGCGCTTTACATTTAAAGAAGAAAACTGAGAAATGAGGTAAAGCTTCTGTACAAAGATAAATCTGGTAAAACTGCCACATTAATATCCAGGGATGGTGTGTGTGTACTCTAGGGCAGATTTTTTTTTGTATTCTGCTTGGTCTTTAACCTTCTGATTTTCCACTATGTTGCACAGTCCCAATGGAAAACTTCAGGCAGTTTTTACCTACAAGCACAGCTTTGGCTAAGAACAAGGTTTCAAATTGTAGTCCGCTGGGATTTTATTTTTAAAGAAAATTCCTTATTCACTAGAAATTTGCTGACTGCATGAAAATGGAAACTGTTTAAGGAACGATCAGTTTGGATGATTTTCCCACTTCGATAAGAATCTGGGAAGAAAAAATTTGAAATTGCCAGCACATTCCTTTCTGCCATTTTCAAAAGAAAAGCAGCCCAGCGCTAGTACCTACACAAACAGCTCAAAATGGTCAAAACAGCTGTTTCAGTGGCTGGCTTCCTCTTAATCTCTTATTACAAACCCATGCTTTACTGTTGTGTTTTAGATTTGCAGTCCCATTTCCCTCCTAACAGCCTTACCTGTGTTTCATAACCAAAAATAAAGCTTTGTGTTATGCAAATTTAGGCTAATTTGCCTCATAGTTTTGCCCTTGGACCAACAATTTTGTTGCTTCCTACAAAATGTTTAAATACACTGGGCTGAGCTAATGATTCTAATTTGATGTAACTTATTCATAAAGCTGTTACATTCCATTAAAAGTAGTATTACACGATATCAATTGATGCTGATAAATTCCCAGCTGAGGAAGAAGCAGTAGCGAGTTACATATGACACATATGTTTTTGCCATTGTAAGGCCCAGTTTTACGGGGAACTGTGTTTTCCAAGACCACAGCTTCCCCCTTTGCTACAGCCGATGGCACTGCACCAGTGGAGCCTTATTGGTGTTTGTTTCAAGCATTAAGTAACCTTGGGGAAGCCTTTTTCTTCCTTCTGCCGTCCTTTCGTCCGCTCACAAAGCAGATTTCAGGTTTGGGCCTGCTGGTTGAGGGGAATGCTTAGCTTGCCTATTTAAAACACAACTGGATTTTGCTATTCAAATGTAGGAAACCTAATTACACATTGGTAAATTCTCTTCAGTCTACCAAACACAGAAAAAAAACAGTGACAGAAACTGAAAGGCCAAAAAAGAGAAAAGAGTCCCTAAGACCTAATGAATCCAAACTAAACACCTCTCCACAGAAATGTCAAACATTTCTCTTAGCACAAAACAAGGCTTAAAGAATTCCCTGCTTTTGTCTCTGGGCTAATTCCTTAAGCAGAGAGGGGGATTTTCTTCTGGGAGTGTTATTTCACAAAGAACTAAACAGCAAATAAACAAAAGACTCTCAAAGAGTGAGAGAGTATAAATAAAATTCATGACTCCTTAAAGAGTTTACACTGAAAGAATGTGGGGGATTATTTACAATTAAAGCATAGTCTGTGAAATACAGTTATTATTACAAAAATGAATAAGAGGGTATTTCATTTAGCTCACAATAAGAGTGCACCTGGGTCTTCCCCATTTGTTAAAACTGGAGAAAACTCGCTTGCCCTCAGAATCATCTATTTGGACGCTTTTAGCAAACTCTTTCTCAAGTTCCAGTCTGGGTAATCCAGTTGAAAAACCTTGTTTATGAAGTTGCAAATTATCTATGTTGTAGCTACAGAAGGTGTAGAAGGAAAGGACAAAAAACAGGGAGAGAAAAACAGGCAAGTTGAGAACTTCCCTCCTTTAAAAGAGGAAAAACTTCTCCAAAGTAACAGTTTCTTCTGCTTTTTGGTGAAAAATATTCTTCACATCCCTACCCCTTCAGCAAATCCTATGGAAATGGAAAAAACCCTTGTCAATAAAAAGAAGATTTTTAATTCTTAAAACCTAGCAGAACACAAGTTTTTGGTAAAGTGAAAAATAACAAGAAAGAAAGAAAAACTTGGGGCTACTCTTCCTTCTTCCTTGCCAAGTGGAATATGAAACAAAGGAGCAGGTTAATAATGGAGACAAGGTTGGCTTCAGGAAAAAATACAAGATTTCGCTTCCAATAAATTAGGCAAATAACAAATGAATGGTTATTAAGATAAAAAAGCATAGGTTGAAGAAGTCACTTGATTATAAATTATAGAGCAATTAGTCCTCTTTCCCTGCTTTTTTTTTTTTTTTTTGACTAAGCATTTTGTATTCTACAGCAAATGTGTCATAAAACAATGCTGATAATGATATTGAAAGCCAAGGCATAGTGGCCAAATCCGATATATATATATATATATGTATATATATGTGTTTATTAATAGGGTTGTGAGTCACATACAGGGTGTGCACCCATACATGTGTATGTATCTCTGTGTGTGCACATTCTTGCGGGTGTTCATGGATGTCTGACTACAACATAAATATCACAAGGCACATCCATGTGCAGTCCTATTAATTCTTTATTGAAGCAATATATTAAAACAAATTAAAAATGAAATCTATATGAGTGTCGTGGACTGTACTATATCTATCTATCTGACTACATTATGTCTCTCTGTCGTGTTAAAAAGAAAGCCTTGCAAACAGCGGTTAGGCCATGGAGGCTCATTTCATGTGCCTGAGGGACAGAGACAGAATTTAAAGCTTTGCTGAATTTGCAGCAAAAGTTTTGATTGAGTCTTACCCTGCCATGCCTGTCTCGGCAAAGTATCCGAAACATTTGGCTGCATGCGATTAAATGAACAGTATTTATTTTTAGCATCTGCTGCCCCTGACTCAAACTTTGCTACTAAGAAAATTCAGCTCTATGGAAAAGAATTTGAATTCCAGCTGGGCAGTTTTCAAAATAAGATGAAAAGTTAAGCAGGCAATTGGTGTGTATTTAGGGCTCAAAACACCTTGCCTCCTAAGAAGTCTTGAAGGAGTTAATCCCTTCTCAAGATAATCCACTAAAGAGCATCCTTCATTATGATGTTAAAAGCAAGGATCAATGCTGGGGGAGTCTAACAATAGGACAGGGGTGCTTTTCAATCCCCATCACATTCTTCCCAGGTTAGAAACAGAAACTGCTGTTATTCCAGCCGAAAAACAGGATGGGTTTCTCTCCTGGTGTTAAATATTCAAATTTAAAAAGGGAGGGGAAGGAAAAGAAAAAAACCAAAAAGCAGTGGCTAATCCACTGCATTAACTAAACTTCTCCCTTATTGGGTGTTTTTCTGCCAATCTTTCCAACTTTTATGACAAGGTGGTGAATGTGGAAGGGCTGTGTCAACATAAGTTACGACTCTCTTGCGTGTCAAAAGAACTTTTGATAAGAGGCTTGTAAATAATTTCCTGGTGTTAACATATGAGTGGAGAAACTGAAGCAAGTTGGTCAAACTTCACTGAAGGAAAGGATGCTATAACATCCCTTTACTCTGGACAGGATTCAGACTTCTAATAAAGCACAGGGGAAATAGTACTTGTACCAAGGTGTTTCATCCTGCTTATGTGGCTAATATTCTCAAAACCTGGTTTTTACTTTTTTTTATGGGGAGTATCCTGTTTTTAATTAGTGAAAGGATAAGAGGAATGTACAAACACAGGGTTTTTTTGAGACCTTACAAACATATTTGAGGATGACCTATGCATGTGCGCACACATGTACTCACTCTATAGTATAGAAATTATTAAATTTTGCTAATTTACCCAAGTAGAATAAAAAAGTGTAAAAACATTCATAAAATGAGAGACTTTATCTGTATTTTTAATACAGTAAATGAAAAAAGATTCAACCTTTAAAGAACCGAGTCAGAAATGAAAAGAAAAAAGCTATTACTTTGATAGCTGGCCATAGAGTTGATTTAGGATATGATCCAAGTCCTGTGGATCTCCAATAACCACAATTGGTGTTTGGATCATGTCCTTGGAGTACAATAACAAGTTTTTGTAGCATGCATAATTGATGGGTTTTAAGGAATCTCATGTAAAACATGTTTCATTGTGCCTTGAAAATGTCACCTTAAGGAATTCTAGCCCCACGTCAGGGCCAAGAGAGACAACAATAATATTTCAGCCATGGTAATTAAACGCTGTAAGCACGGTTATTTTCCTATTTGTTGTAATTCCAGCTAAGAAGGGCTCTGATTGAGACCTGGCAAGAAGTGGTTGAAAAATTGCTCTTCCAAAGGGGGAAGCTAAAAGAGCACATGACTCAGCTGTAGACAGTAATTTTGCTTCTTTTGTCCAATATAATCAGCAAATGCATTGTAGCTCCAATTCACCGCTGAAGTCTGCAGCAAAAGCAGCTGAAGACTTCCTGACACAAGGCCTCAGCTTCTCCTTAGTGTAACAGAGCTCTTTGCAGGAGTAAGATCACATCGGGATAGGAGAAGAGCAGACCCTGCCTCTAGGTTGAGGTCTGTGCCCAATGCAGAGGGGTTGGACTGGATGACTTTTGAAGGTCTCTTCCATTCCAGGATTATAGGATTTCCATCCCTCTGCAAAACTGAAGCACAGGCCAGCTCTCTTCTTTTCATCAACTACATGAAAGAAATTGAGTTGGCCCTAGGCTTAGCTAATTTGGAGGAGATGATGCTTAAGGGGAAGTATATTTGAGTCCATGGTACCCTTTATGGTGATTTCCTCTTGAGTCTGTGTCCTTGATCCAGACCTACCTGGAAGTGTGGGAAGCTGTATTGTGTGAAGAGGCAGAAAATATTAATGCTGCAGATGTCTGTTAACACTTTAGAAGTTGCAAAGCCTTCTGGACATGGAGTAGTGAAGTCCTGCCCATTTACAGTGCAGGCAAACAAAGTTCTTTTGTTTCTAGACTCATTATTTTGCTTGGACAATGAGTCTGGAAAGCATTTCATCCCTACTTGCAAGCCCTCCAGAGAAGGAACTCACAGCTGCCCTGCTCTCTCCCTGCTGATCATCACAGGAAGAAGGGAAATGCTGCTATTTCCCTCCTTTCTCAATATTGAGCTCTCTGCATAGGTAGGTGTTGACATAGGAATCAAGACCATGGTTCTGCTGTCCACAGCCACACCTTTACATTTTATAGGGAATGTAAGGAAACATCACTCAAAGTACCCTTACCAAATCAACGGCCAGGAGTGGCCTTGCTTACAAATCTTTAGGGGAGGTGATGGGCCTTGCCTTTTATAAGTATCTTTTTTCAATTTTAACTGTCCCAAATAAGTCATGGTTATTGGAAAAGTTACTGGCCTCAGAAATCCCAGGATTATAATTTATATACTTTGGCTTCCTGACCAAAGCAGATAATTTTGAAGCACTGAACATTTATAAAGATTTTTAAAGCCCAAAGGCTTTGATCAAGATGAGTTCTTTGGTTAAAATCAGGCACTAAATAAACAAAGGGAAGGACACAACCTGAGCCCTTACAGGAGATCGCTTTTGAGGCAGAGTCCATTTCAGGATAATAGGAATGGCTGATCCAATTCCTACCTGTCAACTGCTTTCAGTTTCTGGAATTAATTTATCAAGCTACGTTTAAGGATTAAAAGATGGCGCCTGACATTTTAGAACAAACCAGAAAAACCCCAAAAAACCCAAACAAAAAAACCTGTCACAATTCAGCAGAATTTGCAAAAGAAAAGAGGCTGTATGGGATAAAGGAAGCCAGCCCAAAGTCCTCTTAGGTTGATGATCTCTTCAGGTCACGGTTCAAGTTATCTTGATTTTCAATTGTACCCACCCAAGTCTGTACTCCTTCTCCCTAGCTATTTTTTTTTAAGACTTTAAGTCGCTGCCTAAATGCTCTTCTCCTTAATGAGAATGAAACCGACTGGCTTTTATTAATGAATCCCATCTTTTGTGCATAGGTTTTAGTTTCTCTTTAACATCTTGAAAAGTCATTAATTTATTGCTAATTTAAAAGAAAAAGAGAGAGCGATCCTGTTGGTTCGAATGAATACTTTTCCTTTGGTTGAACCAATAATTCAAGCTCCTGATTATACCAATTAAAGACCAATTTGAGGAAAGGCCTCCAGCACTGAGCTGCAGCTGCCATTTAGCCACAAATTATGGGCCTTATATGTGGGTGGACATGAAACTCTTTCAGAGAGAAATAGATTGAGAAATAGGGAAACTATTGTAGGGATTTTAGCAGAAGGGGGACATTAATTGGATACATTGCTTGAAGTCAATCAGAGATTCAGCTACTCTGTGGGCCTTTTGACTTCAAGACCCTTCTCTTTTTGTTCATGTACCTTCAGCTAGATTAATCACAGTGACTAAACAAGCAGAGATATTTTTCAGGGCCTTTTTTTCGTGTGGCTCTGAAGTAGGGGCAGCCTATTCTACAGTGCAATAAATGCTGAAGGTGGTGAAAATAAGTGTGATGGTTTCAATCTCACAATTAATTCATTAGATATTATAAGAATACATAAAAGTGATCCTAGAATGGAAGCTTTATTTGTTAATTTGATATCAGAGGCCACATTTAAGTTATTAAATGTATTGATTAACAATGCAATGGAAGTCTAAGCTGTTGGTATGGTTTTTTCCTAACAGGGAAAGAAAATGCACTCGTGGAAACGTTTCTCAAACTTTGGACCTGTAGTAACCTAAAAGTGTAAAATGTAAGAGCATCAGAGCACAGTGAGTGATTCATAAAATGTATAGAGCCAATGCTCATAATGGAAATGTTTTTAAAGGACTATATGGTAGCTGCCATTAGACTGTGTGACTGCATTTTACCTGAGTTTTATTGTTTGGGATTCCATTTCTCCAGCTCATAGAGAAAATTGGTGGCACTAGTGGGATTAGACCTGCTCTGAACCCAGTCTCTAGTCCTGTGGTAGATTTTTGAATTACTTTGAAATGTTGGAAGTAGAGTGCAAATAAATACATGAAATAGAGGTTATGATAAAGAAATGTAATAATAATACATATCTCTATGTTTGCATATATATATACACACATATATATGTGTGTAAAGGTGTTTACTTCTGTAGCTGCAGAGGTCTAAAAGAAACCTCACTGCTTGTGATTTCTTGTAAATAAATTTAAGGTTTCACTGCTGGAAACCCAGAAAAGTTTCTTGTAGTTCAGCTTGTGCATAAACACTGCTTGTGTGAACTCCATGATGTGACTTCCTTGATATTTAGAGGAAAGTTTTTCTATAATATTAGCAGCCTTGATTGAGGTTGCTTATTTATTTCTTTATTGTTATCCCATTGTTATAGCTCACCTCGCTTAAGCCTATTAAAATTTTCAAAGTAGTCACCTGATCAAGAAGCCAAAATCCATTTCTCAGTAATTTCCTGAGAGCTGCAACAAACTTCTCTCAACTCTTTTGTTGTTAAACTGAGATTTGCAACCTAAATGAATCAAGGGCATGATGTAGTGACTACAAACAGACACTGAAAAAGACCACTCGCTTCTCAACTTCTTCAGTTGCTTTTCACAAAATTACATTTTTGGATATTTGTTTTGAATAGAATTAAGAACTGAGATGTGTTTTGTATTTTAAGTTAATGAGAGCTCAAGCAATCTTCAGTGCTTTCTCTGGCTTAAAATTCAGTTAAAAAAAAAAAAGAAGGAAAGACTTCTGTTCTAAATTTCCATATTTTATTCAAACTTGCTAATTTTATCCTGGTTAGGAAGTGGGATTAATAAAATCTACTTTTGATCCACCCATAGGAGGAAGTTGTGGAATTGCTGTAGGAGAGTTTTGTACTCTTAGAGGAAGAATTTGCTTTGTACAAATATGTTGCCCCAACTTCTTAGTCTTTAGAGGCCTGTACAGCACAGATGTTACTCTGGTGATTTCACAGTCAGTCTGGTGATTATTCACTGTGGAAGCAACCACGAGTTTTCACCTCCACAATAACTAAATTTTGGTTTTTTTCATCCATCTAATCTTTATTCTTAGGTCCAGGTTCATATTGTGTAAGAGAGTTCCCTTTTGCTTCCCAGTCTTTATATGAGTATTCTCTCATAATTTTGGCTGATGAAACACCAGATATTAAAGAAACCGTGTGTTTGGTTTTTAAAAAAATTAATTATTTGTCTTCTTGATACCCTAGGGTCCGCAAATGAGACAGAACTGGTAAAACTGGAAAGATCTTGAGTCCAACAGGTGAATCAGAGGCCTGAGAGTGTCTACTCTCCAAAGCACCCAGCTCTCAGCTTTTGAGCTGAGATCAGCATCTTCTCCCCAGACTGGAGGGGTGGTTTGGTGCTGGGCTGGCCGTGTACCTGACACACCTGCAGGTAAGGGCAGCAAAGCAGGTTAGCACTCCTTGTTCCAGGCAGGAAATTTCCTGTTGCAATATCCAAAGTAACCCTTTGAAGCAAATGCCTCAAAAATGAGTATTTTTCCCCGAGAAAGTATTGTTTCCCATGGTTGAGGGACAACATTTCAAGCATCTTATTCTATACTAATTAATCTCTAAGCCTTAACATTTATCTCTCCAGTACACAGCATACATATCACTGCGAGTTTCAGTTCTGAAGTCTGATAAAACTAATAAACCAAAACTGCCAGAGGTGGCACATTAAACTGGTAAAATGGTTTTCATCTTAATTGGATATGAGCAGCGTTATCTCTAATAACCCCAGGATACTTCTAATTGGAGTTTTCTTTTTCCTTTCTTTCCCCCGCCCTTTCTTTTTCTTTCTTTCTGTTCCTTTCTTTTCTAGCACTTGTGTCATTGACCAGTGTTAGTATTTGAGTGCCCCCTCCTCCAAACCCCTACGTGATGTTTTCTGAAGCAAGAGCCAGCCTGATTTCAGCAATTGTATTTGTATTCCATTAACAAAGGTGATTTCGTGTGTGCTATCATTGGAGATTTTAATAACATACAGTTATTGATGTTAGCTAATAATGTTTTGAAAGTTGGTTGTCTTCACTGCCCTGAGATTCACCTCAGGCCAGCAACTTCTCCATTTTCAGATGTTATTGCAAGACAATGCCCGTCATTGTTTTGACTGAGATTGTCATTTTAGTGTGAATCTGTGCTCAGTTGTTTTAGGGTGGCAAAATCATTCTTGTTGCTTCCTGCACATTTTTTTAGATTTCTGTGAGATGAATGCATATTAATTGGCAACACTAATATCATGTAAAATTAAAAGGCATCAAAGCTTTCTGCAGCAAGTATCCCTTTGTTTTATTTCACCAGGGTTACCAAGAAATCCTGATCTGGATGAGGAAATATTCACAGCAGCAAAGCTCACACTTTGTAGCAGAGGGCAGAGAGATGCATAGGTTGCAGGGGAGATTGCACAGGACTGCTTGGAAAAAACACATTTGAGAAACTTTAGTGCACTATTTTTCATGATTCTCTTTCTCTTTTTGCACTTTTACACACGTAGCCTAAATTAGCTTTGCCACTACGTCAATTTTATATTAAGTTTTTGTCATAGAAAATCAACTTCCATTTCTCTTTTAGCTACACTTGCCTGGCAATACAGGGATGCTATTGGCTCCAAACTAAATAAGATGACAAAGAATTAAAAAGGACTAAAAGGACAGAAGGTCTAAGAAAGAGAATTGTACCGATAGCATAAACTACCTCATTTTTTCAACAGGGATTAAAAGTTTGAAGCCTGCATATATTTTAACTGTGAAAAATTTTACTCCTGAGACATATTCAGGAAGATATAATTCATTTTCCTGCAGAACACACATGCATATATACACACAGAACACGTGATGAAGTCAGTACTGTTCCCTCCATCACGTGTGTTTCTGAGCAAATATTATCAAATTCACAATAGTTAATTTTTGCTATATAGCTACAAATATCAATGCAGAGCTCATTAAAATAATATAGAAATGCTACAAGAACACTTCAGAGTGCAAAAACATGTATTAAAAATACAACTGCAATAAATAAAATTAGCACAAAAACATCTTCAGCAATTTATATTTACATTTCAGGCAATTAAATCAGCAATACCTGGCATGTGGATTAGAAGGGATCAAAGGCCTTTCACAAAAAGAACATTTTATAGTATCAAAGACCCTGTGACATCATGTTTGCCTTCTATGCTGAATTAGATAATTGCAAATAATTGTAACTCTGAAAGACATTAATTTTATGGGAGGTTTTTTTTTCCCTTCACAGGTCAGTATGCAACCCTTTGACCCAACATTGTAGGACCAACACCTTTGTTAGAAAGACAAAGAATATTACTTTCTCAACCAACAACATGCAGGATTACTTTTGCCAATAGTCAGAGAGAGCAGAACAGAAATATCATGATACACCAACCCTTAGAATAAAATGTTTCAGAATTTTTTGTTGTGAGGAAAATAACCAAACAGGGTGGGTTTGTTTATTTATTTGCTTATTCTAGCTCTCTCTCTCTCTCTCTCTCTCTCTATCTATCTATCTATTTTCATGATTAGCTTTCCATGGGATTTACCAAATCAAATAGAAACAAAAAATAGAATTAGAAATACATTAGATGAGACAACCTGCTTCTCATTCCTGTGCATTTCTTCCTCACCTTTACATCCTCACATTGCATCTGAGCTCATGGCAGCAGGCTAATCTAGGGGGGTTTGGGAGAGCAAATAAACTTGGTGTAAATCTTCAGTGTTAAGTGGAAAATTCAATAATAAATTTCAGCAACAGACCTCTGCATCTACCAGCCCACACACTGGAGACAGCATGGTCTGACATACCCACCCTGCTCAACTGGCCCAGGAGCCTTCATTGCACGGGACATTTGGGGAGGTAATAGCTAATTTAAGGAGCTGTTGTGTGACTCTCATGACATTTTTCACTTCTGGACAGAACAGGACCAACACGAATTTAATCTTCTGCCATGCAATAAAAGTGAAAGAAAATATCTGGGCTGTGGACATTTAACCATCAGCCTTGCCAAGCCTGGAATTTCTGCCAAGGTATGGTGAAAAAAGGGCAATAAGTGTGCCAGTCACCCTGATGAATATAAAATCTCTGTTGTTCATTGTGCCAATGAATTGCTCCTGAATTTTTTGCTGTCAAAAGGCCTGATTATTTCACCTGTTCTAGGAAGCAGCTGACATTGCCCCTGTGTCCATGGGTAGGCTGGAGATCTGGCGTGGGAGCTTTGGTGTCAGCCTGCAGGAGTGATGCCAGGTTGGGGAAAGCTTAGGAGCCGTCAGTCAGTCCTACACCTGTGCGGTCCATGGAAGCCAAAGCTCTCCCCTGTGCTTTATCATTACCCTGAAAAAATGACTTGACAAAATGCATATAAAATATGGTGTTTGCTGAGGACAAGGAGAAAGAGGGAAGGGACACAAATAAGGGAACAAAACTGTGAGCAGAATCAGTTGATGGTAACTTCCCAAATTGTTGTTGTGCTTCAGTGCTGCCACAAGTTACAGCCTGCCAAGGGGGTAGGAGACCAAACCAAGATATATTTCTTAGATGGCTCAACTGTCTCAGGCTTGGAGGTTCATTAGGAAGTGAAATCATCCCAGGAATACCAAAACACCAGGAGGCAATAAAGATGATATAGGTAATGCATTCTGATTTCTTCTAGCATTAACTCATTTAAAAAGCAGTATTAGGTAGAAAAAGAGACTTTTATAAGGTTGTAAAACAGCAAATAAAAATACCAAAAGGCATATCAATACTGAGTGTTTTTGCCTACAAAAAAAGCCAAAGGGACAATAGTTTGCTCTGTTTGTTGTGTGACTTTGGGGTAAGTAGGAATAGACATTTAGGTAGGAGTGTACTGGTCAGTGAGTGAGTGAACATGAGAAAGAACTGCATTAAATACTGCCCAGGTCAATGATTAATATATTCCCATAAACTTGGTAACCTCACAGCCTCCCCCTCCTCTGCATTTTTCGGTTTAATTGAAATTTATGTGCTAGTTTTAAGCAGCTACATAAACAGCCAGAATTATTATACATTTGACAGCAGATAACTAAAAGATTGCATTAGCAGAACAAAAATGTAGTGCCTTTCTTAAACAGAAGCTTAAACATTTCTTCCAGCAAAATGGCATTGGAAGCTTTAATAACCGCTGTGGCTACGTACTGCACACACCCAGGCAGGTGCTGCAGCTTGGTGCTTTGGATCTAACTTAGAAGCTGGACCAGTCTGGAGTGAGAGGGTTGAAGACATATGACTCCAAAGACCCTTTCTAAATGAATTTATTCTGAGATTTTCTGTTGGTAATGAAGCAAACCAGTCTTTTTGCAGTTGAGAGTTTGCGGCTGGCCAGGCCAGTGCTTCTGGCAGCTCACCGTGACTGCAGGGGAGAGAAATGCCACAGACACCTATTCAGGAGGTAAAGACATAATTCCTTTGCTTGTACTTTATGGCTTTCATTACAGCCCCCAAACTATCTTTATACACCCGTTATTCCTGTCTGGAGTGGCACCACAGCATGAGGGGAGGCTGCTCAGACTGCTTGGGATGGGAAACTCAAAATACAGCTTTTTTTTTCTCTATCGACTTGCTGTGGTGTCACATGACCATCAAAGGTGCTGCTATTTCAGGATCTTCCATTGCATCTCCTGGGTGGTATTGGTGATCATGGGATTCTCCCTGGCCTTTTTAATTTTGGGTGTTCAACATAACGTAAGTGGATCCATCTCTTGTTTAATTATTTCTTTTTAAAAAGTGTAGTAAATGGGAAAAACCTTACTTTTTGCAAATGCTACTATCACCAAGGAGGCACATGAAAGCAGGTCACAGGAGGATTTAAATTTCCATCAACTTAAAGAGCAGGTAGGCACCTAGGTAACAATTAGGTTCCTAAATACCTTTATGGAGCTGCCACTTTCTGTTTAGGCAATGTCACTAAACCAATCTCCCCTGGGCCTTATAGTCGCATACACGAAATACACTGATTGATTTTCCCCTTCCTCACTTCCTCACAGAATACTTTTATATAATTTTTTTCTTTGGCATTAGTATAATTTCTTTGGCCTTTGTCATCAGGAAGGTTTTATTGCATGCAGCTGCAGTCAGAAGACTGCTGCAAAAGGATCTGTTTTATTTAGAGGATATTTGTATTGCAATGTAAGCACAGACATGTTCAGAACTGCATTGCTGCTGCTGCTGCTTCTGCACCAACTGCAAAGCTGAAGGCATATATTTTCCATGCTGAAAGTCAGCACTGGTCTATTTACCATGATAACCTGCTTCCAATAATGTTCAGCTTTTCACTGGAACTTGTCAAGCTCTAAAATATTGTGATAATTTTCCAATGTTATACCGTCGGGTGCAGTAGAATTTCTCCTGGGCTGCAATTAGCCAACAGCTTATGTTAATTTTAATTAATTAACTTAGGTGGATAGTAATGCCATGTAATAAAACATTTTGCTCAGTGTGAAACTTGTCCGTCACATTTGTTTGTGACCTAAGTTAGTAATTATGTGTGCTTAAGTCAGTGGTAAATGGAAATAAAATGATGCGTCAGAGGCAAAATGAGGTAATTTGTGTCAACTGAGTTGGTTGATAGTGTTATAAAGGTAAAAGACACAGGAGTGCTGGTAAGAAACTGGTCATTATTTTGTAATCCAAAGAACCTCTCATGATGCACATTCAGTACTAATCAAGACACCATTTTCTCGTGTGAAAAGTCTGTCTTGTAGCACAATAAATCTAACTAACACCCCAACTAATGTACAAGGTTCAGTAAGAAGGTTGACAGTTGAATTAAGATGAAATTGCTGTCATCTGGTTCCTCCTCAGCCTTTGAAATCTAACTAATCAGCAAAAGTGAATATCAAACTTGTGACCAATTCTTGAATGATTGAAATAACTCCAACAAATATTGTTCAGAGAATGACTTTTTTTAGCAATGTCTGCCAGTGCATTATGGAAACTAAGAACGTAGTCACACAATATTTACAAAATTTGCTGGTTTTCCCATTCCAAGTGTGTTTTGGAATTAAGTTTCTGCCTCCACTGCTACAGGATCTCACCCTTACAATAAATTTGAAAATTGCTTTTTCCTCCAGATCTTGAATTTTTTTTTAAGTGTTAATATCCTGTCTGCTTTATTTCAATTGGCCACCCATTATTTTCAATGTTGCCTTTGGTTTTGGAGTGAAAGAAATTTGTTGTCTATATTTTTGCAGTTTAGACCAGAGCTAATTAATTAGTTAAGCATCCAGCTATTCTGACTTGCCTTTGATGTCTAAGTTTCCAAGACAAAAAATCCCCAACAACCTCAGCAAGTGAAAATAAGAACACAGGATTAAAAATCCACCCTGTGGATGATCTGCAGGTTTTTTTTCCCCCCTAAAAGACTCAGCTTTATTTTTCTCTTGCTGGAAAAAAAGGGCTCATTGAGGAGACTGATGATGGTACTGACAGTACCTCTCTGGGCAGTGGGACAAGCCCAGCAGTGGAAGAGTGTAGGTAAATGAGTTTCTTCCACTGGAGCTTCTTGCAAAGTAAATAAGTCATTTTCTTATTCAAACTTGTATCTGACTCTCAAACTCCCCCCATCTGTTCTTGCTGAACAGATTTGAAGAGGTAAAAACACTTGATCAAAGACCAGTTCGTTTCAATACAGTGAGTATTAATTCACTTCCCACTAGAAAAAAGCAAAAATCACATAGATTGCCAAGGAAATTGTATGTTTGGTCCTGACAAGAGCATGGGATGTAAATAGTGGCAAATAATGTAACTATCATCAGCCTTATATGTTAGAATCACTGAAGGATGGATTTGTTTAGACCTTGACAGGGGAAATTTTTGTTTTGAATCAATGCAAAAAATTTACCTTGACCTGAAACTATGTAGCTCTATGAGCATTTGCATTATTTAGTATTTTCTGAGTAGAATTGAATTCCAAAAGAAAAATGCTATTTGGAAAAGAAACACGGAAACATTTAATCTAAAAAGCATGATTTTTTTATTTTTTCATTTTTTCCATGTTAAATAGATAGATTATTTCCAAGAATGTATGTATTCCTATTAAATCTCCCTTCTTATAATAAAATAATATTTCTTGAATTTTCTTCCTAACAGGCTTTGACTACACAGGATTTACCTTGCAATAATTTCAGCAAATTGATATGTACTTTTCCAGACCAAAGAAATAAAAAAATTCATCCTGGGCTTCCAACAACCAAATGGAAAACCAGCAATTTGGGGCTCAGTTAACTTTTCCCTCCCCCCAGGTATCCTGCTTCTTAAAAAACCTGCATTTCCTATTAGAAAATCATTCAAATGGAAAACTCTGGCTGGACTCTGCTCGTTGCAGGTTGGGAGAGACGTATAAATGCGCGCTGGGGAATGGGAACCTGCGGCGTGGGCTCTCTCGAGTAGGTTTTACCAGAAGAGCTATGACCGATTATTATGCTAATATTAACTTCCAATTGTTAATGAACCTTTCATCCTGAAGGATCCCAAAACACTTTAGAGACCGCAGAGATCTCTCCCACTCCCAGTGAGGCACAGCCGGGCTCTTCTGGCCGCTCTTTGTGGCTGGGCGTTGCTCAAGAGTGGGGAATAACCTCTGCACCGGCCACGCTCAGAAATGCACAGGGTAATTACCCGGCTGGCCTGCAGCCAACGCTGCGCTTCTGACACCCCTGTTCCCTCAGAGGAAAGTGCTATAGTATCTTTAAGTGACCGTAAGTCAGAGCTGGGTCTGGCGCCTTATCAGAAACACGGAGGCACTGGTACAACACGGGGTCTCAGGGGAGCACGGCAGCTGCTGCCTCGCCCCCAGTGCGGTTCCTTGCAGCAGCTCCGGGTTTTACTCGGAGGCTCTCGCACTGGAAATGGGGCTGATGTGACCCTGCTCGTCTGGTAAAGGTGAAATTGGCTATGACCTGGCTTGGGGATGGCCCTCAGGCTGCTGTTTGCAGAGGATTAAGCCTAAGTCAGGCATGTGTGCAAATGACACTTCTTGAAGTCAAACTTTTATTTTTGGAGATCAGTGGTGATTTTCTGTGCTGTTAAAAATTTGGGATTCTATTTCTTATGCATGTTGGGAATTTAGCTGAAATATCTGTGCCTTTCCATCTACAAAATATTTCAAACTAAATGGAACACAGCTACACTCCTCCCACTCCAAATGACAGGTTTGAGGAAAAAAATGTCAAACCAACTGATGCTTTTACCTTTAGAAAGATTCAATTTCTAATTGTCTGGATCAATAAAAGATCAATTGTCCGGATTTCTAATTGTCTGGATCAATCAATCTGTAGCTAATATTTCTTAGCAGGGTACATTCCCTCTAATTGATACTCATTTAAATTAACTTGTGTTTACTGTAAGTGTTCTTGCTGCATGAAATGTACTTCCACTACAGCAGCAGTGATGTTTTTAGTGATGGCAGGAAATGCTGCCTATTCAGTACTTTTATTTGGAGTTTGAAGTCCATTAAAGTGACTTCATAAATTCAAAAATAAATCCATTTATTTCTATGAATGCTTATAGTTAATGAGCATGTGGCATTTGATTTAGAATTAAAGAGGCATTATCACATTGTTTTAAAGGCCTTAAATTTAGGCTTCATTAACAAAAAGATGGGGAAGAAGCATCTGCATTTTAAGCGGATGTCTGTAGTGCTGGAAACTTTGAGGCAGTAACATAACGTCAGGTGCATTCAGCAGCTGAAAAGGTGCTTTCTAGGTCTGAGTAGGACCAAACTTGGCTGATACAAAGGCTGTGGGGCTGCACTGACCCGGACTGATGGGCTGTGCTATCTTTGCTGGGCATTGATTTGGGAGAGTGCCTTAGCATCTGTTTAATTTTCACCAGAGGACGATATCTAGTAGACTATTTACACGTCTAAAGTTTATCACGTGGCAGATCTTGGGCTTTACAGGTTCCCCTTGGGAATTTGACCCGAGCAAGGACTTCAAGAGAAGGCTCCAGGATTTCAGAGTAGCCCCGGCTGGTGAGAAGCCCGAAGCCAAACAGGGGAGCTGTTAATGGTAAACATATTAATTCAAGAGGAAGCAGTAAGCAAAGCTCCAGCAGCAGCCAGTGCCCTGCAAAGCAACTTATTTCAGAGAAGAGGATGGCAGAGGATCACAGGAATGGTTCTGCCGCGGTGGGATGCTCACAGATCCTTTCTCTCTGCCTGTTTGAAAAGCTGTGGGAGAGGGAGGCTGCCCCACAGGACCTCTGCGTGACCCCAGTCCCAACCAGCCGCCGGCAACTCTGTGTGTGCTTGCCCATGTCATGGCAGTGCACGGATGGCTTGACAGAGTTTACTGCTTTCTGGCTTATTTTAAGTACTCTTGGAATCTTCCGCATCCTCTAGCAAACTGGGGCAGGCTGACCTCTAAGCCACATAATCTGAGCATAAGTTAAAAAAGAAGCCCAGAATTTTCCCTTTCCCGAATAGCACCGCTGCCGACGATCTCTGATCCAGCTTTAATGTTTAATTGGATGACCGGGTTTTAAACAGAGCATTCTTTAACCCGGCTGACTCTGCCTGCCCCCATCCCCCTGCCCAACAGCAGCCTCACTCCAGTTATCAAAGTGTCATTAGTAGAGACAGCTGCCTGTAAACAACAGGAATGTCAACACAACTGTCTCGGTCAACAGGAATTTAACTTTAATCTGTTCATTACTTAAAGATACATCATCCTCTTTCTGCGCTGTTATCTACATCACTCGCAGACAAAGGCGGAGAACAAATTGACAGCGGGGAGGGAGGTTGGACCGTTCCTGCCTCAGCCAGGCTGGTTCTGTTCATCATTTCCAGTTCCCCCCCGCCAGCCCCTTGCAAGTTCCCCTCCTGTATATGTATATATATTTGCGGGATTGCGGGTGAGGGGGGTCAGGAGTTCCTTGTTTAGCTGGAAACAGATACTACATATTTATAAATGTAAACTTGGAGCGCTGCCAGACTCCTGCATTTAAGTGATTAACAAATGTTTCCCTTCAAGTGGACACCTCTTGTTCTAAATATATTTGACAAGAATGTAAAGAGTCAACCGGAGGGTAGAAAGGGCACACCACGAAGCGCTGGGCTGCCAGCATCCGCGGGCCGGGGCTGCGGTGGCCGGCGGTGGCGGCGTGCGGCGGGTGCCAGCCGAGCTCACGGCGGGCAGGCTGCCAGCACAGCCCGGCCTCCCCGCTGTTTAACGACAATGGATTTACTGCTTCTCTGCATATTGGTGTTATTTTGTGTAAACAAGGTTAACACTCCTTTTAAATTAAATACACCACCTGGTGACTGAATGCCTGACCTTGGCAGGCGGCTTTCACCTGGTCTCCAAAAAGGGTGGGTACCCCGGCTGTGCTGCCGGCCTTTCCCACCCGCTGGCGGCCTTTAGTGCCTCGTCCTGTAAAAGTGTGTCGGTCTGTGCAGCGCAGAGCGGTTCTGGGGCTGCTCCCGCCTCCAGGTGCACAGGACAGGCAGGAATAGGAAGCTATTACTTCTGAGCAAGAGGGGTTTTCTCTCTTAACCTTATACATGGCATATTATTCTTGTCTACCCTGGACCTGCCACTTCCCTCTTCTTTCCCCAAAATAGTTCTCTTTCTTAGTCAAGAATGCATCTTCCTGGGTCTTCTAGTTTGTTTGTGGACAGGAGGAAAGTTTCTGATTCTGATCCCTTCTCCTTCAAGAAAAGATGGGAAAACTTGGGAGGAAACTCCCTCTCCAATCTGAGAATGATCTCCCTCTCCAATATAAGAGCTAACTCCTTCTTCCCCTTCTGAATGAGAGTCTGGAAAAGAAAGCATTCTTACTTTTACCCAAAGTAACTAAACTTCACTTCTAAAGCATTATCTGTCATACAGGTTCATCTAGGATGTTTCCCAGGTAGCTAATTCTGACACTATTGATAACTCTGGAGGCTAAGACTGATGTCATTGATCATGATGTTTTAAAAATGAAGACAATCCTATGCTAGGTAAAGAAACCTGCATTCTGTGCATTGGAATTAAGTTTCTACAGCTAAATAATAGCTAACTGACTGATTGAAAGGCCTAATTCTCTCAGGAATTGGGATTGTTCAGTCTGGATATGGGAAGGCTCTAGGGTGACCTTGTTGAAGCCTTCCAGTACCTAAAGGAGCTACAAGAAAGCTGGAGAGGGAGTTTTTACAAGGTCATGTAGTGATAGAACAAGGGGGAATGGCTTCAAACTGACAGAGGACAGGGTTAGATTAGAGAGTAGGAAGAAATTCTTCCCTGTGAGGGTGGTGAGGCCCTGGCACAGGTTGCATAGAGCAGCTGTGGCTGACCCACCCCTGGAAGTGTCCAAGGTCAGGTTGGACAGGGCTTGGAGCAAGCTGGGATAGTGGGAGGTGTCCCTGCCCATGGCAGGGGTGTTGGGACTGGATGATTTTTAAAGTTCCTTTTAACCCAAATCGCTCCACAATTCTGTGATTCTATGACTGAAAACCTCTTGAAGACCTCAATATATGGACTATATAAAACCTAGTAGTGCTTTATTCTTCCCATGAATCCCTGGAGGATGCCCATTCCTACACGATTTTTTTTTTTTAAGATGGACCTCAGTGATATCCTTTGATGATAAAATTACTAAATTATTTGAATAAAAAGTATTTCTTTTTATTGTTAGCATTACTGGTTCTGCCATTGTTCTTTTGCTATGAGAAAATAGAGTTAAGGCTTTTCTCCTTTTTGCCTGGAAACTTTACAAAGAAATCTTAATAATTTTAAACAAACATTTAAAATATACAGATAAGAGCACTCAGTTGGATAACAAAATAGAGATGATGGGAAATAATCGGAGAGACTTCATTTAGACTAATAATGATAAGACATTTTTTAAAAGAAAGTCCAGACAGATAGGTACCAAATATGTAAAATAATAAACTATAAATACATGTGCTAAATACAGCTTTTCCTAAGCGTTTTTGGAAAGGATCCCTTTATCTAGTGGCTAAATGCTAGAACATTTCCTAGTTCTACATGAAAAATGCTGCACATTTAGGGGTCAGTGCTTCAAGTTTCAGTGCATGGATGTTGTCCGGATCATAGGCAGTGTGCCTGTTACTAGGCAAAAGGCCGCTCCATTGCTGGGGAAAGTGACTGAGTTTTAAGTGAGGAACAAAAAGATGAATTTTTGAGAGAGCTGCCACATTTGTTGTACAGATAAGGCTCGTCTAATTAAACTATCATTGCAAAGTCCCTAGATTCCCCGGGCCCTTCTTTTGCTCTTAGCTGGAGTTTGGATTCGGTACTCCAAGAAACGCAGTCTCTTTGAACTCTTTCCTCTTTGTGTTTCAAGGATTGTTCTCATCTGTGCTATAAAGAGCCTCTGTTATCTGTAACGGAGTGCAGGAGCATCTATCCTGACTGGACCACACAGTGATAGAGCTGGGAGCACTGAGCTCCTACCCATTTACTCCCTCCTGTCTGTTTTCTCTCATACAGAATTCCCTCTCCATAGCCTTGCAGAGCAGAATTGCTTTTAATGAGGTTTATGATAAGCTCCTGATGTCCTTTTCCTGCTCCCAGAAGCTGTTTGCTAAAGGGCTCACCTTTGGTTCCTTTAACTAAAAGCAGTTCTGCCATCACAAAGTGTCAGCACTGTTGCAGGAACAGAAAAATGGGAAGATCACAGGAGACTCAGCCAGGTGCAATGACCAATACTTAAACCTTCAGAAAAATGGTCTGCAGGGGTCAATTCTGAAATAACTTGCCTATATAAAAGTTGCTTTCTGTAGGTTTGTCCCTTTGCATTCAGTCTGCAGTAGGTGCACCTGAAGGGATACACACATAAATTTAGGCATTTTTTGTTTCTTGAGATACAAAGCAGACATAAAACACCATATGAGCTAAATATCATTAGCAGGACAAGTACTGCTGAATATGGGGTATGATTCTCCTTAGAAATACATCAGAGAAGTAAAGAAGTGAGAAAAAGAGTTATTTAAATTAGTAAACAGTGCTGGCACACAAACAAATGGGATAAACTGATGGTGAATAAATCTAAATTGGAAATTAGAAGAAGATTTCTAGTCAGAGACTGACATTATTGAAAAGCCTTCTAATAGGTGCAGTTAAGTCAAATAACGAAACTAGTTTTAACTTGGAGTTCAATGAATTTATAAATGGGATTACACAATGTAGATGCATAGCAGAGAGCTGGGTTAAGTGACCTTGGAAGTTCTCTCCAGTCTTACATTACATTATTCCTTCTAATTATTGCTTAGAACTAACCTTCAGCATGACCTTTTTTCAGTTTTCTCTTCTAACTTACCCAAACTTCAAATATTTTTGTTGAAATTTTACATTTCTAGCATGGAGTTTAGCACTTTTTTTTCCTCCTAAAATTTTTTTAGTGAAATCATCTGTGCCTGTTACAGAAAAACTTGTTGTTTTACTCATGCATTGCAGACCTGATTAATGGAAAAGCTTTAGTGTTTCCATCTCTGGAGGGTGGGAATGAAACTTGGCAGGGTGGCTCTCTTTGTGCAATTTGCTGCCCTATGGAAAATTTGCCCCACTTTTCCTCCAGAATCTAAGATTCTGAGAAAAAAAAAAAAGCGCCATTTGACTCATGGTCAGCAGAAACTTGCTGGAGGTTGGTTGCCAAGTTTCCAGGTAGCGTATACACTGAATATGTGCCAGTTTTTGTGTGTATAACCAGATTGTACCATGACCAAGAAGAGCAGGAGCCTTATTGTGTTATTGTGTCTGGATTAGGAGGGACTGAGCCTCACTTCTGCTGGAATTGAGCCCTCCTCTTTTCTGAGAGCTGCTATGGTGCCAGGACTGAGTGCAGAGATAATTTTCTTGCTGGTTAATTCTTACCAGCTGGAGCTCATGCTGTGTGGAGGGCAATGAGGAATGGACATGTGTGATTTTGACTTTTCCTAGGTTTTGCCATGGAACCATCAGGAGTGAGCCGGGAAAGGACCTCAAGAGATTATCTCGTTCTTTTCTGGGCTAGGACGGGAATAAGAAATAGTCTGGACAAAGTTTGTCTGTCCTTCTTTTTCTTGACAGCCTCTAGCGCCACAGTACCTCAGTGGTCTATGCTAGCACTCAGCCGTATTCAATTTCCTTAAATGTTTCTTGATACCTACCCCGAATCTTATTAATTTGAATGGACACATGAAATAGTTTATCCCATTCACCTTTACTTCTAGTTTTATATTTTTGCTGCCATTCCTTTCCTTCTCTTATTGAGATTTGAGCAAACCTAAGTCCTCAATATTTCCATGCTGGTGGAAATGGGACCCTTTCTGTTTGGTGCAAACTTTTCTTGTACTGCAGTACCAAACGTAGATCCCAGTCCTCCAGCTGGTATCTGATGCTGGGAAGCATCAGATACTCTACAGATTGCACATCATTCCAGTGGGATATTTTCCTTTTTTAAGCCTCAAATGTTGTTCATTCCAGTTTTGTCTGTCACTAATGGCATCTCCCCAATCATCTTCCACAGAAATGCTCCCTGGGTTTCCTTTAGGATGCAGGAGCTTAAGTCAGCCCCTCTTGAACCACTTGGTTTATTTAAGACCGTTCCTGCAATTAACCAAGATCACTTTGTATTTAATGTTACTTCCCAATCTGTCTGCAAATCCTTCTGGTTTGGAATCCTCCACTAGTTGAACAACTGCATTAACCACACCATTAAAACATTATTTGTTAAGTTTTGAAGATTTGACCAACTTCATGACCACAATACAAAAACCGGAATGATTTGTTGAGATTTGTAAACAATATAATGAATACTGTCACTGATGTCTCTGATGCTGGGTACTTATGAACTCTTTCACTCATGCAGACAAGCACATAGAGTACTTGGCAAAAGGGTGGCAAAGCGACTTCTAAACACACAGGCTGCATGTTGGAATCGGGGCACTGCTGTTCTCATTCAGATTTTCTTATCTTCTGTGCTTCTCTACAGTGGAGTAATGCCAGTTAGAGAGGCTTGGGAAAACCAGAAAACTTGAATAAAAATGTAGTGGGTCTGTTGGGATTTCTCCACATGTATTGTGTTCCAGTTTCACTCCTTATTCCTCTTCCCTTGCTTTTTCTTGCCTTGTATTACTTGTTGTGTGTGTGTTTCTGTACATGTGTGTCCATGCCAGCTAGATGCCAGAAGAAACCAAATTAAAAAAAAAGTTAATTTGATCATTCTTTCACTGTCTGTGTTCCTCTCTGAAGCTCCCATTGTTTCTGATAGTTCTCTTGCTGTGGGGACTGGATTCTTGCCAGGTGGGTGCCAAAAGCCAGTGAAAATAAATAGATACATACTAGGGATTGTGGGGATTAAAATACCTACCATTCTGAATTACCCGGGGGTAATTTAGAAATACCATTTTGTTAAAGGTACCTGATCTGCTTTTATTATATAAAGGATTACTGATGATTGAACCAAAGGAGAGATAATTTTTTTAAATCCTTGATTAAGAGTTTATGTCTTTTTCACCTCTTTTTTGAGAAGATGGCTGTGATGAAAAACAAGATATTTCCCATGACTCACCAAAGAGAGAAAAAAAGCCAAAGGTAGCACAGTAAATACCTCTCTTCCTGCAAACTGGGTGATTACATTTGAAAAAAAAGGAAAAAGAATAAAAGGCTTCAACTTTTCCCCTGAAGTTGGACTGCACAGTCTCATATTGTACAAACTTATTAGCAGGTTGACCACATGTCTCAATGAGACCAATCTATCCTTGAATAAAGCACTTCTATCTCTTCCATATCCCTGGGCAAAACCAATGTTCTGGAGCTAAGATTTTGTACTTAGCTATAAGATAGTTGAGTGGATTTTGCTTTAATAAGATTAAACAGAGCATGCATTTATCTGCTCCAGGTGATGTGGTAAGTGCAGAGATGAAAAAAAACCCACTAAAGGGAAGAGAGTAGGTTGAAGGTAAGGAATAAGTAAGTAGATACAGAAAGTTATTCTTTTAGTGATGCTGCTGTATATTCATCTGTTTCAAACACGCTGATTATTTATGAAAAAGTTCAGTCTGCAGATGCCAGCTTCCAAGGGCAATGAAACACAAAAAAGTGTTGCTCGGAAGCACAATGAAAGCATCTATTGCTTCATTACAAGGCAAACTTTGTTTGTCTTGACAGCAATTACAGTAATCAAGTTTATGTAATTTGCAAGAGTTCCCGTCTTTCTGTAGCAATTAAAAAAAAATCAGTAGGTGAATGAAATTGCACAGAATATTTTGCATGGGCTTTCGGTATAAACAGGTGTGTTGGACTGAAATGGAAATACATATTGACAACACAAAAAAGTAGAGTTCTGGGGAAGAGGGTTATTCCCTGTCTATCTATGAAGGGATGCTCCATTGCTAGGAGATGCCACAGCACTACAAAATGAGGAATATAGCATCATTCCACACGGGGCAGGACATGGACTTTGTGACTGAGTGGATTTACAATTTTTTAATTTTATCACTCTCTCTTTTCCCTGTTAGCATGGTCCTTTCAAATATTTCTCTCATACAAAAATATGTCCAAGACAAACTGGCCTTGTGAAGAGTCGTGGGAGCCCAATCATTCTCCTTTGGGTTTCTGGTGAAGGCCACAGGTTCCCAAGGATTATATGGCAACAGCAGAAGAGCTGAACAATGGACAATTTTGAGCTCAGATGCTTCCTCTGCTGTTTCCAAAGGAAACATTTTCAGGAAACAGGCTGCTGCCCACATTAGAGCTCTGTGGAAAGACCTTATTCCACTAAGGATGCTACAGGAGGTACAGAAGCAGATCAATATGTGTCTAAGTGTTTTAGCCTTACTTTTATTACGTTTGACAGCGATGACAACATGGTGTGTGTGTCACATACAGGATGACTGATGTGTGTACATGTGTGAAGCCCTTGCACAAACAGGTTTTCCCATAAACTGTTTGGGAAGAGCAAGCTCCCTGTGAGCAGATCAGAGCATGGATTGAATCTAAAAACAAAAATGAAGAATGAAACAAATCCCAAACTAATTTCGGGTCTTACGAGAAGCTGTAATGGCATCAGTGTCTGGAAACATCTACCACAAGTGGTTTCAATACTGAACAATTTCCAGGAAATACTTGTCTTGAGTTGTGATAGAAAATGTGTCATCAGGATGTTGTCTGTGCTCCTGACCCAAAGGAGGGCAAAATTTGAGAAAGTAAGGACATAAAACAAGAATTTCTGTGGTGTGAATTGGTGAATTTCTCTTGGGTGAGGATTCCCTCCAACACACCAGAAGTGAACCAACCAACATGAGCCATTTTTCTGTAGAGAGCTCAGTTTCTGTAGTAGGCCAGCAGCCAGATGAGGGGTTTTAAAGAAGAGTTATGGTAGTTATAAAGAGGGAAAAAATTTGCAAACACTGATAATAATACTCCTACACAGGAAGGTTTGAGCCAGTCACACTACTCCCCCCCTTTCCCAGTGAGATTCAGAGTTACACAGGAACAGGAGACTGTTTTGGCTGGGATTAGATAGCACAGATGGTACCAAAATGTGTAACACCTACCACAAGTTCTTTAGTTTCGTATCATCTGCACAACAGTTCTTCTTGGCCTTTTAACAGTTCGTTGAATGGAGGAAGAGGAGAAAAAGACATGGGACCATTGCTGGAAATGTGCAGCAAGCACTGTTATATTTTATCTGTGGGGAATCCATATAGGAGCACGTAGATAGGCTCATATAAAATCTTGCATATATCTTCTGTGAGATGGTGTGAAACTTCACTTGGCTCTTCTCTTTCAAGAATCCCCAAAACTTGGCAAGTAAACCTCACAACACATTTTAGAATTACATCAGTAATCATTTTGCAGATATATACAACGAGGTACAAGAATTTTAACCAGTTTTCCCAGAACCACCAAAGGAGTTTATAGCATGGGTGGCTCTTATCTCCACAGCACTTCACAGGAATCCCATAGACTTTGTTTTCTGCCCTGACATAAATAGCACCAGTCTTTAGCTTTTTTCTCTAACTTTGTAAGTCTTCTACCTGACATACAATAAAACTTTCCTTCCTGTCAATATTTTTCAAATAAATCCTGTTGTAGCAATTCATCTACAGTTTGTGATCCCTGGAATATCATGCTTTATTCAATTCCTCTCGTTGTCACCTTTGTCTACAAAAGACACTTGATTTCTGAGCTTTTAATGGGTTTTCAGGGGTCCAGAAGAAAGAGACTAGGAAATATCCTTCTTTCCTAGGGAGAAATATGAAAATTTCCAAACAAAGGAACAGAAGTGCCATTGTGAAGGACTTACTAGAAATAAGATTTCCAGTAAGTTGTGATTTTCAAGGTTGCCTATTTGATTTGATTGCAGCAGGTACTCAACACTCCAAGATAGCTTTGAAATTTTCATTGTAATGTTTTTAACAATTAACTTGAAAGTATAGACTGTTTCCTGAGAACTAACTAGGAAGAGCTGATGGCCTAAATCCTCTGTCTTTTGAATACTCGACCACACAATTTTAAAGCATTTGAGATTTTTTCCCCCCTAATTAATGAGAGACCTTTAGCTACACAGAGTAAAGGAAAACCCTGAGTCTCCACATTAAATGGAGAACTATCTGCCTTAGGACTTTTAAGATGGTTAATGTTCAGGGAAGAATTTTTTTCTAGCCATATTTACTGTGAGCTCCCTGTAGATACATACAATGCACAACATGGATGTCATTGCATGGGCTTCAGCATCACTGTGGACGGACATTGGTTGCTGGCTCATTCGCATGCAGACTTCTGAAGAACTTAACTTTTAGGATAATGGCAAAACTTTAGTCAGTGTAATAGGCCTGAAAATGTATCGGTGCAAACAAAATACACAATTTTCAAACTGTCAGGAACGAGAGGTGTAATTCAAAGTCATTACATATCACTTGCTGTAAATATTGTTTTCATAAAGCCAGACTAATCATATACTCAGATAACCCATCCTATTATTTTCGCAGCTCCCGGACTCCTGAATCACACCTACTCGAACCTGAGGGATTAGAGGTTTTGGTTTTTAAATAACATAGGTGCTGGGCTGGCCACAATTTTTCAGACCTCTTTGGAGAAGCAGAATTGATTTTTTTTTCTTTTTTTGAAACAAAAAAATCATTCAGGACCCAAAAATAGACATAAGAGAGCCTCCTCCTTTTGTAATTGTGTTTTTGAAAATCAGACATGTAAAATCTTTTGTAGCGGTGGGCTCGAAACCCTCTTTTGTGGAAACACTGGTGCACTGTAATTGGTTGAGTGCTGCTATCCAGCCTGAGAGGGTGACCTTTCACACTCTGCCCTAAAAGAACACTATAGAAAGAGAGGTGGCGTAATCTGGGTTAAAGGCTTCTTACTAACATGTTGAGAGCTTGTTTCACACACACACAAACAGTTGCACGAAAGCCCCAGCCTGATGATAACTTAGCACTTTAGCATGGTGCTCTTGAGACAGCCCTCTTCTGAGAGAATAAAGAAGGGCCCCTTAGTTGAAATGCAGGACTGAAGCTCTTCATAACCACCGGGCAACTGTTACGAGGGAAAAAGAAAGTTAAAAGAGATGAGAACAAAAGGGGTTATCCTTGTTACAAGGCTCTGGTTCTAGACCTGAAAACCCCCTTTCCCCTAATCTTTTTTTTATTATTTTTCTCTGTATAGCCCCAGGTTTTGACAGGGAAATCTCTTGTCTTTCTGGCCAAGCATATTCAGTCCATCTAAGAAATTCCACGGACCTGCTTTTTTCATTATCTCCTTGTAAGAGGAAGAAAGATAGTGAGCATCTCTGCTGAGCTGGCTAAGAATGAAGAGAATGGGATATTTCTAAGGTTAGGCAATTAGAGGCCAGTATGTCTTAAACAGCAGAAAGAGCACTGTGCTGTCATATTTAGCACATCGGGACAGGTGAAGATGTGCCTGCCTAGTCTGTGTGCAGTCAGTCTTGAGATTTGCACATTTGAATTCAGAGGGATTGAAATCACAGCCACTATTCCAGAGCATCAGCATGCAAGGTCCCGGAGGCTATGGGTGTGATATGATCCCTTAGCTTTCAAGCCCTCCCCAGGTTTAGCTGTGTGCTGTTGGGTCATGAAAAAGGCTACATGCATCTCAGTAGCCCACTCACCTCTTCCATTTTTTTAATGCTTACTTCAACATTGATTAATAGAGTACATCTGTCTCATGCAGCTTCTCATTTTACATTTTTTTTTCCATGTTATTTTTTTCTAGGTTTTCTTTTCCATGTGTTTTCTTTCCCATGTGTCTTCTTTCTTACAAATTCCCACATATTCAAAATTCTCTGCTACTCGAAGTTATTACTCTCTTATATATCATTAATGTTAATAAATTGTTACACACTGTCAGTCATTCTTGTTAGAAGAAAAATAAAAGATATTTAGAAAATGCATTAATGGAGATTCCTAACTATTATATCCCATATGGTAAGCAAAAAATAAAACGAGATTATAAAATTCTGTATTTATCACAATGTTAGACTCCTCCACAAAGATTTTTTTCCAACTAACAGATAATAGGACTCTGGAATTCCAAAGTCAGTGCTGAAAGCCTGATTTGACTCTGGACCTTACAGACTATGGCCATGATCCTTAACTTCACAGTGTTGCATATCAGATAGTGCAAAGTGACTGAATTTTATTTTCTTCAGTGTTTCTGTTAGCTAAATGATCTTTTTTCTCCTGTTCTCTGCAGCAGTTAGGCTTTGTTAGCTGTGTCTACATTTTCCAGTCTTCTTAATTACAGTTTTTTCCAGTCTTCTTAATCACACTTTTGCACCTTTTACTTCAAAATCTTTCAGGGATAGCAGCTAAATTTACAACCTTCTCCTTCAGAAGGAAGGCCTGGAGATATAAAGAAGATTGCAACCACCAGATGACTTTTCTCCATCATGGAAAGCTCCAACAGCGATCATCCAGGATGGAGAACCAACAAGAACAAGCAACCACTCTGGAGTCACAAAATCTGACTCTCAACAAAGCAAATCCAACACCTGAAGTTTAGTTCCTCGTGGGTTAAAGCTTGACATCGTTGCCCTTGGAGGCTGAGGTTCAGGCTCCATTAATTTACAGGGAAGGACACGTGCGATGAGCTCGCCACAGCCCATGGTGGGGATATTTTGTGGCAGCACGAAATCTCCACACAATGCAGCATGATTGGCAGCTGCTTCCTGAGAGGAGCCCATGGCTGTGCAGGAAAGGTTGCAGCTGCTGGGATGGAGAGCCATTGGCAGTCAGTGACGGGGACTTGCCCACAACATCCCTTTGAGCCATGCAGAGCACTGGGAACCTTCCACATCCCTCGCTTCGGGGTTCACCCCGTTCTTTGCCTCACACCTAAAATTTGGGAAATAAATTGCTTTACCCCTGGTCGATGAGGTAGTTTACATATAGGCACAACTGGGCATCCAAAATGGATTTGTAGAAAGATCTCAACAAAATGATTGCAGGAAGGCTGGACAGAGAAGTGCTATCACTAAAGAAAAAAAAAAAGGAAAGGAAACTGCAAATTTTATTTCTAAACCTTTCCACTAGGAAAGGTTGCAAAATTTAGGGAAATGAGCCACAGCTGACATGCCCGACAAATATCTCTCATGGAATCTATAAAGTGAGTTTATTTGTGCCATCTTTTACAGGAAGGGCTGTGCGTGAGTTTTGTAGCGTTGCCGCTGGGGTTGCTGAAACACCCGGCTGGTGATCAACATTTTGGATGCTCATGAATAACTGGAATATGAGCACCTTAAGCACAAATTCAACAAAGGTTTTTTCAAGTTCATCATCACACAGGAGATTGCATCATTCATAGTGGCATTTATAGCCATCAGTACTATACAACCCATGGTAACAGATGACATTGCATGCTGAAAGAGGCCGTGAAAGGTCTTTCATACTGTTTCCTGCTCCTAATGACAGCTTTTACTGCCAGTTAGGACAGAATCCAAACACATGAAGTCATGATGGCTGTAGGTGTTGATTTGGGTATTAAATGTATAACCTAGCTTATGCAGCACCAATTAACAGAGACAAGTTTTTGGAGCACAGTGCAGAGAAAACTGTAGGTGTAGGACAGAGAGAATGAGCACAAAACAGGATATTACCCTGTTAACAAACAATTTGATGTGCAGAAATACTTTAAATAAAAATGTGTTTGGGCGCCCACATACATAATCATTTGGACACCATGCCCTTAGAGTCTATTCTAATTTACCATGCTTGTGGTAATCTCGCAGGTTTCTCAGATGCATGTGAGTGACATTTATACCTCTTTGTATACATGTTTTTGTTTGTGTGTGTATATTCTGCACGTGTATTTTCATGTTCAGACAAAATTTCCATGCCTATAGAAAGCTCATGAATATTTTATAGCTTTGTTCATGAATCCATTAATGAGTTTTATAAATAGTGATAATTTGCAAAAATAATATGTCTGAAAGGCAATACCACTCTACCTATGAATGACCTCTTTTTCTTTCTCTTTTTATTTTGCCTAGTTTTGATATGTTTTCCCAAGCAGTCTGTGAAAGTGTTTACTGGTCTATTCACTCTTTTTAAACCCGGGGCATTAACAGCATGAGAGTGAACATACACATGCACCTACTCACTGTGCATAGGTCCATCTTTCCCAGCCTACAGCTAACAAGAGCCTTTAATTGCACTGAAACCTGATTTCTGCCTGGCAAATCTGCTGGTCAGTGCAAACCTCAGGCCACACTGTGCTGCTTGGGTCCTGCCTTGCCTGCAGGCCTGCTGCTCCCCAGGCCCAGCCTGGCGTTGATAGCTCGTGGCTGGGCGGTCTCACATTCCTTTTTGGAATATAATGTCTGTGTGTCCCCGCGTGCGCCTGTGTGTAGTAAGTAATAAGGGTAATCCCCTTCTGATGACAGAAGCTTCAAGTGGTTACCTGTTTTTCAGTTGCCTGAGGTAACTGTCTATAAGGTGCAAGGTAAAGAAATAATTAATTACAATCAGTGGTTAAAATGGGGGAAATGATATATGATCGCAAGCTTTTATTGCAAGTGCTTTGATTCAGCATGGGGAGGGTTTTGGTGAAGTGTCAGGACGCAGAGTATTTTTCTGCAGGCAAAGGTTGAATTTAAGTAATCACCCAGTGCAATTTTACCCGTATCAGATGTTCGCAACTACAATGCATGCAGGGGGAGGAAAAGAAATGAAAGATGGAAACAGAGAGAAAAAACATCCTCTAAATTCTCAACATGCAGTCTTGCTGAGTAACCACATTCATAACCGAGTGGGAGTGATTTGTTCTGACAACACAAGACTACTAATTTTGCTGAATTAACAGCATGACTAGTAGTGGGTGGAGGGGAAGTGGGAAAAAAAATAAAGAAGAGAGATCTGTTATGGACATTCCGAACCTTATTAATTGCCAGGTGATAGGAAAGATATGTGTTCTAGAGCATCACAAAAAGTTTGGTGTGTTGTTTAAGCAACTAAATGTCTGGAGTAACACAATTAAAAGATCAAGGTGCATATTTGTTTTTTAAAACTAAAGCAGGTTTACACTTAGTGGTGAAAGGGGAAAAGTTAGAAGAGCAGCTTGGATTCCTTCTTCCCTCTAAAGCAGAGGGCATTTCACTAAGAGTCCTTAAATTAATGTAAACTTTTTTATTCCTCACATTTGGAAAGACATGAATCTAAAATTAATCTCTATTGAAAAGATTAATATTTTCAATCCAAACTTTGAATCCACTTGGACAGCCCAGAGCTTCCAGCTGTTGTTTATGCTATTAGTTAGAAAATACAAGTGCCATTCTTTTAAAAGAAAATTAATAAAAAAAAGCTCTATTGAGTTAATTTTGTAGAATTATGTTAATAAGCACAATATACACCACGCAGGTTTACTTTGTGGTTTGTGGTGAGTTTGTAGAGGTTTTGTGAACAAACCCAAATGTGGTGACAGCAAAACCTTTCCAAAGCACAGACTTTTATGATCTAAGCACAGAATTTCCTTTTGTGGTCATGTGTGACGTGGTTTTTGGATAATAAATGTCTGTAATAAGGTTTCCTTAGGTTGGCACGCAGGGCCTGAGCCTCTGTTTTTAATGGCTGTCTTTGGAGGAGTTTTGGTTACATATATTTTCTTAGAATTCGAGCATTTCTTAGAGACAGAGTTCAATCACCTCGAGGCTGATCCAGGGACACACTGCTCACTCACCACTTCAGACCACGGATGTTGACAATAGTCTTCTGTATTACCTCGGCCAGTCATTAGGACATGATTCTATCCAGCAGCAGCATCCAAGGGAGGTAGGTGAAGGGACTTGATGGCCCTTTGAATGTGCAGTTAAAAGCAATTTTGAGCTTCTCTAGTTTTTCCTGGTCAATACCAGAAGTTCCTAAAAAGGCTGGAAGGAGCTGGCCCAGCTCTGCTGTCCCCCGGTACATGAGGAACCTCTCCCCCACTGGGAACATATGTACAGCAGAAGTTTTCCAACTTCATATTTCATAATTCCCCCCTCCTCAAATCTAAACTGGTGAAAGAAGAAATATCCCCCTTGTGACAGCCTGGATCATCTAAACTGATACTAATGTTGAGGTGGAAGGGAGGGCACAGGAAGGAACCACATTTGCTATAGAAACTGGTTTCTATTTGTACACAATCAAGAAGCAGATGAAGTACTGATTCAAAAAAGAAAAAAAAAAAAGCTGAAAGAGGAACCAACATGTTGCCAAACGCAAACCTACCGAAAAACCCCAACAAAAAGCCCAACCACCGAAAAAACACGCCTTTTGTAAGGCACTCTTTGTTGCAAATCAGTAAAAGTTGATTCCTGTAATGAATTAAAATATTCCAAAAGCTTAAACCTTCTATCACAGTTGACCTTTAAGGCATGTAGCAGCAAAGAAGTTAATACACTTTGCACATGTTGCAGAGCAACAGGTGGTAGAAAAACCCATGCAGGCTCCTTGCATTCCTTACTTTTCAAACTGGTGGCCCCTGGTATTCTGGGATTTACACTACCTCCCCCAGGCTCTGACTGACAAGCTAATCGGTGTGCTGGGAAGCCCTGAGCTATTGATTCCACTGTAACAGAACACCTCCCCGTCAATGAAACTGCAATGAAATGCTTCAACAACGAAGAAAGGGAGGCATTAGGCTGTTGAGCAACTGGAAGAAATTTGCTTGTAGGTAGTGCGGCAGAAATGAAAAGGCTCTCGGGGGCACAAGCTTGAAAAGCCAGGTTATTAAAAAAGCCACAAAGCTGGAGTCTGGCTGAGTGGAGAAAAATAGTTATGGCTCAGTTAGGCGTATCTAAAAGGAGGAGGGAGGGGAACGCAGCTTTCAAAATTGCGTTAATCCCCCATGTACTTAATTTCTTTTCTTTTATGGCAGCTTGTAGTATAGCAACAAGTATTCAAGCAGTTAATAATTTTAAACAGTTTAGCTTTCCGTAGGCAATATATCTTTAGCCTTAATTAAAATTTTATTTTAGTAGGGGGAAAATATTAAAATGACATTCTGATCATCCTCTAAGATGGAAAATATATGATAATATGAATATTTTATTAGACAAACTATTATTAAACAGCTGGTGCAAAATCTTAGCCACTGATTAGTTGGGTTTGTTTGAAATGCAGGTCACTATTTCTTAATAATGGCCCAACAGTCCCAATTGCAGTAACAACCACTGGCACACAACCTGCCAACACAAAGGTATTAATATCCTATATTGGAATCCTAATATGCCAGAACTGGATTCCCACAGTGCCAATCTGGTGGATGGTTCCCATTTTGGGGTAAAAAGAATGCCCAGCTCATCACCTAGGCACATCTCTAAGTTGGTGGCTCTGGATTAAGAGGTGTTCTCTTCCTTTCAGGAGAGCTTCAGGGATGGGTATTGGGTGGTGAATCGGCTTGGCCATTTTAATTGGGATGGGAGTCAGAGGGGAGCTGTCAGAGTGGGACTTTGAGGATGGAATTTGCATCTGCCGTTAATTCAGGGGCCTGTTTGCTGACCTTCAGGCATCGTTCACATCGTATCTATTTACTCAGTCTTTTCCCAAGTGAGCTGTCAGCTTTTCTTTTGGAAAGTTCTCTCCCCCCTGCATGGGTCGGGGAGTGCAATAAAAAATGTGTAGGCCTTGATTGCACACGAGGCAAAATGGCAACTCACTTAGGCAGCCAGATTAATTTTTCAATGACAATAGATTAGCTGACATTGTACACAAGGTAAAACAGGCAAAAGTGGCCTTTTAGGAATTTTCCCATCCCATCAATTATTTCCTGTTGTAGGTTCAAGAATTTTGCCTTGAACAAAGAGTGGAGATGGCTTTTCTGCGCACTGTTTTTTTTTTTTTTTTTTTGGTGGTGGTTGTGCCAC